>JAUPMG010000020.1:13988291-13999172 GCA_031762675.1 Pachysandra terminalis
CCCGCCCCCCCCCCCCCCTCTCTCTCTCTCTCTCTCTCTCTCTCTCTCTCTCTCTCTCTCTCTCTCATGCTGCTTTTGTTGTTCTTGTCTTCGGATTATACTTGCTTTGAGAACTTTATGGTAAATGTTATGTTGTGATTGATTAGAAGTAATAATACTTTCAGCTTAAGAAATGAATAACATGTTTGAGGGGTATTTGTTCCAGAGTAGATCTGAATTGGATTGATCACTTGGAGCCTGAATTCTGAACCACCATTAAAACCAGCTGTGCTCCTGTTTAAACTGGTAGTGAAAAGGGAACCTTAAGATCATGTTCCTCGGGCAAGTTGGTATCGTAACCGACAAACTTGGGGTTGAACCAATTCTGCAGATTTCATACCATTTAGAAATGAATTGTAGAAGCTGTTCCTTTCATAACATTTAGAAAGGCCATGTTTTAATGCACCAAATTATAGACATATCCTTGGTTAATTCAGACTCCTATGAGTTGAATGCCAACTTCCCGAGTCAGTCAGCTGATTCTAAAAGCATACATTTATTCCATTACAAGGTTTTACAGTATAGATATAGAAAACACTCTCTCTCTTTAAAAAGGAAACTATTTGTGAAAGAAAAGTGAACCTCTCAAGCATTTCTACTCCAGAAGTTTCAGCAGTACAAGTGCAGAGTGGAGGGAAGCATATCACTTCCTGCTGGCCTTCCTCCTCAGTATACTGGTATAAATCAATCTGGTTAAGCAAATAGTGTAATCAGCTTGATAAGGCCCCGGCTGATCTCGTCGCTCCATTCTCCCATTGAAGCTATCTTCCAAGCTTTATCATTTAATATAACTATTCTTTTTTCCTGCTCTTTTTCTCCCTTGAAGAGCCGATAGAAAAGTAAGTTTGTCTAGCTTTCCATTCTAATTAAGAGGGAGTTCTTCTGTTCTTCAAACTTGGGTAGAAGGAAATTTTACGGGTTAATGCTACCAGTATAGAAGATAGAATTCATGTGTCACAGGTTATGAGACTGGAGGATCAAACTCTAACTGGCTTCAGACTTCTGAATGCTTTTCTCCCATACTCGAATGCTATTAGTATGAGACCAAAAATGTACAGAAGGCTAAGCTGTAGCTTTGCTAGCATGTCAAACAAGAAAGTTACACTGTTTCCTCCCTCATTGTCCCTTCTGCTGAATAGCATCTGTATCCCAGTCCCTAGCCACCCTGACAAACAATAAACGGTTGATATTAGCAGAAGCAGTTGATTCTCTCATCATGATTAACAAATGAATGAGTATTGATTCTAGAGGTAAAATAGGAAAAGAGTTAGATTGCAGAGAAGTAAAAGAGAATCGCTTGTTCAAGTTTGCATCAATAGCAAGATCAGCCCCTAGTCAGATTCATTTATCTGTGGTGTAACACGATTCATGAGATTGTATTCACCTTTGATGGAGGACTGGTGGAAAGCTGAATATTGGCATACAAAAGTGGAATCTAGAATGTTGAGTTGAAGGTACTGAAATTAAGAGGAAGTAAGAAAAAGGAGCAAAACATCTAGAAAATCAAGAAGATCAGATAAAACCTAATGCAGATACTACATAGAAGGATAAACTACAATACGTAAAATGGAATAAACTAACATGAGGGATTGAGATAGATGAAATTGATAATTCAATTGAATTCTTTGAATACAAGTAAAAAAAATGAAGGGGGTACGGTACATATATTAATTCAATTAGGGATTTTTTCTCTGCTGTGAAACTCCAATACAAGTAACATATCTTTAAATAGAGGACGGAACTTTATACTTCAAATATAAAGCATTCTAAACATTAATACTATAAATAAATAATATCATAACTCAAATTTGAATAGAAGTGGAATCTAGAAATAAAATGGAAACTCAAACTAGTTTCCTGCTGTAGACATGCCCCTTGTCTGTATTTTGGTCATAACTAGTTCAAATCATGTCCGTATTGCTCCAACATGCGCTCGTTGGACAAAGGACAATAAGCTTTGTAGAGAGGTTAAAATCGAAGCATTTGAACACTTTTTGATGTAGAAGAATTCCAGGTAAAGTTGAAGTTATAGGCTTACCATCCTATGTAAAATAGTTATTAACACTTCCTTGAAGCATGTGCTCACAGGTGAACCAAAGTGACTTCCATATGTGCAAGAGCCCCTCTACATCACATCTCCTACTTTCTAACCAAAGATCCATAACAGTTCCTAATGCTTCATATTATGTGTGTTTAGACAAACGGGAAACGTGCGCCCATACACACATAACACAAATACATGTCTTGCAAGGACAAACACAGAAACGCCAAATAAAAGCAAAAGAAAACAAGTAGAAAATTGCTTTAATAAGGAATATGTACCAGAATCATTTTTGGGCAAATTTGACCAATCCTCTGGGCTTAATTTTATTTCTGATGCCTTGATCAACTCCAAGAGAGCTTGATTGACCTAAAAGTATTACAACAGCTATGAATTGTAAATTTATCCAGATAAAAAAAAAAAAAAGCTACATCATTAGCAGCACAAGATAGTACCGGGAATAGTAAGAATAAAGAATGCTTAGGAAGTATCCAGATATAATATATTCATTTAGCACAGCAGATTGGCTATTTTGAATTCATATTAAGAATGTTAATTTGATATGGCATTTTGTTATACTGTCACTAGTATATATGTGTGTGTGTGTATGTATATATATATATATATATATATATATTCTTATCCACAAAAGCAATTTCTCAATCTAACCTGGTCTGGTATAACAGCCTTCGAAAAGTTACATTCTTTTATCAAGTTCTCTATTTTTTCATTAAAAAGCATATTTGGTAAAATGACATTCAAAAACTATTTTTTGAATAAAAAGTAGAGTAGTACGCTTGCGAATCAAGGTAATGGTGTGGTGGGTAACAACTATAACGGTAGTGGGTGGTATGATGGTAGGTGATAGCAATGGTGGTGGTGGCGACAATGTTGGTGGTGATGGACAGTGGATGGTGGTGGAGGACAATGGCAAAGGTGGTCGTGGTGGTGGAAGGGTGGACGATGATGGTGATGGGACGTTGATAAAGAATCTTGAGTGTCGTACAAGAGAGGAAATATCCAATATTCTAAGAAAAAAAAAGAAGTTACTTATTGGCTTTTTAAACGTAGCTTTTTAAGAAAATTTGATATACGACTTCTTAGCTTTTTGAAAGTCACTTCTTATTGCAGGCTAAGAATGTGCTTTTCATCTATGTGTACTTTCTCTACTTTGAAAAATCATATCAAACGAGCCCTATGTTTGCAAATTTGTTGGTTTGAGATGGCATTTTGTTACAACATTTCATTTGGTTACTAAATTTTTACCCAAAAAGGACATTTCTCAATCTAAATTAACAAATTTCAGTTCTTGAGTTACAAATTTCATGTGGCATGAGATAGAAGTCGTCAAACTTAATATACATCATTCTGCACAATGTCCAGCAATGTTAGCATAATCCTCCATTTCAGTTTTCTGTTAGCTGATGACATGTCACACAAAGCATGTAGTTGTGTCAAGAATGCGCAAAAGACCAAAAGAAAAGAAGGATGGAATTAAAGCTGTGGTTGGTCATTTTGTATTGTTCTTTCTACAACCAATTGGGATAACAAGTTCCGAATGAAAATGAATCCTTGTGGAATGCACACCAGAATAGCTGAAATGTCAACATTGTGCCAGTTTGTTGATCTTTGACTGCTTTAGTATGAGAAAAAAACAGTGACCTCCCAGAAAAACAAATATATTAACTCGAGAACTTCCGCCCTCTTGCTTTAGTTATGAGTTTCAAGGTGACAATCTCACTTCGGAATTTCATATCTGCTTTCACACCCATCTCTTAAACACCATTATGTCCCAGTAAAATTTCTCTTTGTCTACCATTATATACAGGTTACATTTTTTTTTTTTTTAATTTCGATTCCTAAGTTTGTTAAAAGTTGAGGTCTTTATTAATAAAATCAATAAATACTAAATATGTAAGCCAAGAAATTAATTTTATCAAGAAGAAAAGTAATATCAACCAGGCACTCAATATGTCACAATGAAGTTCTAATTTAAGGATTGAAAAAAAGTTGGTCTCTTGACTTCAGGTCAAAAAAGGCTAAAGTTCCACAAAAAGCAACCACATAATATCATCCTAGGATCCTATACTCCCTACCCCACCTATGCATGAGATGGCCTAATAGATACTTCCGAATCCATTATGAATAAGACTATACCTCTTCAGGCCTTTCATGGCTGACTAGATGTCCTCCGTGGAGATCTATCATTCTAGCATATGGCTGCATCTTCTCAGCAAGTTTTCTTGCATAATACATTTGAGCAATAACGTCGTGCCTACAAGCAAGAAGAATAAGAACCTCTAATTTGTTTACAAAGATAGGATTCTTAAGGGCTACAAGAGTAGAAGTAATAACCTGCCATGAATAACTGATATAAGAAATCCATTAGAGCGGATCACTTCAAGTTCTGATCGTGTCATTTTGTGTGTCCAGCATGCATAAACTTGACCCTCAAATCCATAATTAGATTGCATTCTAGTTGATGATATACCTTTCACATATTCCTGCAGAGGTTAGCAAACAGACCAATCAAAAAAAAAAAATATCTTAGCTGATGAGGTTCATATTCAAATTTGCAATTTATTTAGCAAATTTGTGGATGGAAAGAAGTGAAACAAAGTTGGTGACTTAGAACTCTTACAAGGTTTACTTCATGAAACAGGATATATTGTGTTAAGCACCCAAGATAGAATTAGATACATAGAACTAAAACAAAGGTTATGGCAATGCAGCCATGTTTTGTAGGAATTTCAGGCCTGACAAAACTACCTTCTAGCTTCTTTTCTAATATGTAGCATTTGCAGTATCTTTGTACATGAATGATGTGCCTTACGGATAGATATGGAAGGCACAATTTGTGTGGTGGTGATATCTACTTATTCTAAACCTCAACACTTTTGGTTCAAAAGTTTGAGAGAGTATATCAAGTTGCACCTTTGATCAATACGAAGTGTACAATTGCAAAAAAGCATACTTCTTGATTTCAATTTGGTATAGATCTTGCACTTAGACTCTGATTGATAAAGAGATATAGGCATGAATCACATGATTTGTTGTGTGGTTGTTTGGAACCTATAGAAATTTCCTTTCTGCCTCCCCCCTCCCCTTGTTTTTTATAAGTAAGATCAAAAGAATAATTTTTGATAAACTAGAATTTTCCAATATATTCCTTCATATTCCTATTCATTTTATTGTCATCGTTGTTTACTACTTTAAGTTACTCCACCAAATAGCAAGAAAACAAACAGATCTCAAAACAAGAGAAATTTAAGAAATGAAGCTGAACAGTACCAACATACAGTTAGTGGATATATGATTTCCAACCACTACAAGAATGTAAGAATTTCTAGCTTGAATCTTCTAATGTGCTTATTTGGAACCACAAATTCACTTAAGGTCATTGTTTTCCTTACTTGATACAAAATTGTTCTTCTAGTGGTAAGTCCAACGTATTCCTCAAGATATTCCTTTGTATAGTGGGTGTCCAAGTCAACAGCTGCCCTCTGCTCAGGAGTTTTTGCCCTTAAAAAACGTATGGCAATAGACACTGCTCGGCGGTCAAGCTGCACAAAAGAAGTGAAATTTAAGATTCTTCTAGAGAAACAAGTTCAATAATTGAGCGGATTTTATTTATGTCGAACCTAGCAAAATCAATACAGATGATCCTGAGCTTTATGAGAACGTGCTTCTAATGCCTTGTATAAGAATATGTATTGTCATGCTTAAAAAGCAAGAACATTAGGATTCTGTATAACATTCTAATTGGATAAAACTTAGGTTGTCATCCACTTGCTAGAAAGAACACGAAATTCTTTTTGCATTCATCCTATAACTTTTTTTTCCTGGGTAGAAGTGGAGTAAATTAAATTGATGATCTAAAATTCAACAAAACAAGGAGGGATATAAGATCCATAATTTTGGCACCAAAGTCCACCAAGGCACATGATCCATCATGCTGGTAATTCACTATCTAGGTCTGAGATCCATGGACAAAATGAAACCTGATATGTGCACACAATTCCTTCGAGAACAAAACGACACAATGAGCATACCTTTGGACAACATTGCAAACCTCCACCTGTTGCATTAAGCAATGCCAATGACAATATCCTATTGGGCACTATTGCTGCCAATTTACAAGCTATCATAGCCCCTGTTGTGACAGCAACAAGTTAAACAAGCTAACAAGAATAAGCGGAATTCCATCGGAACATATACTTGTCCCTAATACTCGGAATGTAAATCGCTACTTCCAATATCATCATATGTATATAGGTCCCAGGTTCGAGTCCCCGGGATTACCGGATATATGGTCCTTGTGGATGACGTCATGTATCCGGGGGCTTACCTTGTCCCCACTAAGTGGGGTCGGGGGTTCCAGGTCATCAAAAAAAATATCATCATTTGTATAGGCCAGCAACAATGCAATCACTACATATCTTTGGGTTGATAGAAGGTACGTTGCTATTAGATTTTACAAGACATCTCAAACCAAAGGGAATTGCAAGAATTAACTAAAACAAACTTAAACATGACTAAGACTTTTACTCAATGTACAGAGAGAACAAAACAGCTTCTTCAATTAAAAATAAAATAGTAATAAATGAAAAGAAATGACAGCATCTAATACCATATCTGTAAGAAACAGAAACATGTTAGAGAAGTTGAAGAATGAACTGAACCCCATAAAAGCTGAATGATCCAGCTGAATTATGGGATTAATTCACCTTTTTTTTTTTTTTTTTCCTTTTACTTTTTTCATTCAAATGCAATACAAATTTGCAGTCCAGAATCAAGCTAGACATTACTAATTGAACTCTAGAATTTAAGATGGGTGGTTAACAAGATCAACATATCAAACTGAAAGGGAAAGTAGAAAGAATCAAGATCCAGCACTCACCCATTGAATGGCCGAAAACGTGGGCTCTTCTCCAACCCAAATGATCCATTAGAGCAATTGCATCTTGTGCCATGATTTTTGTTCTGCACCCATTATTTATCAACTATTATGTTCCCAGTTCGTAGTGTTTCAGACCAACATTATTATTTTTTTTATAAAAGAGAGAATTATATTAAAATAAATAAATAAATAAGTCTACCCATCTATGTTTCAAAACAGTACTTTTCTCTAAATATAGAATTATATGGATAATAATATTTTAAAAGAAGAATAAACAATCACGTTATAAACTTCAACATCATCTTCTTCTTCTTCTTTTACATTTTTCAGATTACCAATGCAAATTCAGAGATAATTTTGTGAACAAAACCAAATAAGGAAGAAAAAAAGGATTAAGTTGCAGGGAAGCAAATAAATTAAAGAAGAAGATAGGAATTAAAATGAAAACTCACGTATACAAACTTTTTTTGGTGGGAATGGAGCTTCGACCCATCCCACGGTTATCAAATGCACAGACCTCAATCCCCTCATTATCACCGGCGTCTGTGTCTTCACCTGAATTTTCAAGATTCCGATCAATTGTCATGGATTCAGCATCGTTGGGCATCTGGATACCCGTAAGACTCTTTATCTGCGGACCCCAGGAATCATGGGTCCCCGCCAAGCCTGATCAAAACTTCATTTGAGATCCAAATCCCATAAATAAATAAAATGAAAAAGCAAACAGAGAGGAGAAAAAAAAAAAAAAAACAACTGAAAAAATAAGAAGATTATCAAGAGAGAGAGAAAGAGAGGGAGAGACCAATAATGAGAAGAACTTTTGTTGGGCCATGGCCATACGTTCTATAGAAAATCTTAACTCCATTGTTTCCTCCACCTCCACTCTCGTATTTGCTGATATCACAGAATGGCATCTCCTCTTTCTCCGGTTCTGCAGAGAGAGAAGAGAAGAAGACTTAGAAGAAGGCATTGTGATGTGCTTGTGTGTGTCTTTTAATCAAAGTTACGAGAAGTTGACCGACATACGTGGATAATGATCGGTTTGATTCCACATCGAATGGTCGGCTGGGCGGAAGAAGTCAAATTCCAGACCGACTGAAGAAACCCGGAAAAGTGAGATAAACGTGATTTCTTTTTCCTGTACGTGAGAAGATGATGTGGCAAATTTAGGCCGTCCACGTGGATAATACAGCATCCAATCTAAACCTTATTAATACACGTCTGCTGGATTTTGCCAAGTGGCACGAGTCGAGCTCCAGCTTGGAAAAAAAGGGAAAAGCAAAAGAACAAAGCTCCTTTCTTTAACCAGCTTGCTTAGGTTAGCTAATTATGATTAACTTATTATAAAATATATTTATATTATTTATTTATAAGGGTAAACTACATAAACCTCCCGTACTTTCACATTTACAAAATGAAATTGATTTCCCATTAAATTTTGTTGTTTGTAACATTTACAACCTTTTTGTAAAGAGATAACAAAAGGTTTTAATTGGATTTGATGAACTTCATTAATTATTAGGACTATTTTATATTTTATGAAGATAATTATTTAAATAAATTAATTTTTGTTATTATTATAATAAAAAAATACTTGAATGTCTTACTTTAGCAAGGAAATTAAGTGTAAAAGAGAAATAATAGTTTAACATATATAAAGGTAAAGTAAAAAAAATAATATAGTTTTTAATGATAGTAATATTTCATTTATACTTAAACCACTAACTTATAAGCTTAACAAGATCCACAATTAATAAGATCCAACATATTCAAAAATACACCTTAAAATAATTATGTATCGCCCACCCACCCACGAAAGAGGACAAATTAATGTCATTTAATAGTTTAACATTGGTGATCATGCGGTCTAATTAGCCCCTTTAAACATGTGGCGTTATCTTGAACACGTGCGTATACGTTTACTGGATATAGCCGCATACACTGAATCATTCGATAAAGTAGTTACTTGCCACATAATTGTCTTTCACATGCATGCCAGCTGTTAACAGTAGCTGCACGTTGATTAGACCGTTTGGTAAAAATGTGATATTTCAAACGGCTCAAAGATATATAACCGTCATTATCGTCAAAAAGAAAAGCTTCTTTGGAGAAGCAACCTTTTTGAAAAATAACTTATAGGGCAACGCCACGTGTCCAAAACCTAACAGACACGGGCTAACTGTCCTTAGGTGACCAAAGGAATAAGGATTTACATTCCTTATGAAGCAGAATAATTACCCTTGAAATAATCAAAGGATTATGGATTTCTTCATTCCTTCCAAATGACATTATTCCACTCAAAGGACAAATACAGAGGTATACTACTCCTAATAAACTCTTCAAACATATGAAATTTCAGAAGTCGAATTCACACTATCTCTAGGAAATAGTTCCTAAAGATGGTTTATTACATACTTTGAAAAACTCTCACTTTACTTTAAAGGAGTTTGCAAGAGAACATATTTACTTTTGATTTCATTAACGTTGAGGGTATTCGGATTGGTTACTGGAGCTATAAACCTTAAAGGACTCCAAGATAAAGCGTTTTTTTACAGGGACTATTGGTCATGAAAATGAGCTCTTTGCTGAGAAATTCAACTTCGAGTTTTCTATATAGGCAACTTGAGAATATATTGGTCACATTATAAATATAGAGTTATTTTGGCTTCCTTCGAAGAAATATAGACAGTCGCCAAAGAGAGTTCTCTCGAGATATACGAAGTCCAGAAAGGTATTTATGACATTTAAGTGACTCATTTACTTTAAAGTTGATTGAAATAGATTCCTCAGAATGGACAGCACGTGATAAAACGACAGCTACTTATAATATCTATTGTATGACTTATCTAAAGGGGGTTTTGTCTTATCTAGAATGACGGCAAGAATGGAAACGTTGTTTTTAGATTTGTATGCATATAACACGTGTCATTTGATTCATGTTCTTCTAAATTTAAAGCAACCTATCACAAAGCAAGTTTTAAAGTTTGAGTGACTCATCCTACTTTCTGGAAATAACTTAGGCGTATTGAAATACACGTGGCATTTAAGATATGTTTTAATGAGAGTACTATTTCATTTACTTAAACCACTAACTTTAAAAAGTTAAAAGGAAAATGAGAGTATCACCCGCGGGTGACCTATATAGGTCCCCCGCAATTTACACGTCTTAGTGCAAACCGGAAACTGGTTTTTTTTTTTTTCATCTCTCAGTCGGACACCCCATTCCTCCCTGCTCTCCTCCTCTTCCCTCCAACGTAGATCCTCCGACGACAACCAAATATCCAACCTCCAACATCGCTGCACCTCCATCGACGACAATGACCACCCTGATTCCTTCACACATCGCTCGCATAACTACCAGCAACCTCCAACTCCGAAGCTTCCAACACAACCAAACTCCGGCGATCCCTCGTCCATCAATCCGGTAATCTCTCTCTCTCTCTCTCTCTCTCTCTGTTCTTTCCTTTCTTCTTCTTCTTCTTCCTTGCACGCGACCGGTCACGGCTGCTGCTATAGCTGTTGCGCCGGCAACAGCCCTCTTTGCCTGCTCTCGCCCTCTCCCTCTACTCTCTCTCTCTCTCTCTCTCTCTCTCTCTCTCTCTCTCCTGTCTTCTGTTCCCCCTCTCTCTTCTCTTTCGACTGCAATAGCAACTGGATTCCCCCTCTTCTTCCTCCACCTCCCCTGCTCTCTCTCCTTCTCTCTCTTCCGCCCCTTCCCTTCCTTTCCCTCTCTCTCTGCTCCCTCTCCCCTGCTCTCTTTTCTTTCCCCTTTCTTCTTCCCGCGCGCCACCGGTCTCCTCTCTATCTCCTCCTCTTTCTCTCTCTTCCGAACCCATCATCCACTCGTCTCTCTCTCTCTCTCTCTCTCTCTCTCTCTCTCTCTCTTATTTTCTATATCTTC
>JAUPMG010000020.1:13999272-14013188 GCA_031762675.1 Pachysandra terminalis
TTCAAGTTCTGATCGTGTCATTTTGTGTGTCCAGCATGCATAAACTTGACCCTCAAATCCATAATTAGATTGCATTCCAGTTGATGATATACCTTTCACATATTCCTGCAGAGGTTAGCAAACAGACCAATCAAAAAATAAATATCTTAACTGACGAGGTTCATATTCAAATTTGCAATTTATTTATCAAATTTATGAATGGAAAGAAGTGAAACAAAGTTGGCGACTTAGAACTCTGACAAGGTTTACTTCATGAAACAGGATACATTGTGTTTAAGTACCCAAGATAGAATTAGATACATAGAACTAAAACAAAGGTTGTGGCAGTGCAGCCATGTTTTGTAGTAATATTTTCAGGCCTGACAAAACTACCTTCTAGTTTCTTTTCTAATATGTAGCATTTGCTGTATCTTTGTACATGAATGATGTGCTTTCATGGATAGATATTGAAGGCACAATTTGCGTGGTGGTGATATCTACTTATTCTAAACCTCAACACTCTTGGTTCAAAAATTTGAGAGAAAATATCAAGTTGCATCTTTGATCAATACGAAGTGTACAATTGCAAAAAAGCATGCTTCTTTATTTCAATTTGGTATAGATCTTGCACTTAGACTCTGATTGATAAAGAGATATAGGCATGAATCACATGATTTGTTGTGTGGTTGTTTGGAACCTATAGAAATTTCTTTTCTGCTTCCCCCCTTCTCCTTTTTTTTTTTTTTATATGTAATAAAAAGAATAATTTTAGATAAACTAGAAATTTCCAATATATTCCTTCATATTCCTACTCATTTTATTTTCATCGTTGTTTACCACTTTAAGTTACTCCACCAATATAGCAAGAAACCAAACAGATCTCAGAACAAGAGAAATTTAAGAAATGAAGCTGAACAGTACCAACATACAGTTAGTGGATATATGATTTCCAACCAAAACAAGAAGGTAAGAATTTCAAGCTTGAATCTTCTAATGTGCTTATTTGGAACCACAAATTCACTTAAGGTCGTTGTATTCCTTACTTGATACAAAATTGTTCGTCTAGTGGTAAGTCCAACATATTCCTCAAGATATTCCTTTGTATAGTGGGTGTCCAAGTCAACAGCTGCCCTCTGCTCAGGAGTTTTTGCCCTTAAAAAACGTATGGCAATAGACACTGCTTGGCGATCAAGCTGCACAACAGAAGTGGAATTTAAGATTGTTGCAGAGAAACAAGTTCAATAATTGAGCGGATTTTATTTATGTCGAACCTAGCAGAATCAATACAGATGATCCTGAGCTTTATGAGAGCGTGTTTCTAAGGCCTTGTCATGCTTAAAAAGCAAGAACATTAGGATTCTGTATAACATTCTAATTGGATAAAACTCAGGTCGTCATCCACTTGCTAGATAGAACACGAATTGTTTTTTTGCATTCATCCTATAATTTTTTTTTTCCTGTGTAGAAATGGAGAAAATTAAATTGATGATCTAAAATTCAAGAAAACAAGGAGGGATATAAGATCCATAATTTTGGCACCAAAGTCCACCAAGGCACATGATCCGTCATGCTGGTAATTCACTATCTAGGTCTGAGATCCATGGACAAAATGAAACCTGATATGTGCATACAATTCCTTCAAGAACAAAAAGACATCATGAGCATACCTTTGGACAACATTGCAAACCTCCACCAGTTGCATTAAGCAATGCCAATGACAGTATCCTATTGGGCACTATTGCTGCCAATTTGCAAGCTATCATAGCCCCTGTTGTGACAACAACAAGTTAAACAAGCTAAAAAGAATAAGCGGAACATATACTTGTCCCTAATACTCGGAATGTAAATCGCTATTTCCAATATCATCATATGTATATAGGTCCCAGGTTCGAGTCCCCGGGCTTAATGGATATATGGTCCTTGTGAGTAATGTCATGTATCCGGGGTTTACCGTGTCCCCACTAAGTGGGGTCGGGGGTTCCACGTCATCAAAAAAAATATCATCATATGTATAGGCCAGCAACAATGCAATCACTACATATCTTTAGGTTGATAGAAGGTATGTTGCTATTAGATTTTACAAGACATCTCAAACCAAAGGGAATTGCAAGAATTAGCTAAAACAAACTTAAACATGACCAAGACTTTTACTCAATGTACAGACTACAGAGAGAACAAAACAGCTTCTTCAATTAAAAATAAAATAATAATAAATCAAAAGAAATTACAGCATCTAATACCATATCTGTAAGAAACAGAAACAAGTTATAGAAGTTGAAAAATGAACTGATCCCCATAAAAGTTGAATGATCCAGCTGAATTATGGGATTAATTCACTTTTTTTTCCCCATTCAAATGCAATACATATTTGTAGTCCAGAACCAAACTAGACACTACTAATTGAACTCTAGAATTTAAGAAGGGTGCTGACATAATCAACATATAAAACTGAAAGGGAAAGGAGAAGGAATCAAGATCCAGCACTCACCCATTGAATGGCCGAAGACGTGGGCTTTTCTCCAACCCAAATGATCCATTAGAGCAATTGCATCTTGTGCCATGATTGTTGTTCTGCAACCATTATGTTCCCAGTTCATAGTGTTTCAGAACAGCATTATTATTTTTCTATAAAAGAGGGAATTATATGAAAAAAAAAAGTCTATCCATCTATGTTTCAAAACAGTATTTTTCTCTAAATAGAGAACTATATGGATAAGAATATTTTAAAAGAAGAAAACTTCAACATCGTCTTCTTCTTCTTCATTTCTTTTACATTTTTCAGATTGCCAATGCCAGATTGCCAATGCCAATTAAGAGACAATTTATCGAACAAATCCAAATAAGGAAGGATTAAGTTGCAGGGAAGCAAATAAATTAAAGAAGACGAAGGGGGAATTAAAATGAAAACTCACGTATACAAACTTTTTTTGGTGGGAATGGAGCTTCGACCCATCCCACGGTTATCAAATGCACAGACCTCAATCCCCTCATTATCACCGGCATCTGTGTCTTCACCTGAATTTTCAAGATTCCGATCAATAATCATGGATTCAGCACCGTTGACCGTCTGGGTACCCGTAAGACCATTTATCTGCGGACCCCAGGAATCATGGGTCCCCGCCAAGCCTGATCAAAACTTCATTTGAGATCCAAAAACCCATAAATAAATAAAAAACAAACGAAAAGGGGAAGAAAAAACTGCAAAAATAATACGATTATCAAGAGGGAGAAAGAGAGAGGAAAAGACCAATGATGAGGAGAACTTTTGTAGGGCCATGACCATACGTTCTATAGAAAATCTTAACTCCATTGTTTCCACCACCTCCACTCTCGTATTTGCTTTTGTCACAGAATGGCATCCCTTCTTTCTACAATTCTGAGAGAGAGAAGAAGAAGAAGAAGAAAAGGTAGAATGAGATTGTGATGTGCTTGTGTGCGTCTTTTAATCAAAGTTACGGTTGACCGACATACGTGGATAACGATCAGTGGTTTGATTCCACATCGGATGTTCGACTGGGCAGAAGAAGTCAAATTCCAGACCGACGGGAAGAAACCAGGAAAGTAAGATAACGTGATTTCTTTTTTCCTGTACGCTAGAAGATGATGTGGCAAATTTAGGCCGTCCCACCAGAAAGGATATCGTTCACGTGGATAATACAGCATCCAATCTAAGCCTTATAAATACATGTCTACTGGATTTTGCCAAGTGGCACGACCCAAGGTCGAGCTTGAAAAATAAAAAGGAAAAGCAAAAAAAAGAAGCTCCTTTCTTTAACGAGCTTGCTTAGGTTAGCTCATTATGATTAACTTATTATAAAATATATTTATATTATTTATAAGGGTAAACTACCTTCCATACTTGCTCTCACATTTACGAAATAAAATTGATTTCCCATTAAATTTTGTTGTTTGTAACATTTACAACCTTTTTGTAAAGAGATAACCAAAGGTTTTAATTGGATTTGATGAATTTCATTAATTGTTAGGACTATTTTATCTTACGAAGATAATTGTATAACTAAATAATTTTTTATTACTATAAAAAAAATACTTGAATGCTTTACTTTATCAAGGAATTAAGTGTACAAGAGAAATAATAGTTTAACATATATAAAGGTAAAGTAAAAGCAAAAAATTAATATAGTTTTTAATGAGTAATATTTCATTTACTTTTTTTTTTTTTTGTAACTAGGGTGCTCGGGCCAACTTGCACGCATCACGACTAATCCCCAAGCCATGAAGTTAATGATCAAGTAAACCTCCTGTGGCCCCAAGTGAGAATCGAACTCCACGACTAATCCTCAATACCTTGAAGTTAATGACCAGGTAAACCTCCAGTGGCCCCAAGTGAAACGGCCTCCTGCGGAATCGAACCCCAGACCTGATGCTTCATGAAGTACTAGTTGCAAGTGACCATTGGGGCAACCACTCGCGATTGAACCACCAACTTTATAAGCTTAAAAAGATCCAAAATTAATAAAATCCAACATATTCATAAATACCCCTTAAAATAATTATGTATCCCTCACCCCCACAAAACAAAATGCACAAATTAATGTCATTTAATAGTTTAACATATACAAGGTAAAGTAAAAAAAAATTAATATAGCTTTTAATGAGAGTAATATTTCATTTATTTAAACCACTAACTTTATAAGGTTAAAATGATCCAGAATTAATAAAAGCTAACATATTTATAAAAAATAACATAAAAACCCCTTAAAATAATTATGTATCGCCCCTCCCCCCAAAAAAAAACAAAAGAAAAACAAATAAAAGAGCAAATTAATATCATTTAACCCCTTTTGCAACAAAAGAAAAAGAAAATAGTTTGAAGCGGCTTTAAAGGGCCATTCCAAGACCAGCTTGTTGTATCCTTGATGTTCAAAAAATCTTGACTTGGATAATAGCTGTTATAGCTCTTAAAACTCCCAACTCATTACAAGAACTATAACAGAAGCACCCAACATCAGAGAAAACATAGATCAGATTTTCCAGTTCCACAACATGCTCACAGTTCACTCCTCTATTATATACACATTCTCATCACATATTTGTACACAATATACAAAGAAATGTTAAGGAATCTTACCAAAGTACACACAAATGGAAGGTAGAATCACTTCCAAACACCCATATGCGCCATCACGAAAACAAGAGAGAATAACTTGAGCGGGACCATACTCCCGAATTGCCAGAATATGGCACCAATATGTCAAGCGTGCTCCAATCATCTGGTTGGATTTCAAATTCTTAATCCGGCTAGAAAGTAGGTGACATCCACCCCATGGTCCACCCCAGAAGCAAACCAGCACCGGCAAGACTCAACCCCACAACAAAAGCAATGGCACACCTACTAATTTCATATCTTGGTGCTCTTTGCTTTTCCTCTTCATCCTTGTGCTTCCTTTTCTTTCGTTGCCCATGTTTGTATGGAATCCATGGCAGAACCACCGGACAGAGAGTCGATATCGGCTGGTCTTTGCTTTTAAGCTGGAAGCAAAGGGTTTCCAGCTGAAGGATTTGGAACCACTGTCTATATGCAAAGAGGTGTGAGGCTTGCCTGAAGAACAGCTTGATGACATGTTCCTTCTCGGTGTGGGCTTGCTGTGCTGCCTGCTCAGCCTCCCTTGCCCGTGTTTGAGAATGACGGAGTGCTTCCAATAGCTGAGCCTTGCTTGGATCACTCTCTTCAGCATGTTGGGTTTCTATGACATTTTTGTTGACTGTACTGTGATTTTTTATGCTGCAGAAGGTCACCAACAGTACTATTTTAAAATTATATGATAACACGAACAAACGACACTGATAAATTTACACAATATAAGCCACCCAAATCAACAAGTAAATTGTGATACCTATATGCGATAATGTATTAATAGTTTTAGGAAGTTTGTTAACTCCCATGCCGCCGTACTACATTATTTTGTAATTTTTCTGATGTACTCTGATCGCTGTCCAAGCCTAGTTTTCTTATAGAAGCCAAGAATCCCTCTTGCAAGGCACCAATTCAATGAACCAAAAAGTTCCAAGAGGAAAAGAAAAGTCTGAAGGTTGAACAAAGAATTGGAGGCTGTATAAGAATGATCCAAATTGGAAATTCTTAACAAATAATTAACTCCAGAGCTAATGAGTCAAAATGCAAGTGAAAACATTGAATAATACAGATGAAAATACAAAGTAACTCCTAGTACATAGAAACTCCAAGAATATTTTGGGACTTACAAGTGAAAACTCTAAGAAGATACAACTTACTGGACACAGAGCAACTCCTACTACATAGAAACTCCCAAGAAAACTTTGGGACTTACAAATGAAAACATTGAAGACTAGAAGTGGACTTTTACTAGGATGATTGATTATTCTTTTGACTCTTTGGCTTTTTTTAAAGATATAACAGACCGCTGCTATGGGATACAGAAATATCCATTTCTGTGTCCATGACGCTTCCATTGCATGTTTTCTTCAGCCTAACTTTACATGGCATTGTCTCTTTGCTATAATATTGTTTAAAAGAACAACCAGCTCACAAATCTCATCTATCAAGAATATTCAAAAAGGGACACAGAAATGGATATTTTGAAATCAAAGGAAATCATACATACCATTCCAATTCACTCACCTTTTCAAATTCCCCCAGTTCAGCTAATAAAACCTTAAGTCCCCTGATTCTTCACTTGTTAAAAAAACGTTCAACAACAACCATAGTTTCAAGTACCTTATCGGTTGCGTCATTGCTACGGGAGATCTTTAACTTATGAATGGGACTCCCAACAAGCAGAAAATATTCATAATCATCACAATACTCATAAAAAATTCGTGAAATTTCCAATATATGGTTTTCCTCCAGATGAAGATAGAGCGACTTCACGTAATTCATGACCCTCCATTGATGCACTTGCTATGTGATTCCTAGTAATTGAGGTATGTGCTGAAACTTCAGGACGAGTTTCCTTCAACTAAGATCTAATTCAGCAGATTCTGGTCTAGCAAAAGCTTAAATTAGTGGACATAAGAGTCTTAAAGAAGTGCATTAATTTGAAAAAAAATGCGGTCTGTTATTTATTTAATAAAGCCAAATAATCAAAAAAGTAGTCAAAAGTTCATCAAAAAGTCCAGTTTTAAATGTTGCAACTTGTAAATTCCAAAAACGTTGTTAAAGTCCTTATTTTTGTTCCCTCATAAATGGACTATTATGAACACTGTACCAGAATAATTCTCCTTTTTCTTTGTCAATTTTATGATTTCCTTTTTCCATGTCAATAAAACACATTTTGCAATTGATGTGAATATAATTCATATATTCTTAGAGTTACTTTTTGCTAATAGCCTGTAACATAATCTGAGAAATTTTAAATTTTTTGTTATGTTAATAGATTCTTGATAGAAAAGCCAGAAACCAATTGTAACTAAACATCTGACTTAACACAAACTGGGAACTAGTGTTATTTGAATCAGAAAAGCCATTTAAACCAAGTCAAAGGATGAGACGAGAACCATGCCAATCAATGGAAAGAAACAATCTAAAGCAATACCTGAATGATCTATCTGAACCATGTGGTGTGTGCCCCACTTCACCTGAGTCCAACTGTAATCCACCCATGTTTCCTTTAGTTGGATTGTCCCATAAATGACTATCCTGCCCACAGTCTGTCAGACAAGCAAATGGACCCCTTCTAACATGCATGGTCTGAGGTCGAGGAAGATCACAATTCTCAATATGTTCAAGCGACTTCTGAGCAACCAAGGAAGCCAACTCATCTTTATCAGTTGTGCGCCACCATGGCTCGGTCTTCTCACCTCCCATCCAAGGGGATCCCAAATCAAACGAAAGATTCTCAAATTGTTTAGAACTCAAGCAATTGACAGGGTCCAAGTCCATTGAGTCATCCTGATACCAGAGTTCCTCCATGCCTTTATGCTTGAGTGATTTGTGTGTCTTGTTACTATTCAGAGTCTTTAGCTCATGTGTCCCAACTCCTGGGTCATGTTTCATATAAGTACGAAAGGCCCTGAACTGAGAGTCCATAGAAGATCCAGCATTCTTGTTGCTATCATCATAACCAATTTCTTCTACATTGGATAGGGGATCCCCAGTAAGATTTTTAGGTTGGTCCATCACCCCAGCTTTCAATACTTCGAGTTCAGCCTCCAAGGCACTTAACTGCTCATATGTTAAATCCTTCTGGGACCCAAAGCTGGGTTGCAAATGGAGCCACCATTTTGTCTCAGGAGGTAGATTGGAATTTGAAGAATTCCAATTAAGAGGCACGAAACTGGCAGTGGGATGCTCTGGCCCATTTGCTCCATCAACAGGTCCCACATCAGATTGCGGTTTGGATGAAGAAGATGGCGATGGGCAGCAAGCTAACTTCGGAGCTCTTTTGGCATCTTCTTGAACAAAGCAACGATTTGCTGCTCGCTGCCAAGCAGCCCTCGCTTCTGCTGCTGCCATCACCCTCTTGTTCTTCGAAACATTTACTGTGGTCAAAAGAAGAATCTGTTAAGAGGGAGAGACAGCAATCTTTAAGGCAGAATTTATTTGTAAGCACACATGAGATACATGGAACTTCAAACTTCGAAACCCTTATAAGATCATCAAAATTCAGAAAACTATGAGAGTGGTTACAATATCACAAAATTCAGAAAATTATGAGTGGTCTCCATATCACCCCACTGGTTGTTGGAAGTGTAACTGCGTAAGGACTGAACCCATAGAGGAACCAAATATTTAATTGATAGTGCTTGATTCAAAATTCAGAAACAGGAACTACGCTGCAGGAGCTAGCAGGCTTCCGCCTAGAATCAGATACTTCATAATAAAGGTTGCACCAGAGAATTGCGTGGATTTGTCCTACCCTATGGAAAGATAGAATTTGTATGTTTAATTAACAACATGAAATGACGGTACATAGAAAGAAAAGCGCATGGAACAGATACTTCCGGTTTGCTCACTTAACTCACCTCATTGGCCTATAAAAGCTTAAAATTTGAGGGTTTATTTTGAAACATATATGAAGCAATTAGAATTCCAAAAACCTTACAGCATGAACAAATTTCAGATTACAAAATCTAGTGGACCCACTGTATGTGCAGTTGAGTCACCCTCACCAATACACCTTAAAGTGAGAAGCTGAGTCATAATTATTTATTTTGTGTTCAATGAACACATAAAATGATAGTACAATGCATATTAATAATGGTTTTGGTATAGTGGCATGCATAATTGCATATCTTTTATTAATATGGACGCAAAAGCCACAATTGGGAAAATAATCATCATGGAAGGTAGCCCGATGCATGTTTCATCACTTAATTTATATGCTTATCAAAGTTTATGCATAAACTGACCTACCCGACTAACTAGGAGAGAAAATCCTATCGAGTATGTAAGAGAATGTAGAATATCACAAACACCTGATAAGGGATTTCCTTTTCTTCTTTTTTCTACCTCTCACTTTCTGTTCTATGCTACTGTTTACTTGATAGTAAAGCTTGTCTTCATGTATCTCAAGTCATATTGGTAAGTTCATAATGAAACTTAGCTAAGTGGAATTACCTTCTGCACCCCACATATATTCTCAACATATTTGACTTATTGTTAGGATTTGATTGAGTGAAGTTTTACTTTTTTTACAATGTTTTGACTGTCAAAATTCTCAAAGAATTTATGACATCAGATCAGGCTTGAATATATTTTCAACATAATTGATGGGTTGCTATGATTCTACGAAGTGAGGGGAATGGATTTCACTATTCTACAGTTTTGACTGTTCAAATCCTCCGAGCTTTACGATATCAAACTTCAATATTTCTCATTAGCCAAATGTACTATCAAATATTCAACCCCCTCCTCTTTCCTTCTCAACTTATTTGATTCATTCTTCTTTGGATCTTCCATTCAATGAACTTATCATCTTTACCTCACTAAAATCCTAGATAGCTCTTTCTTTTAGTCTTTCCCCTCTTTATGGTTTATCATATCTTAGTATCTTACAACTACTTCAATTAATTCTAAGGCTATTTCCCATTCAGTGACCATGTCCAATACATAATCATACCTAAGAATGAGCTACTCCAATATCTTCTTAGCTTTGTCATCCCTTATATGAGTCCTCAATACAACCATTCCTTCTAAAAATAAGCTAACTAATTCTAGACAGAATAAAGAAAGCCAGATATTCAAGTTATAGTTTTGTTCTTTGCAATGCTTTAAGGATGCCTTTCACTCATTAGTTCCTTGCACTAATGTGATGAATAGCATAAGAACAATGGAACAGAAATATGTCTGCATCTTTTCCTATAGGCTATACAGTACACATGAATTGAGGCCTCATATTCAAGGGAAGATTCCAGTACTCTTACTATGAGTTACTTGTAGATGATGTGGTATTGGTTGAGAAGAATAGACAAGGACTAATGCAAATTTAAAATTCTAAGGGAGATAAGAGTTTTATGATCAAATACAGAATATATGGGACACAACTTTAGTAAGTGCGAAATGGTTGTAAGAATTAAAAGCTTAGAGATATCTCCAAACCCATGCACCAAGGCAATCCTAGAAACCTTTTTTTTTTCAAGTACGCAACCATAGTTTTCAATCAGTGAGCATGAGGATGGATTTTGAACCCAGGTCATATTATCAACACCCTGATTCTTCACCAAGTGAGCAAGATAGTGTCCTCTGTTAAAGAAATGTTACAACAGATTACATTGATCTTGGTTTCTTAACTATTCAAACAATATGCTCAAGGACAACAAAGCAACATACGAGACAAAACACGCACCAACAAATTAGCTCAAATAGTTCTTCAAAAAATTGAAGAAGCATCAAATAGTCATGGAAACAAATAACCATTGGATAGAGCTATTTGTATTACATGGGCGGAGGCAATTGGGATCTCATTCAAAAACAACATGAAAGGTGAGAATCACAATAACAGAAATCTTAAATTGTATACATCGACTGTCAACAAAATAATTGATAAGCCATCCCAGTTTATCTAGTAATGTACAGATTATAACAAATTACATAACTACAGACAAATTTCAAAGCCAAGTAAAAAGATTAGACAGCAGCTGATTAAGGAGAATCGTTCTGGGTATTCACAATAAACCAAAGCATTAACAATGGTATTCGAAGGTCTAACACTTTCAATCAGAGGTAGTTGACAGTTTGACACTAAGAACCAAGAGTCACTGAAGCATAAACTGGTGTACAGTGAAGACGACTTTTCAATGAGTTGACTATTCTTCGTGAGAATTAATAAACTACCAAGGGCCAATATTTGCAATGTCGGAGGTTCCTCTTAACCAATCACAAGAAATACGCCAATTTTGTAATTTCTGCAATATCTAGCAGAACCCAACATCAACTTCAATACCACTTTAAAAATGGAGTCAAAAAGATCTTTCTACGGGTAAAATGTTTGTATGGAAGACTCACTCGACCTCGTCTTACCCACCACAAAAGGACTAAAGTAGATTATATTGGAACCCCGTAGCCAATTCAAAATAACCAAATATCCTAAAATAGAAGCAAAGCCTGACTTTACAATTTCAAAACTTCAAATTGAACCTCATAGAATCTGAACTTAACCACCATGAAACTCCAAACAAAGTTCACATCACTGCTAATCTTTGAGAAACCAATATCATACTCAAATATGTCCATACTAGCATACAAATTGGGGGAAAAAAGGGAAAAAAAAAAAAAAAGAAAGAAACGAAAAGAAAAAACTTGCTAGGCAAATCTTCCAGAGTATTTGCAAATCTATCAGCAACTCCATTGAAAAAATTTCTCAAACTTAATCATAGCCCACAACATTAATTCACACCACACCATCCACAAGCACAAAAACAAAACCAAAATAAAGGACAAATAAAACAAAACCAAAATAAAGGACAAATAAAACGGCAATTGAACTTAGAAATTCACAAAAATATATTATTAATTAAACAAAGCAGAGCATAAAGAAGTCTATGCAAGCGCCTCCTGTCAAAAGAAGGATCTACAATTACCTCATCACAAAGCAAAAAAATTCTACGAGAACCAGAAAAAATACTCTTAACTTAAGAGTGTTATAGATGAAATTAAAGTACAAATAAACTGAATTAAACTCATATGAACAGTAGAACGAACATTCAGGGATCCGAAGCATGAAACAAAGACGATATAACCTAAAAAAGATGAACTTCTACAAGAATCTACACAGATAGAGAGAGAGAGAGAGAGAGAGAGAGAATTAAGACCTGCTCAAGAACACGAATTCTTAGATTAAATTGATTGGTGAGATGAGCAATTGGATCGGAATTTGTTCGAAGCAACTAAGTTTTCGAGATCCAAAAGCCGAATCCACGACCGAGAGACCATATAACCAATGTCCGATTCCATCGTTATTATCATTTTTATAATTTAGTTTCTTTTTCCTGGTTTCGTCTCTCCCTAAATCACCTTTTTTTTTTTTTTTTTGATAAACTCTCCCTAAATCTAGCTACTGTGTAACATACGTATTTAACACAGAACCGGCCACGTGGACTGCTAAGGTCAAGATCATATCCACGATCTGATGGGTCCCGCTGAGAAGATCCTTCAAAATAAGTATGCAAATCAGACGGTCAAAACTAATTTTCTTGAGACGGTTTTTGGAATTACGGCTATGACCTTTAAAACCATTGGTCATTGGTACTCACGAACCATTGGAAGGGTTTAAGCTCGATAGACTAAACACTTTCGTTAATGTTTCATTCTTTTTAAATAAATAAAAAAAAAAGAAAAAAAAGAAAAAAAGGGAAACTTTCAAACGGAGTCTGTTATTGTCAAAATAATAAAAATCTTGGAGGCTAAGGCGGCGGAGAGCGGATCCTATGAGGGTGGCAATTATGCGCGGGTGGATGCAGGTGAAATCCTATTGGTCCAACATACTTAAAGTTTAAATAAAAAACGGAATGACAATAAATTAAAATAGAAAATAAATTAGGAAAAAAAACTTAAAACACTAATAATAAAACACTAATAATAAATTAAAATAATAAAAAGGCCTAAAACTTAATTAAGCTTTTCTCTCTTGCAATGTAACTACTAAAAATAAATTAAAACCTTAACCCCAAAATCTTAAATCCCAAAACCCTAAACCCTAAATATTAAACTTTAAATCTTAAAATCATAAACCCTAAATATTAAACCCTAAAACTTAAATATTAAACCCAAATCCTAAACCCTAAACCTTAACTATTAAACCCTAAAACCTAAATATTAAACCCAAATCCTAAACCCTAAACCCTAAATGTTAAACTCGAAACCCTAAATATTAAATCCTAAACCCTAAACCCAATATTGCAAATAACGTTAATAAACTTTTAGACTTTTAAATTTCTATTTTTATATATTTATTACAATTGTATTACAACAAATAAAAATTAAAAACTGAAATTAAATCGTTGACGGTAAACAGCACCGTTCCATTTCCCAAAACTGAACTATTTGAAATAACGTTAATTAAGGGCTTAACAAGGCAGTGGACCAATAAGACGCCGCCTGCATCCACCTGAACAAAGTTACCACCCGCATATGATCCATTGCCAAGGCGGCGTCATAGTTTTAAATTTCAGAAATATCACTGATTTCGGCCGCCCAAACGAAACCGAAATATCCGAAATTTTGGATATTTCGGCGAAATTTCGTTGAATTTTTTTAATTAAAATAATTGGCCAAAATAATGTCTAAAAATGGCCGAAATTTCGCAAAATTTCGGATATTTCACCGAAATAAATTCATTTATTTTTTTCATTTACAGTATTTTAATATAGGCATAATTTAGCCAATTTCTTTCTTTTTTTAATAAGTACTAAGTAATAACGTCTAAAATATAAATAATAAACTTACTCAATAAAAAGTGATATTTTCATTAAAATATATATTATTTATGAACATACAA
>JAUPMG010000020.1:14052997-14065056 GCA_031762675.1 Pachysandra terminalis
CCCCATTCACAAGGACCTTATATCATGTAAACCTGGAGACTCGAACCTATCCAGGTACGAATCTCATTGATCCTCAAAGGAAGCACATCACACCTTTTTTTTTTTTTTTATAATGAAATAGAAAGCATTACAAAACTAGGAAAATACATTCCTAGGGGTCGAGCGCCCACAGTAATCATCTTCCAAAATTGGTGTAAGACCAAAAGGTGGCTTTGTTTTCCAAAAACAGGAGCTTTCATTAATAGCATGGTTCGCTAGCCAATCTGCAGCTTGGTTAGATTATCTGAATGTATGTTGGATTTTGACTTCCTCAAACAATAACAATTGGTTCCTGACCTTGACCAAACCATCGATGAACCAAGGTGAGTCATTGTTATCCTTCTTGATGAACTGAATAACGGAATTCGAATCTCCTTCAATGATAATTTTTTAATACCATTGTGTAACGCCATATTAACTCCTTCAGCGCATGCAATCATTTTGGTTGTGATAGCATTGCAACACTCAATGTATAATGCAAATCCACACATGTAAACTCCACCCTCATTTCTGCATAAGCCTCCAGCTCCCGCACTCTTGAATCCATTCTTAGGGGCCCCATCGAAGTTTAGTTTTGTCCATCCGATTTGAGGGCGTTCCCATCTGATGTAATTGATCTGTGTCTGCTTTGGTCCAGCACTCCCTCTAATAGCCTCTAAGATAATGTTTGTATCCTGTTGCAACAATAAGAAACGACAATTAGCCTCAGTTAAATTGGGCGTTTTACCTTCGAACAGCAATTTATTCTGGGTGTTCCAAATTGTCCACACGAAGTTAATTAATGTCGAAGAATTGAATTAGGTCAGCCATTAGCGGGAGCACTAGCAAAAGCAGAACCAGTACTTTAAACTCCAACATCTCCTCTTATTTAATCATCTATTATGAAAAAATATTAATATAATCATCCCCCCTTGTGACCAAATGAATGTCGATAATGATCGTGTTTGTCAGAGGCAAATCAAAGGTGAATTAAACAATGAACCTACTAATCCTACATTAGCCAGCACAATTCGAGATTGTCGGGAATTTTAATAACAATGTTCCATTAATGACCAATAAAAAATTGAATCAACTTCTACATACCTTTGCCTTTGCAGTTCTGTTCTTTTTCCTGTAAAAGCAGAGAGACATTGTCTATGGAATTCACTGTCTTCAACCAGAAGCGCCGGTGACACAGAAAACCTTCCCTGCTCCAATCGATTAGTATAAATGGCATGTTCAAATATTCATTATAGAACATCAGAATCCAAGGCTTCAAGCCAAGACTAAGCCAAGCCCATCAATCCTTAATAGTTGTAGAAGATATCTATTGTACGGTATATGTACAGAAAGAAGGAACAGGTGTATAAGCACACATACTGGTAGTCAATATCACTAGATGATTGTTTATGTGGTGCATGCTATTCATTTTGCATGCTTACTGTATTATTCTTAATTTTAATTGTTTTCAAGTATTTTTCTTTAATTTTCTAGCATGATTTTATGATTTTTCCCCTTTTTTTCTGGTCAGAATTGTCTAATTTGGTTATGGGCAGAATTCACTTCACGTGGAGAGCTTAGCTTCCACATAAAGAAAAAAAAAATGAAAACTGATCAACCTCCACCTTCTGAGTTACAATTGAGATCAGGATACATGTAGTGGCAGTCATCTCATGAAAGTAACAGCACATTCTATAAAGTTGACTACCTAACCCATAAACCTAATTATAAAAAAAAAAACTACAGTGATCGTCTTTAACTTTCATCTTGACCATATTCTGATGTATCCTTACTGCTGATCAAATAAATGGGTGCCATAAGAAGGTGGCCCAAAGTCAAACTCTACCATCATCATATGATTTATGCATGATCTAAACAGGTTACAAGTTTTTGAGACCCCACCCCACCACCCATCAGTATCATATTCTAACTGATCATGAAATTCTGACAGTGTAGTCAAGCCCCTAATCAACCCAACTTATTCTTGTACTATGTTCTCATCACCAACATGTTCAATAACATAACAACCAACATTAGAATCAAATCATGCAAAATAAGAGCTCAAGAATAGAGATTTATTTCATTTTCAAGAATAGAAATTCTGACAGTGTAGCCAAGCCCCTAGTCAACTAAAACTTATTCCTGTACTATGTTTCCATCACCAACATGATCAATAAAATAACAACCAACATTAGAATCAAATCATGCAAAATAAGAGAGCTCAAGAATAGAGATTTATTTCATTTTCAAGTAGAATGATGATGTACACATTGATAAAAGCCAACCTCTTTCTGAAAACACCAGGAAGGCATTGCTCTAGTACACTGGCTAAAAGGCATCTTCTCTAACCATCATATTGAGTCGCATTTTTCGATTATGATACAATATGAAGGTCATCGAATTCTATACGAAATACGAATTTTAGACAATTGATAGATGAATTTCGTGCGGATCATACAATCAATAGAAAGCTTCTCAACAATATGCAAAAGCTCCAAGTCCCACGGTCATTGATGAAGAAGAACGGCATGTATCAACCATTCTCATATCTAGTTTTGCCTGAAAAGTACCAATATCAGACATTTGCTTCACAAAACGGGTAAAGCGGACCCAATTACGATATTCAAATAAGTTCCTGTTCATTCTCACAAAGTTGAATGAGAAGGACGGCTTGTCAAGTCCATCTGAATAGAATTTTGACATCTTTAGTACATGTAAAGATTCATCATCAAGGATTTCTGCAGAATTTTCACCTTCGAGAGTTATATCACACGTTCTAGCAGCCAATAGAAGTCTAAGAAACCCTTCAGGGCTGCGGTTTGGGTTCATCTGATTCTCTTTTCTGTCTTCCAATTCAAAACATTTACAGAACAAGGTAAATCCATATCGTCCAAACATGCGAGCGATTGCGAGGTATCCATCTCTGTCTGAGCTATTGTAATAGCCAGCAGTTAATTTAGATGGATAAGACTCGGAGAAATAATTCCACTGCATCCCAGCCACTTTTGCAGATACATTAGCTCCTGTACCTGAAAAGATGGTCTCTGTTGCCATGCATAACCTCTCTCCGTGCAACAGCAGCATTTCAGAGTACCATTCAAGAAAGAACCTACCATATAATGTGTTCCAAGACCCATAACTACTAGAGAATTCCGTAAGTTCAGGATCTTGTACCACGTTTCCAACATCCACAATTCCCCCATTTCCCCACTCATGTCTTCCAATATCACGTACACAAGCATTTAAAGATGCAAGCATATACTGAAAAGCAAAATAAGTAAAGTTATTAGAGATCAAAAGAAAGTAGCATTTGCAACACTTGTAGAAAGAAAAGAATGCCGAATGGAAGTTACTCCAGACAGCTCCAACGGATAATGTTTTGAGACTGGAATGCATACCTTATCATAGCATTGAAACTCTCCAAGTTCATCAAAGCGCGAAGCCAATGCCAGTTTCTTAGAAGGATATCTTAGCTCCCCAGCAGGACCCATCCCAACTTGAATGCCCTGCCGAATGAAACAATAATCATACATTGTTCAGAAGTTCAAACAACTGGCATCTATGTAAACACTAGAACATAATAAATTATATTTTAATCATCCTACCGTTATGATAACCCCAAGGAACTCCCTGAAAGTGTCTCTAAAGCTCCTCATAAAGTCCGAATAGGTCTGGATCGGGGATCGACCCTTAAGAACAGGAAGCATATCACATCCTAAGGAAAGGTATTCCCAGTTCCTTCTTCCAAACCTGTCACAGTACGACAAATCTGGATCTCTGTCCATCTCCTCACGCACCCACTCAGGAAGAGGGATCCTTCAATAAAGGAACAGAGGAACAAGCTTCAGTCCCTATGAAACCTTATGCAATAAAACACCAGCAAATGATCCTGCCCTCATTGAAACAAAAAGAACACTTGTCTAGAAAAAAACTCAAGACCAATAAGGGAGCAAATGGTACTGAACGAAAGTAGGTTTGCTACAAACATTATCAAGTGAGAATTTGGCTGCATTTGGCCCAGCTTGTGCTTTTGGATAAGTGACTCAACAGGAGCACTTAGCCACATCAACAAGAAGTTGCTTGTTCTAAAAAAACTGATGTTTGGTAAATACATGTTAAATTCCTTATCAAGACAAAATGATAGGGATAATTTTAAAATGTGGGAGTTAAAATCTCATTTTTAAAGGTTTATTATTTTATTTTATATTTTTTGGGCTGGAAGGGTCATTTTCAAAGTTTTAGTAATGTTTAAGAAACAAATTCCCACATAAGTGACAAGGAGAAGTTGTTTTCAGCAACTTCTGCTTATAGACTATATTCCTCTACTGCTAATGGGTAGGAACTTATTCGTTCAACTTTACCAAATGCACTTATGGCTTAAAAAACTGCTCTAGTAAGTTAAAGTGAAAATAAGCACTTAATTTAGCAGTGCCAAGCACGGCTTTCTAGTAATGTGATTGAAATATTTGTTTGAAAAAAATAATTTCAAAATCTTTGGATAGAAACTGATCAAAGAATCTACAGTTATAGCTTCAGGAGATCCCTTTTAAGCCAGAATCCAGAAAAATAAAAGAAAGAAATAATGAGATAAAGAAACAAAAGAAATACAAAGGCAGAAGAAACCATGTATCTAGAGCATCAAATCAGGACATCCATCTAATACCCAATAAAAAGCCAATAAATAAATAAAAAGATAGATAAATAAAGACAGCATGCATAATAATAAATACAAACCAACAATCTATACACCATTGAATTTACAATGAAAATAATTTTATCGAGAAATTTGTCCGATGCTAAAGCAGAAAAAAATAATCTACAAAAAATCGAAAATCAACAAAATTCTTTATTCCAATTAGTTGGGATCCATTACATGAATCTTGTTTTGCCATCCCAATCTATCAAAAACAAAATCTTCAATCAATTTGTTTCTAACCAACTACATTAGGTCCTTTTCGATGTTTTTCTACCATTTTTAGACCTTTCAACATGTATAATGCTCTTGCACCTTCTCATAGACAACTCCCAGGTCTCCATTTTATAGGCCAAGACTGAACCTATTTTCTTTCATTTCCTATTAGGGCTATTCTTAAACTTCCTCAAATACATTCCTTACCTTTTGTTTCCAAGCCTATTTTCTTTTAATTCCTATTAGGGCTATTCTTAAACTTCCTCAAATACATTCCTTACCTTATGTTTCCAAGTCTATTTATAGATGCACCTTCAAATACTCATCTCAGCTACACTCCTTTAAATGTGTTGCTTATTTGTTGCCTAATGTTCTGCTCCATACATCATAGCAGGACAAATAGCTGTGTTTTGGTCTTTAAATAGAGTGTAATAGGTTTATCACATAATACTCTAGAAGTGCTTCTCCACTTGCACCATATAGTTATAATTCTATGTGCACCATGTTCCTCAATATCCCCTTAAATATGGATAATTGATTCAAGAGAAAGAAACCGATTACTGAATCTCCTAGTTCTCAAGTCTTATTATTGCTTCACTCATACTGCCATTTGTACTAAAGTTGCATTCCGATACCTAGTATTGACTTGACATATCTTGAAACCTCCCAGTTTCAAGATCTCTCTCCACAATTCTAGCTTTGCATTTATTACTTCAATTAAAACCCCATCATATGCCAATAGCATGCACCAACACACCTCTTCTTGACTTTGAGCCATCAAGTTATCCATAATCAATGAAGAAATATAAGGGCTCATAGCTGACTGGTGTAATCCCATTGTTATGGGGGAAAAGTGGATGGAAGCTGCCAAAAGAAGTATGCAAACAAGTGTAGCATAGATAGAGGCGGAAAACATTTTACCAGGACTAGTAAGTCTACAAATTATGCTAAAACTGGTTAGAAAGAACGTTGACAGGCAGGTGGCGTGGTACAGGGATCCAGTTCATCATGGGTCACACTACTGGATAATCCAATTTATTGCCACCTTAAGCAGTAGGATCAAAAGAACAAGAGCTGGCACTAGGCCAGAAACTTTGAAACCAAAGAAATGATTTATGGAAAGCTAACTAACAAGTTAAATTATTGCCACACCTACTGTGACAGCTAGTAATATCTCATCAAGAAAATGCTGGAGCAACAAATGGGCTTGGTGATTTCCATTCCTCCTTATCGCAAGTGAACCCTAAATCAAGGTTTTAAATTTCGCCGGCAAAATTTCGTTATATTTGAGTTTGCAACATGGTTTCAAGGATCGGTCCGGATTGGATTGGATCGGCCGATCTGGATCGGGATCGGCCAAGACTGATCCGATCCCAAGCCACGATACAAACTATTGTATCAAGTGGCTTTGGATCGGACAGATCCAACCGATACAGATAAGGATCGGCCGATCCTGTCCGATCCGGTCTAATCCAATTTTTTTTTCAATTGGCATTGGATCGAACCGATCTGAGCAATACCGATACGGATTGGCCGATCCGGTGACTAGATCGGACCGATCCAAATTTTTTTTTTTTTTTTTTTTTTTTTTTTAAGGATGATCCAAAACTTGGATCGAACCAGGATCGGCCGATCCAATACCCGGTCGGCGATCCGGATCGGGATCGGTCCGGAGCGGTCCAATCCAAAATCCCGAGAATAAAAACCTTGGTTTGCCACATGGAATTATTTCCCCATTTCAGGGAAATTTGGGAGAAATATTGGCGAAATTTGGCAAAATCGAAATTTAAAACCTTGCCCTAAATGCTTGAGTGAATCCTAGCAGAGTACGTTTCATTTAAGGTATCTATGATGTTTGGAACACCATTTTCAATATTATCTAGCTTTGAAGCTAACTTTGTTGCATTACAAATGACAACCAGTTTCTACCTTGAACAACCATGAACATGTCTGAGGAGAAACCTATCATTCATCATGAAAAAAGCTTTCTTCTACAGATGACTCGCCACACATGATCACATCCATGTCTACAAGATCATTCAAAATCATTATATAACTTCTATTAAGCTCTCACGAGGTTTATGTCTTGTGATCATGTAGGCATCATGCCAATTTATTGGAGTCAACTCTACACAATAAAAGTATAAATCAAAACCAAAATGAGAACAAAAGAGGCGCAAGAAACATCACAATAAAAATGATTCAAACAATAATTAAGGAAAAAGCATAAAGCGAATAGGAAATAGAGGAATCAATTGAAGTATCTACACTTCCCTGCAAGTAAACCCAAATTTCAAACACTTTCATATCAAAAGCATCAATCAAAAAGTAGGACTGTATTTAAGAAAACTAGGTAAGCAAATGCTGAAAAAAAAAAAAAAAAATACAACGAAAGAATCAGAATACTAAATATAAATGCAGAAGAGGGGGAAAAGAGAGAGTTATAGATTAAATAACAAGGAAGAAGATTTCGAGCAATAGATATAAATTCACGAGAAAAAAAAATAAAAATAAAAATAAAAATTGAAACAGCTTCAAGAACCAACCAGGGAGAATCGTCCGTTCCTGTTCCGTACTGATGAAACGCCATGACTGCACGAATCTTTAATCCGCATCTGCGAGCTAAAGAAACTAATTCCAGATAGCCTTTCCAATTATAATTCATCGGCGAATCTTGCTCGACGAGCCCCCACCAGACTTCCATCACCGCTCCTTCGACTCCAGCCGTTGAAAGCGCCTTGAACGAATGAAACAACATCTTCTGTTTCCTAATATCCCTCACCATGTTCGCGGCATCAACCGGAAGCGTAACAAACACCGGCGATCCCTTTCGCCGCTGCGACGGAAAACCGTGCTGGAGTTCATACTGAAGATCGCCATTATCCGGAGAAACGGATCCACCGGCGCTGGAGGACTTGGAAGAGTTAAGACGAGACAAGACCATGCGATGAGATGAACGACGGCTTAGACTGGACCGGATTCCAACAATCGACGGGAAGCCAATCAAACGAGCAGGTTCCGAACGGGTGTAGGAGAAAGAAGCAGAAAAGCTAGACGGAGAAGGAGAAGCAATCGCCATTAGAGGATTCTTGAGGTTAGGGTTTCCAATTTTCTAGTTGCAGAGTAAGTAGTGTCTTTTCGGTATCTGAGTAGAGCTCATGACATTAATAGTGGCTAAATTTGAGTTTGGAAGCAATTTCGTTCTTCTGTTGAATTATATTATATAGATTTCAGAAGCAGCTATTGCCACTATTGTTTTTGCTGCATCCACGCAAATTTCAATTAAAAACTAGAAAGATCTTTTGAAATGCCGCTTTCTTAGTTTTAACCTCTTATATAGTGCCGACATTTGTTAATCTGGATAGTCCATCGTTGATATTATTATGCCGAGGTCGGCATAGTAGAATTATCCTATCATCATAGGACATATCTTTCTTGACTGCAACAAGTTGGTACGGTAATGCTGTGTTTGGTTGTAGCAGAATAACAGAAAGGAAAGTAAAATAGAAAAATATCAATGGAATTGTGGAGCTTTTCTTTGAAAATAAAGTAATTCTGAAAAAGTACTTCCAATAGGTTCACTTTTTTCAAACCAAACATATAAATTTAATTGGAATTCTGGAAAACCAAACCCAAAACCTATGGCAACCCAATTGAAAGATTTTCAACTTTCCGTTTACTTTTGGAAGTAAAAACAGTAATTCCTCTAATATGAATCTGAGCTCTTATTATCAGGAATGGATCAGTTTCTTAATATCCATTAGAACAATCTGGCAAGTTAGTAGGGCAACTTCTGAATTTCAAAAAATAGCTTGAGCTTTCCGTATAGCCAAGTTTGCTAGAGTTTCATTGCTTAATGTATAGCCAATTGGGGGTTTAAACGAATAACCCACCACTATACCAGAAATAATAAACAAAATAACAAAATGTAATTTTTCTCTATTTAAAACTAAAAATTGTATAATAATCTTTAATTGAATAAATAAAATAAATTTGACAATTTCAATAACGTATTCAAAAATATCACAACAGCCCTTCAAACTGCCTGTTAGGGGGAAGAGAAAAAGAGTATGTATAGAAGGGCCACTTGGGAAAAGCCTAAAATACTACCAGCCTTCCTATCCAAATAATAACAGCAACAATAATCTCGGAACAAGTAGCTAAAACCCTAAAATTTGGTTGACTAGCAGTACAACCGTCCTCCCAGCAAGATTTAAACGTAAGCCACCAACCAGCCAACCAGGATCTGGTCAACCAAACAGATCTCATCTACACCACATTCAAAACCACCAGAAACTTGGACATATGTCCTTCCCAAGGGCTACAGCCTACACCATTCAAAAAAAAAAAAAAAAAAAAAAAAGGAATACCACCACCCCAATACCCATAAATTTTGATATAAAGCTCAACGCAAGGCAAAATATTACAATTCATGGAATGTATCTAAATTTCCACTCTATCAATTATGATAATCGCAACGATTATTCATAACAATGTAGATAAACAAAACCGCTCAAAAAAGACACAAAGAAAAAAAAAATGAAAACAGTACCAAAGCAGCAGCACACATTGGTTTTAATGAATGCATACTTACTATTAAACATTAACTTGACAGAAACCTGTAATAATAATGACAATAGCAAGATATGATTAAAAAAAAATGCACTTAGAATTATGTAGGTATATGATGCCCAATCCCACATAATGAGTGTACAGGAGTAAATGAAGATGAGGGTGTGAACAGACCGACTGGGACAGACAATACAGATTCAAAATGATGGTAGACCCGACGCAAAAATTCTGAAAGATGAAAATGAGAATGAAGAAGAAGAAGAAGAAACTTTGTATTTTACCACAAGGGTGGTCTATAGGTGCCAGACCATGGAATTGACTTCCAGGTATCGTCTCGCTTCATACGCTTAAGACCATTGTTGCTTTCCTGTTGGAAGAAGACAGCACCGGCAGGGTCTGACGGCGGAGTCTCTGCAAATGACCTGAGCTCTGACTGGTTAGCGGATAACAAGCTATATCTCCCTCCCCACCCCATGCCTCCCATTAATGCAAAGTTAGTAGAGGTATGAGTGGATCATCACCACCCACGTCCTCTCAAGGGGAAAATATAAAAACCCGACCGACTCCTTGGTGCTGATGAGAGAGTTATTGACAACCCGACGACGACGACCCCCCCGACTCCTGTCGTCTTAAAATAATGACGACCTGACACATGGTATGCAATCCCGGACCCCAACTCGACACACCCGAATGCATGCAGGGACTTCTAAACAAACCATGTGGCAACTACCTCAAACAGATATGGCTCGACTGATCGCCAACTTGGCCCATTCAGCTGACTCCTTAATCATATGGTCGTCCGAGGACAAGCATTCATTTAGAAAGTCCTTGCTCGAAACAGATCTCTGAATCAAGGAACCTGCATTATTACCCAGGGTATCAGCCAGATCTCCGAGTACTCCAATTGCAGTCTTAGTCACCACATCGTCCCTGAAAGAAAGTAAATAAGAAAATATTAGCTAACTAGAAAAATCAATATACAACAAGAATCACCATGGATAAAGAATTAAGAACATTTGAACAGAACTTACATGTCCTTCTCCATGTACAAGCTATCCAAGAATTGGAGGACATGGGGCGCATAAGGCATTAATAGCTGCGTCTTTGGAGAGTTCTTAAAGCCTTGAAAGATCCCTGAGTAAGCCTCCAAGATCCCATTTCTCAAGAGATTGGTGTATTCTGTTATTTCGTCGTCAACACCTGACGTGTGGACAGATAACTCTGCAGCACTTTGGAGCATGGGCATGGCATACATCAAGTACTTCTCAAAATTTTCTCCAATTGCCAAGGCAATGTCACCAAAACATGAGAAGATGGGAGGTTTCACAGACCGGTGCAACTGGTTACTCGACAAGTCCTTGAGAAGCTGTGTCATTATGCCATCACAGTAAGGCAGTATCTTATCCTCCAATGCCCTGCATATATCCCCCACAACACCAACTGTGATGGCGCATACCTGGTACTCCTCAAAATTCTGGAGACCCATTTCCAAATACTTATAGAACTCTTGCATGTACTTGGCAAACTCTGGGCCTGTTGCATAGGCAAGGGCTCCGATGGCAAGCATTGCCTCTTCATGCACTGTGGCACTTCTACAAGCAAAGACCCTCAGGAAGAGGCTCATCATCTGATCTGCATACTGCAAGAAAACATATTTTGTTTGCTCCGACGACCCCAGCTTCTGTATAATAACCTGCAAGCACCCACAGAGAAGGCCTTGTAATTCGTTCTGCTTCTCCCTCTCATCAGATGAAAGCTTCTGTGCCTCAAGTGTCTTGTGAAGCTCCATCATAATGACAGGAACTAGTTCCATGACCATGGTAGCCGTCTCATCTGTTGAACATCTTACAACTTCATTTAGAGTTTCATAGGCAGCAGTTCGGAGGCGTGACTCTCCAGCATCATCTCTGTGGCTTACATCAAGAAGGACCCGAACAATGTTCTGGAAAAAAGGAGTTAATGGGGAGGACGATGCGCCCACATCCTCATATCCTTGGGCGAGGAAATAAAGAGCACCACAAGCCTTTTCTGCAACGTTTGGAACATCTTTCATGCTCTCGAGTAGAACCGAGATGATCTGTTGACAGTTTGCATGAGTGATAATGGGTGTCTCCAGAGTCGAACCATGAAGGAATTCGAATATTCTTCCAAGGGTCCATGCAGTAGTGTCCTTCACATGGTTATTTAGGTCATTTATCAATGAATTCAGCATGAAGTTCAGAGCAACATTAACAATGGAGGTGAGCTTATCAGGTGATGGACCTTCCAAGATGGAACCAAAGGCATAAGTAGCTGCCTCCCTCTGCCTCCAATCTGGTTTTGTTATGTTCTCTTCTATAAATGGCATGACAAGTGGGACAATATCGTCTCCTACTGTCCGTGCAACCAAACCCAAACACGTGCCCCCGGCCATTGCAAGGTTCCAAGCCCCTTCATCTTGATCCTGATCCTCCTCCTGCTTAAGTAGTGTCTCTAATAGCATAGGAACAAGAGCAGGGAGTGCCTGCTTGATAAAATAAAAGCAAGGGATATCAGAATCCCCGCTGAAATCACCTCCGTA
>JAUPMG010000020.1:14065156-14080471 GCA_031762675.1 Pachysandra terminalis
TAAATTTCGAAATCTGGCGAATTACGCCAAGATTTCGTACCACCATGTTGGAAAATAGCGAAATTTAAAACCATGCTCTTAGGTAGAAAATTGTTTAGCCTTAGTACTGTCGAGGCTTTACAGCCTTAGTACCGTCGAGGCTTTTTGACCTTCAACGTCATTGAAACTCACTCTAGACGGAGGTGTGTTTCTATTGAGACTCATCTCTTTGGTGTGTATGGCGTAGATTGATCTTGTGTGATCTTGTAATAGGCGTCGTGTAGCCTTCATAATCTGCATAACTTCAACGTTGGTCATCAATAATGTATTATTTGCCTCTTGGCGTGCTCTATCAAAAAATATCTTAGTTAGGAGTTAGACTTTCATTCAAGTCGTGACTCAAACAATCATCTGTGACACTACCACGTGTCTTCGTCTTATTTGTTGGATTGTCTTTGCAGATTTTACTATCTACACCAAGTCTAGTGAAACATCGGAAAGAGAACTCTGTTTCGCTTCTGTATAACCACACGCTATTTCCTTACATGAATTATATCATCAGTGCTAATATTCTACTTGTTAGTAACGAAAGAAGATACTTTCTGGATGGTTATTTTGGATATTGAATCTTTATGCTCCTGACTTGGTTTTTTGTTTTGCAATCTATTTGTTTCCATAAGGAGCATTACTCTTACTTGTTTTGACTTGTTTTTGTTTCCTTTCTGGGCCTTTATTGGCTTTGATTTGTGGCTAGGCGGACTGATTGGCAAAGTTTACCACCTCAGCAACAAAATTTTGTGTATGAATTAAGTCAAGCATTCGCAACTATTGGTATCGTGTCACTTGGAATTTGGATGTCATCTTTACTCTCATTATGAATATGAAGCCTTTCTTGTCAATGTATATAAATCAACACAAGTTTCTACAGTTGTCTATATCATGTAAATCTACATTTTCATCTTAGTGATAATGGGTTGGTTCTTCTTAAAAATAAATTCTAATTATGGTGCATTTTTTTTTCTTAAATGGTCATCTTGGTTTTCAGGTGTAAAATTTACTTTATGTATAACTGTATTCTTATGATTTATTCTTCAGAGATTAATTGCTCTGTTAGGGACCATCACTTGGTGTGATGGTAAAAACCTCGTGCTGCCAGCATGAAAATACGGGTTCGACTTTGTGCAAAATGCCGAAGGTTGGGTCTGTTTCCAATCTGCCCCTCCCAGAACCTTGCTTCCGCGGGACCTAAACCAGGGTTATGGTCCCTTTTTAGATTAATTGCTTTGTTGATTAACCGGCTACATCTGTCCATATAGAGTTTAATTCCCATAAGACCATAACCGGTGCAGTCAATGTGTGTATAAGAGGGTGAATGTTTAGATCAGGAAGTTGGCCTGGCGAACCTGTTGGATCTGCGCCATAGATCCTCACTGCAAACAGAGCATTTCTACGTCATAGATCATGGTGAGAGAAAACACGTAATTAGTGTTTGAACATACAGATATATTAGTACATATAAGATGGAGAGAATTTATTGTTACTGGAATTAACCATTAGGTAGCATCCAATTCATACTGTATATATGCCATATATTTTTCTGTTTTTATAAATTCTTGTCAACCATTGGATCATTATCAAATAGTCATGATTAGCTGGTTTGACTGCCTACAAAGTTTGTTTGGTTGAGTTCATCACCTCCATCACATCAGATTATACACTGTATTGTTCCTTTTAGGAGTCATTTTCTTCCTTTCCAAAAGAGGAAAAGAAAAAGGAGAGCAAAAGAAACAGTGGAGGAAAGAAATCTAGGAACTAGAGACAAGAAGTAGTGAACTATTGATGCTGGAAATTCTGTTCTGAACAAATATGCTGATAGTCAAAATTGAGATTATTGGCAGAAAGAAATCTAGGAACCAGAGACAAGAAAGAAAGATCTGAAAAGGTGAAATTCCATTTCATAACATTTGTTCTTAATTCTTGTCTTTATGCTCTTATAGTATCTTCTTTACCAGTACCCTGTTTTTCATTTTCCCTTCTCTCTTTTTCTCAAAAGATTTTCCTTTTATTTTTGAGAAATTTGAATTATCAGCTATTCATATGAAAAACTTGAGCTATACACACACACACACACATATATATATGCGTGTGTGTGTGTGTAAAGAGACATTTTTGTTTCCTTGATGTACTGTCTTAGCCTATCCATCCTCGGTATGCAGTGATCACTTTGAAATTGTGGAGAAGAAATTCCTCTTATATCATTCCATCACATAAAATGCATTCTCAAATATAGAAATCATTTTTAAAGTTCCTTATTCCTTTTGAGAAGCATCATTTCAAAAACCAATTATCCACATCTTCTGGCCATTATTGGACCTATAAAGTAGAGACAAGGATTGAACATTGATAAGTCTCTTGTATGACCACAAGAATAACCAAGTTTCCATGGCAAAACCAACATTCAATCTTTGATTAAGATCACATTACATTGTTCTTGGCATCTGATCCTTGCAGCACCTTTTCATTCCTTGACCTTTATTCAAACAGTTACTCAAACTCAAACTGAACTCATATGAATTATATTTTATGATCAAAATATTATCACAAATAGATGGGTCATGATACGTATCCCTTTATTATAGTGTACAACCAATAACAATACTAAAGTAAAACCATTAAGTTTAGTTTCATCTAGTTATTCTGCTTTCTTAGTTAAAAGAAGAAAATATTAAAAAGCAATACATATATAAAACAACCCTCTTTTTTTGGCTTCCAATCCTGCTAATACATGTGGCATTCATTCTTCCATCCTTGGTGTTTACTTCAGAAATTACAGATCTCTCTACAAAGACATTTTTCATGAGGCATTTCATTTGGCCAAATAAGTCTAGTGGTTGATGTGAGATTTATTTATTTTAATAATTTTCTAGATTTATTAGATTTTTCTTAAATTTGAACCGTGTAACCAGTGGAACCAGAGGGCCATTGCTTTTAATTTAATTTTGGTCTATTTAGGACTCAATTGACACATTATAGGTGACCATCCACAACTTTAATCCAATGAATGGTGGCGACTCCATATTAACCCGATCAACCTAGGGTCCACCCAACCCGGGGGTGATCACACTTAGTATACTATTAATCTCCTGGATGTTCCATAGGTTGCTAATACTTCATGCTAACAGGACCCTCTTTTTATTTTTCATTTTTTTTGGGTCTTTATCTCATCAATAGTAATTGTATCTTTTCCTTTTCATAGAATGCTGAAGATTTCCCAATCAACATGACTTTGGCAATAGTCACTCCCTTAGAATTTCTTAAAATTAAAGTGGATGCATAATTATTTATGGATGTTACAATGCAAAGTCATCATCTTTATGGACAAACCATACCCCAACAAGAGTGCTACATAGTTCATATAGATCTGTAGTAAAATAACCTATAAGAAATGCTTTCACCTTCTCCTTGTATATTTATGGTCAAAATCTCACTCATAGAGAGGCAGGGAGTTGAATTTATTATATAGTAAGGACTCAACTCAGAGGAGGTAAGAGGAGAAGATTAATCAGAGACTCTTGCCACCATTGTTACCAGGAGGTTTCCCCTTCCTTGGATCATGCCTAGGGTTTGGTCCTCCCTCTTCGTAATCCAACTCTGCATCAGCCATCATAAGTTTCCTTGCATTCATTTGGATGATAACCTACACGTACAAGTTACCGGAAAAAAAATTGTGATTTAAAGAATATAAAACTTCGTTCAGACTTGGCATGCATTCCACACGCGTACAAACACACACACACACACACACACACATAGTTCCATAGAATCTATATTGAAGATCCGTCAAGAAAAATGAATGTGTCATCATCTACTTCTTTGTTATTTTATGTTTAGTATATTATCAAGTTTGTCGTAAATATAATAGAATACTAAGCTGCTTCTGAAATTTATGTAAGCCTATCTATATGCATCATTCCAAATATTGGGGGTAGTTTTACGTCCATTTATTAATGAAATCTAAGTTACCTCTCTAATCTGGTTCGCGGGCTTTGTTCCTTGCTTGAAGCCTTCGACATTGCCTGCAACAAAGGAAAGCAACTTCATTTGGTAGTTAAACAGAATGAAGTTCAGAAATGAGGTTTAGATACATGAAGAACTTGCTGATCACCTGAAGATGAGTGAACAAAGAGTAGGAGGAAGACGATGAGGAGAAGAAGAAGAAAAGTCTTGACCTGAGGAGTCATGGTTGATGTTACTGTGATTGTTGTTCAATGGTAAGTCAGGTTTTTGAGAGGGGAGGGGGAATCTGCTTTTAAAAGCTTTCTAAGTAGGAGATGAGACCATGAGAGCCTTTGGACCTGTTTGGTGTAGCTTCCTCCAAATGGAAGGGCTTCAATGTAAAGGGCTTTGTTCAAAAGGGCTTTGAATCAAAGCCATTGGTTAAAAATTACGTTTGGTGAGAAAAATTATATAAAATGATGCTCCGGTACATAATTTTAGGCTTGGTGGAAATTTGTCTTTTTAAAGAATTTATAATAGAATCGAAAGGACAATGTAGTCATTTTAAAAGTTTTACTTGAATTTAGATCATGGCTAACTACTTCCCACCAACGCAGTTTTTAAAAGCAGCTCCACATCTGCTTCTTCAAATGGGCTTCCTAAAGGATCCCTCTCATCCAAAGCAGCTTTCAGAAGTGTCGCCAAACATCCAAACATTGGGTAGGAAGCCCTTTTAGGTCAAGGAAAGGCTTCCTGGTCCTTAGGAAACTACGACAAACGGGTCCTTTGTCATGGTGCCCCCACTCAAAAAAAAAAACTTAGTAGAATGATGATGAAATGCAATACCCATTAGGCATTTAGCCCCAATGACAAAGTCAAACTGCACTAACTTCTGTTACATCAAAAACTAAATTTCTCCTTTTCTCCACCAAAAGCAGCAGTATTGTGTGTAGGTGGACAGAGCAATCAAAAAGCCCTTTGCATGGCTCAAATTCTTACCATGTTCAGCTTAGCTTGTGGGTTTTGCTGACCTTTATACAGATCTATTTCCTGCTTTTAATTCATTGAATTAAATGAAAGGAGTCTCACATCAGCAAAATTCTCCAGTTATACATTGCCCATTAAGTACTAACCCATAATTACTCAATGAACATAAAGTCAATACAAACATAGAAAATAACCAACAAAGGAGAGCACTAGCAAAAGGGAAGAAAAAAAACCAACAACTTCATTATCCCCTCTTTCTAATCCCAGATTATGACAAATCAATATAATCATCTCCGAGGGGACCGAACGTCGTTAGTGACGGTGTTTGTCAAAGTGAATCAAGACAATGAACAATGAACAAAGATCAGCTCATCCTTGTTGTTATGTGGAGATTGATGCAACAGAGGCATTCGGGAAGTACTGATGATCCAGCCATCGACTCCGCTCCTGAATTATTTGGGGGTCGAAGGGTAAAATAGTAATTTTACTTACTGTTTTGTTTAGCCTTAACTACAAGGTATTAATCGTACTTTTCGTTGCTGCTTTTGTAACACTTTTTTTTTTTTTTGAGTTCATGAGAATAGTAGAATAGTGGAACTGGGAGTGAATCCGTGGACGTAAGCACTATTACTGAACCCACGTAAATCGTTGTGTTTGTGTGTGCTTAATTTGTGTTCTTCATCTCTGTTTATCTTTCTTTCTTAAAAATCTCCACATGTATGAGATTCGGAGATTAATCCCAGAAACAGGAAACACGAAAAAAAAAAAATTTCTTATCGCAATTACTTAGTTTTAACAGTACAAATCATGTTTTGTCATCCCATTCTGTCAAAAACCATATTTTCATTTAAATTATGTGTCTTCAAATCATTTTACCCCATTATCATGTCAAAAAGATTTGAGGTTCATTGGTTTGTGTTTGAAGTGTTCTTGTTTATGATTATATTTGCATGAGAAATAGTTATCTTAAGTTTTGAAACCAACCCAGAAAACCATCTTGGTGTATCCCTTTGGATGATCTAAAGCTAAATCCAAAGCTTAAATTTACTATTGGCTTATGAAGCTTAAATATTTGCTCTTAGATACATCAAACAGTGTCCATATATCTTGCTTAACTTTCTCACTTTTTCTCAACAAAGTTTCGTTAATTCATAAGGGAAAACCTGCAATGAAGCCAAGCCAAGCATCCATCTCTTTCAAACATAATTGCAAAAGATATCTACTGTACATACAGTTCATGACTAAGAAGAACAGGTGGATGAGAGCACCTACTACTAGTCAACTTCATTAGTCGACTGTTTGTGTGGTGCGACTATTCAGTTCGCATGCTTACAGGATAATTCGATTTTTTTTTTTTTTTTTTTTTTTTTTTTTTTGAGTCAGGTTGTCAAGTAAAATTTTATTTTGGGTGTGATTGGTGATGTTTTTTTGGAAGGAGAAGCGATTCTTTTAAAATTGATTCTTATGAAGCAATTTATAAGAACTGTTTCAGAGGAATAAAAGACATCTGATAAATACCTATTGAAAAAACGTTTCCAATTAGATTTGTGAGAAGCTTGTGTAGAGTAGGATATCTATATTCAGTAAGAGTTTTATTTGTGTAGATAACATGGGTAAAATAAGTATTTTAAAAGTTTTAAAGGGGCATATAAGATTATAAAATATATTTTATTTATGAAGATAACATAGATATAATAGGTATTTTCAAAGTTTTAAAGGGGCATGTAAGACCATAGGATATTTCATTGAAACCTCAAACTGATCCTCGCAAACATCATTTTAGGAGGAGGAACTCAAACTGATTCTCGCAAACATGATTTTAGAAGCAGGAAATAGTAGTTTCGAAAAATTCAACATTTGGATGAAGCGATTCTTGTGGAATCACTTTTTACTTGAGTTTACCAAATGCTTATTTATTTATTTGAAGCGTTTTTGCTTAGGAATCGCTTCTAGGGCTCTAAGAGGCAATGCCAAACACGCTATTAGAGAACCCTGCCTACTTCTCCATATGTCTATCAACCAACCTCCAAGTCACATATCAAATTTCAGTCTTAAAGATATTTGCCACGTAGCAAAAAAGCTCATTTAAAATGGGTATTTACCACGTGGCAAAAAGGCTCATTAAATAGTCTACTACTACTACAAGACTTCAGCCTTCTCCATTTCACAACTCATGCATATTTACAACACAAGGCAAAGCAGATAAACTAAGTGTTTGTTTCGCCGGAAATTGGAGGGAAAAAAATATTTTTCAGGAATGTTGGATTTTCCCCATGTTTGTTTTAAAGGAAAATTTCAAAATCTGAAAAATATTTTACTGATATCCAAAAAATTGGAGGAAAATTTCTCCAATTTTTTGGCAGAAATAATTTTCCAAAACAATAGAAAAAAGGATTTCATTCATCAACATCACCCCACCACCACCAACACCACCACCATCGCTGCCGCCACACCACCACCACCACCACCACCCCACCATCACCACCACCCCACTACAACCCCCACTACCATTTATCTATAATGTCCCTTCTAAAACTATTTTTCATCGAATTAAACAAAATTCTAGGAAAATTTTCAACTAGTCTCCAAACGGTAGGAAATTTTTTTCTTTGAAAATTTTCTTCCGGAATATATTTTCCTCTGGAAATTATTTTCCGGTGAAACAAAGAGAGCCTAAGAGAAAAAAAATGGAAATGCAATAAACACTAAACTCTAAAGCAGCACAAATGTTCTGTTAATTTCACGTGGGAAACCCCAATTGAGTATATAAGATAAAGGACATGGTGTGACCAACCAAACTGTAAAAGACAGATCCAATGCAAGACTCATTCGCGTGTGTATGTGTGTGTGGGGTGTGACGAAGGAAGAATGAACCGGGTCGGGGTGGCCTTAACTCCTAAGCTGCCGGAACACTGAACAACTCTCAGGCCATCATCCATTCAGCACACCACCAGCTTTCGATTTCTTCACCCATTTCTGCAAAATTTGCAGGGGTATGTGGGTCATCAACATCCACTTTCCCGTAAGAAAAAGACCCGACTGCTCGGCGCTGAGGTAAGAGTTAGTAATAACCTGATGACCCAACTCCTGTTGTCCGAAAATGGGGACAGACCCAGACATATGGAATGCAATCCTCGGCCCCAACTCGAAATCCATATGCATGCAGGGACTTCGAAAAAGAATAAACTGAATTAGCAACTGCCTCAAACAGAAACGGCTCGACTGATGGCCAACTTGGCCCATTCGGCAGATTCCTTAATCAAATTGTCGTCTGAGGACAAGCATTCATTTAAAAAGTCTATGTTCGACACAGATTGCTGAATCAATAGACCTGCATCACTACCCAGCGTATCCGCTAAATCTCCAAGAACACCAATCGCAGTCTTAGTCACCACCTCGTCCCTAACAAAAATAAATACAAATGAAGTCAGTAAATCAAAATCAAGGATACATTTGAAACCATCAAGTATCAAGGAATAAACATAATGAACTTCAATTAGAACTCACATGTCTTTCTCCATGTATAAGCTATCCAAGAACTGGAGGATGTTAGTAGCGTAAGGCATCAATAGCTGGGCCTTTGGGGAGTTTTTAAAGCCTTGAAAGATCCCCGAGTAGGCCTCCAAGATCCCGTTTCTTAAAAGATTGGTATATTCCGTCATTTCGTCATCAGCGACTGATACGTTGGCAGATAGCTCCGTTGCACTTTGAAGCATGGGCATGGCATACATCAAGTACTTCTCAAAGTTCTCTCCAATTGCCAAGGCAATGTCGCCAAAACATGAGAAGATGGGAGGCTTCACAGATCGGTGCAACTGGTTGCTCGATAAGTCTTTTAGTAGCTGCGTCATTATCCCATCACAGTAAGGCAGTATCTTATCCTCCAATGCCCTGCATATATCCCCCACCACCCCAACAGTGATAGCACAGACTTGGTATTCCTCAAAATTCTGGAGACCCATTTCCAAATACTTGTAGAACTCTTGCATGTATTTTGCAAACTCGGGGCCCCTCGCGTAGGCAAGGGCTCCAATAGCAAGCATGGCCTCCTCATGGACTGTGGCATTTCTACAAGCAAAGACCCTCAGAAAAAGGCTCATCATCTGGTCTGCAAACTGCACGAAAGCATACTTTGTTTTCTCTGACGACACAAGCTTCTGGATCATAACCTGCAAGCACCCACACAGGAGGCCTTGTAATTCATTTTGCTTCTCCCTCTCATCAGATGAAAGCTTCTGTGCTTCGAGTGTCTGGTGAAGCTCCAACATGATAACAGTAACAAGTTGCAAGACCAAGGTTGCTGTCTCATCCGTTGAACATCTTACGGCTTCGTTAAGAGTCTCATAGGCAGCAGTCCGGAGGCGTGACTCTCCGGCATCGTCTCTGTGGGTTACGTTAATAAGGGCCTCGACAATCTCTTGGAAAAATGGTGTTAGGGGGCAGGATGATGAGCCCACATCCTCATAACCTTGGAAAAGGAAATAAAGAGCACCGCAGGCCTTCTCGGCAACATTCGGAGTATCTTGCATGCTGTGAAGCAGAACCGTGATGATCTGCCGGCAGTTTGCGTTGGTAATTATCGGTGTCTCCAAAGCCGAACCATGGAGGAATTCAAATATTCTTCCAAGGGTCCATGCAGTTGTGTCCTTCACATGGTTGTTTGGGTCCTTCATCAAAGCATTGAGCATGAAGTTTATAGCACTGTTAACAATACTTGTGACTTTGTCAGGGGATGGACCCTCCAAGATGGAACCAAACGCATATGTAGCAGCCTCCCGTTGCCTCCAATCTGATTTTGTTATGTTTTCTTCAGTGAACGGCATAATAAGTGGGACAATATCGTCTCCTACTGTCCGTGCAACCAAGCCCAAGCATGTGCCCCCAGCCATTGCAAGGTTCCAAGCCCCTTCGTCTTGATCCTGATCCTCCTCCTGCTTAAGCAACGTCGCCAACAGCATGGGGACAAGAACAGGGAGTGCCTGCTTGATAAAATAAAAGCAATGAATATCAGAGTCCCCACTGAAATCACCTCCATAGTCTTCCAAGATATCTATCTCTTCATCACAGATTGAGCTCCAGAACTCAATGGCTTGAAGAGCGACGGGTTCCTCATCTTCCCCCACGGCCTTTGCCGTGATATTAAAAATGTCCTGGATGTAGGGAGCTAGCTTCTCGTAGTAGGTCGAAGAGATAGAGACTAAGCACTCAAAAGCAGCTTGTCGAATCCTCACTTCAGGGTACAAGGTTGCCTCACAAACAACTCTCATAATATAGTCACGCTCCGTATCGTTGGTGAAATTTGCCTGAGCAAATCCTAAAGCATTATAAAGAGCTCGGGTAGCAGCGAGCCTAACATCATTGCTCCCCTCGGACGAGCTCATACCCTGGACCACGGCCGTGAGTATCTTATTTACTTGATCTTGATCCACCACATCTGGAGAGACTTCCTCACACAGATACCCTAGAGTTTCTAGGGTAGCCTGCTTTACATGAGAGGTAAGCTGTTGAGCGTTTGACAAGAGTGCTCCAATCAGCTCAGGCCACTGTTTATGTGGCAACTCGATACCTGCAATCTTTGCAATAACTTGAGATGCCGTCGAGCGTGCATCGGATACTGGAGATGAAAGGGTCTGCAACAAGCACATTTTGATCTGAGCCTTGACAGCTGAGTCCATTGACAACCATCTTTGTACAAGCTCAAACTTTCGATGCTGTTCCTTGGCATCCAAGGCATTCTTGAGGATCAAACCTGCTAATTTACGGCTATCAACAGGCTTCTCATCATTAGCTAATTCCCCTGAAAGGGACAGCAAGAAACTGGGAAGGTTTTGCTCCTGAAACTGTTTTAAGCTTTCTTCTGCATGCTTCCGAACTGTACCATCCACTGCTTGTGCATTCAGAAGCACCTGAGTGACTTCCATTGCCATGTTTTACCTGCACGTAAGACATATTAAATTAGCTAGCTAAACTCAACACCAAATAAGGTCCATGCAACCCATAGTGTTTAAACTCGGTATCGGATCGGGGATTGTCCCGGTCCGATACCGAGTTGGAATGCCGATCCAAACATGGCCCAAAAGTTTAATTTTTAAAAATCATAAAAAATTTTGAGGGGTGTTGGACAATCCATATTGGATAGTCTGTTCTGACTCGTCCGAAACCAAGTCAGAACTTTAGCAATTTTCGGGATCGGCTGGGGATTGTGACGCGTTCCGAGCAGATCCCGAGTTGTATCAGCCGATCCGATTCGGGATCGGCCGATACTTAACACTATATTGTAACCTATCATTCTGCAAAATATCAACCAATTTAAAGTACAAAATGTTATCTTAAACCTTAAATTAAGCTTCAGTAAGAAATTCACAGAAAGGGTGTTCTAGACCAAACCCAATAGATCGAAACAAGTACCATGTGGAATAAATTCTACAGAGTAGAGGACAAATAATACTGAACAACTAGAATATCAAATCATGCTTGTGATCAAAGAAAATAGGAATAATCGAAGGCAACATAAATCACTGAAAATAGGAGATGAAAGATCTAGACTGAAAACATCTATCAGATGAGAATTGTCTAACCCACACGGGTTAGATCAACTGGCAGACTCTCCAGCTCAGAAACTGGAGATCCCAGCCCCAGGTTCGAGTCCCCGGGCTTACCTGATATATGGTCCTTGTGGGTGGGATCATATATCTGGGTTTATCTAAGTCGGGTCGGGGGTTCCACGTCACCAAAAAAAAAAAAAAAAAATAAATACTGAACAACTAGAATATCAAATCATACTTATGATCAAAAAACTAGAAAGAATCTAAGACAACATAAAGCACTAAAAATAAAAGATGAAAGATCTAGACTGAAAACATCTCTCAGGTGAGAATTGAATAAAGTTTATCCAAATCACTCATACCAAAGCGACACCGTGTTCACTAGAAAACGCCCTCAACCTAGTTAGCCAACCAGTTCTTCATTTACATTAAGGAGAAAGACAGTAACCATGAAAAAGTGAATTGAAAACACCAAAATGAAAATAAATTACTAAAACATGCGGAAAACCAAAGAAACTCAAATAAAAACCATCAAAAATCCATTTTTTTAAAGGAATCTACAACGTAAAATACTTTCTACAGTCATCAATCAGTCCAAAATCTAGATTACAATGAATACTACAGCAATCCCAAAGCGAACGAAAGTCACGATCCAAACCGTAACAGTTAAACCCTAAATTAAGAAATCCATGACATTAAAAAATAAGTATATATCTATGCAGCTATATCGGAATCTTAAAAGTTAAACCCTAAATTAAGAAATCCATGACATTAAAAAAAAATAACTATATATCTATGCAGCTATATCGGAATCTAAATTGAATTAACAGAACAAAAATCAGGTCAATAGAACACTATCAGAAAATCAAATCAATATTCGTAAAACCCTAACGCAATACGAAAGAGATTTTGATAAAAGATTGGGGGAAAAAAAAAAGGAACTTACAATAGGCAAGATATCGGTGCTGGAGAGGCTCTGATAAACAATCAATCAAAGTTCAAGGAGACGCTAAAACCCTAGAAGAAGAACAAGGGCGCTGATCTATCGCTTGAATTACAATCTATGCTAAATTACGAAAACCTCCCTTAAACTTTGAATAATAACTTAAACGTCCCCTTGAGTTTTATAATAGCACTATCATTCAAGTTTTATTGGTTGTAAACATTTATCTCCCCTCTATTAAGTGACCTGTAAGGCTGCTAAGTGAATCCTTTGAGTTTTGTTTGTTTGTTTGTTTGTTTTTGGTAGAGGAAAGAGTAGCTATTTCGTAATTCTATGTGCCGTGTGGCGACCTAAAAAATCATCTGAGATGCACTGTTGAATAGTCGCGGGTGGTGCCTCCTCATAAACACAATTTTGCCCTTCATTAGAAATTGCCATATGTGTGAGAAGATCCGCTGCACAGTTGCCTTCCCTCCATCCGTGTTGCACTTTGAAGTCACCCGGACGTGAATTGAGTAGAAATCTGATGTGTTCAATATGCTCACCAATTTCCTCCGGGAAGTTCGCACTTTTGTTTATATCGTTGACAATCAGACTAGAGTCCCCTTCCAGAATCACGTTTGTAACTGGGAACTCAGCAGCAAGTTAGACACCCATCCACGTCCCCCAAGCTTCAGCATAGGTGATGGAACGAGAACCCAAATTGAAGGAGCCTCCCTTTAGGAAATGACCACCATGGTCATGAATTATACAACCTACAGAGGCAAGGTTAAGACTAGAGCTGAATGCATCGTCGAAGTTTATTTTTATCCAATGCTCCGGTGGGGGGTGCCAGCGAATGTAGATAGTTTCTGAAGTGGGGGTAGGTCGTCCCGCACGCAAATGGGGGGAAGACTTGGCATGGAAAAACTCAGAGTGTAATCTGCACGCCGAAGAGACGATATCCTCGGTGCTACTCTTGGTACCTCCAAAAATCCAGGCATTCCTGTTCAACCAAAGGCACCAAGCAATAAAATAATAGATAGTGTTATTGTTAGTGTCTCTATAATTATGTATCTCAGTTTTGTCATTACCAAGTGTGAAGACTTGATTGGATCTAGCAATATCCCAAACCCTTTTGGTGAAACTACATTTGCTCGTAATATGATCCACCGTTTCATTTGCATCATTGCAAATCCTACAAATTGGGTCTATATTGATGCCTTTTGTTATGAGATTATCCATAGTCGGAATGCGGTTCATAACAAGTAGCCAGATGAAATGTTGTATTCTGGGGTGACATGGAATTTTCCATGCACTTGCCTCTTTTCCATGTGGGAGATCTACTATTTTGTCTATGTTGTTTCTAATCAGACCTAAGACTGATTTGATCGAGAATTTGCTTCCTGTGTCAGTATTCCAAATAAACGGGATATTGGTCATATTGGGCAGGACAGGAAGAGCATAAAAGAGATCCCAGAATTTTTCCGGGATGATGTCTTTTATTTTATTTCAGTCCCAGTCCGATTGATCATTAAGAAGGTCTTTGATAGAAAGATTTCCGTCGATGTTCTGAGTCTCAGCCATGCTTAGATAATCCTGAAGAGGGGCGTTAGTTGCCCACCTGTCAGTCCAGAACTTAAATTTCGCTTCCGGGAATACCTTCCAGAATATCCCCATCTGAAGAGCATCTCTTCCCTCGAGTATACCTCGCCAAATCCAGGAGTCAGAAGGCCTCAAGGGTTTGTTGAGAAGGTCAAGACCTTGGAGATATTTCTTCGTAAACAGGTTGGTCCAGATTTTGCCTTTTTCATGAAGGAGCCTCCAAGCCAGTTTTGCTTTGAAGACCAGATTAATGTCTTTGGTCTTGGAAAGTCCCAGCCCTCCAACATTTTTGGGCGAGCAGACTTTGTTCCATTTGACCCAATGTATCTTTTTTGTGACGTCCGAATTTGACTAGAGGAAATTCTCTGAATTTCATCGATTTTGTTAGAGATATTAATGGGAAGATTAAAGCAGCTCATAATATGTTGCGGGGTGGAGGACAAAACAGTTTTGATAAGAGTAGGCTTACCTGCGGGGATAAGAAGTTTGCTTTTCCACCCTTGAATTCTAGACTTGATTCTATCAATAAGCGAAGCGTATGAATTCTTTGTGATTCGGCCCGTCACAAGCGGGGAATTGAGGTATTTTTCATGACCAGTCATGAGTTGCACTTGAAGGACTCTGTGTAGTGCCCACTTGAATCTGCAAGGCAAGTTCGGGGAGAAATGAACTGTCGACTTGGCAAAGTTTACTACTTTTTGTCCCGAAGCTGCGCAATATGAGGTGAGTATGTCCTTTACTCTGCTGCAACTGGAGAAAGAAGCTTTTGCAAAGATCATACAGTCGTCTGCAAAAAGGAGGTGGGAGATAATCGGTCCTTGTCTAGTGGGTTTTATCCCTACTAGATTGGTCATATGAGCTTCTTTTTCTAATAATCTAGACAGTACATCAGCACAAAGAATAAAGAGATAAGGTGAAAGTGGATCACCCTGATGAAGGCCACGAGAGCTAGAGAAGTGGCCCACTCTTTCGCCAATTAGATTGATGGAGAAAGAGGCAATAGTCAAACATTCTTTAATGAGATTGATCCATTTGGTGCAGAAACCATGTCTGCTGAGAACTTTCCATATGATATGCCACTCTAACCTATCATAAGCCTTTTTCATGTCAAGTTTCAAGCTCATCCAACTTGTTTTCCCTTTTTTTTTTCCTTGAAACAGTTGAGAATTTCATTTGCCACGAAAATATTGTCCGTAATTTGTCTTTTTGGGACAAAGGCACTTTGTTGGGGGAAAATCAGGTTGTCAAGCAAACCTCTCATTCTATTCACAATAATTCTGC
>JAUPMG010000020.1:14096179-14112943 GCA_031762675.1 Pachysandra terminalis
AACACTGTTATCCCAACTAAGAAATCTCAAGTTTTCACTACTTACCAGGATCAGCAGACCACTGTGTCCATTCAGGTATGATTTTTAACAAGTCTTTGTCTATTGAAGATTGGAGAAGAGAAGGTCCTCTATGTCTTTGTCATATACATTAGAATGCAGTAGTTTTGAGCATCAGCATTATGTAGAAGGATTGTTTCAGTCGTAGTTGATCTGTGTTATGGTATGAACTTAATGGTGTCTCTATCAGGTTTTTGAAGGGGAAAGGAGTCTCACGAAGGACTGTAGGGAGCTTGGTAAATTTGATCTCACTGGAATGGCTCCTGCTCCCAGGTTTGTTTTTTTTTCTTTTTTTTTCTTTTTCTTTTTTTTTTTTTCTATATTTCTGTTCAGTTTGTTAACAGCTTCTTATCATGAAAAGTGTTGATGGAGATCAATACTGACCCTCTTATTTGAACAGGGGAACCCCTCAGATTGAAGTGACATTCGAGATTGACGCTAATGGTATCCTGAATGTCAAGGCTGAAGATAAGGGAACTGGTCGATCTGAGAAGATCACCATCACGAATGACAAGGGTCGTCTGAGCCAAGAGGAGATTGAACGGATGGTCCAAGAGGCAGAAGAGTTCGCTGAGGAAGACCAGAAGGTGAAGGAGAAGATTGATGCTCGTAACAGTCTGGAGACTTATGTGTACAACATGAAGAACCAGATCAATGACAAGGACAAACTTGCTGATAAATTGGAGTCTGAAGAGAAAGAGAAGATTGAGACTGCTATCAAGGAGACGCTCGAATGGCTGGATGATAACCAGAGTGCGGAGAAAGAGGATTACGATGAGAAGCTCAAAGAGGTGGAGGCTGTGTGCAACCCAATCATCACTGCTGTATATCAGAGATCCGGTGGAGCACCAGGTGGTGGTGGATCAGGCGAAGGTGATGATGACTCGCATGATGAGCTTTAAGAACTTGGGGCCTACTGCAAAGAGACTGTAAGAAAGAAACAACGATAGGAGAAAGAGAGTAAAATACGGGGACGCAAATGTCGAGATGAGAATTGGTCCAATTGCACTTGTGGTTGGTTTTCCTTTTCTTCTTTCTTTTGAATTGTGAGCCGAGGATATTTAGCGAAATCTTCTTTTGAGTTCTTGAATTTTGCGGCTTATGATAATTGATATCTGTTTTTTTTTAAATCTTACTGATCTGTGGATTGCATCGTCAACATCTGTGGATGGAAGTCTAATTTATGACGGATTTGAGGAGCGGATATCACCTATAAATAGGGGTCAATTTGCCCATTTTGAGCGATCCATTCGTTAGTGTACATCCTCCTATATCTTCCCACTACCCTCGTCCTTCCTCATCTCCATAGCCTTCTCTATCCCCTTCGGATCCCTTTGGATCTATCAGCATATGTAAGATTTGAACCATTGGTTTTGAATACTATAATCTATGCCCATACATTTATTTTAAAAAAGCATATAAAGAGACAAAATTGTCTTTATAAACATTTGACGACCTTTTCTATTGAGACGTCAGGTTTGGAAGAAAGAGCTAGCTTTTTTGGCATGCTTTTTTTCTCATAATTAACCAGCAATATATATATCAGAGAAAGAGTACAGAAAATAGGAAAGTGCCAGGTCCTCAAGATGAGAAAGAGGCACAAGCAGAAAAAAAAAGTAAAATACAAAACCAAAGAAGTAAGACAAAACTAGAAGGGATCAACATCTGTAATGACCTCCCCAAAAACAATCACGCTTCACTATCTGCCATCTCATCAGACGGGAGGCCCACGAATAACTCATCTTTACTAACCCCACTCCTAGCAAGCCGATCAGCTATTGTGTTCCCACCTCTTGGAATAAGTAAAAAAGGAAGCATGAACCAAGCTACCTAAGTACCTGGCTAGCCTGACGAGATGGCTGAATCTCCATAGGCAGCTCTCATCACCTGTCAACCAAGATATCACGGAGGCAGAATCGCCCTCCAGCGCCACTGGACTGCATCCCACACGACTGCCTCCCTAACCCCTGTCAGTACGGCCAATAGCTCAGCCCTCATTGAGTCACCAAAACCAACTGGACCAGAAAAAACATGTAACACCTGACCCCTGTGATCTTTGAATACGCCGCCAATTCTTGAGCTTCCCGGGTTACTAAAGGATGAACCATCAAAATTTACTTTGATTGCCCCATCCTCCGAAGCCTGTCACCTGGTCACTGCTGCTCCAAATGAGAAGATGATCTAGCCAAAACAATCCATCATGCTAAAATATCGGACATAGAAATCCCTTTAAACGCAGGGAGGCACACCATCCAAGAGCACACCAGATGAAAAATAGCATAAATAATCGAACATGTTGATCTCCACTTAATCTTGAAGACTCTTTGATTCCTTTCTCTCCAAAGGACCCAAAGAGTCGCATGCCAAACTCCCTGGTACATCAATATGCCCTTCACACCCAACTCCGGGAATCTCCACTGTACGAGGGCACTCACCAACATCCTCAGGCATCACCCACCAAACCCCAAGCTAGCGAAGGAAAAACGACCAGGCATCATAAGCAACTGCGCAATGTAGAAATAGGTGATCTACAGATTCCCCCGCCGTTCTACACATACAACACACATGGGACGAAAGTGCACGGGTCGGCCACCTTCTTTGGAGAAGATTGCAGGTGTTAATCTTATGAAGAATAGCAGTCCGAGCGAAGGCTTTAATTCTATGAGGAAAGGGAAGCTTCTACACACGACGATGAGGGAAGAAGGGGACAGACTGAGGCTGTAGAACAAAGAAAAAAAAGAGCTAACAGAGAAGACACCATTGCTACAAGGACTCAAAATCCTCCGATCACTAGACTCATCACCTATAAAAACATCACTCAAGTCAACAAGAAGAGCCCCAAGGTCAGAAACCTCTTGAGGGCGCAAATCCCTTCGGAAAGCCAGATTACACACCAAAGCTGAATCCGACCAAGATAAAACCTCAAAGACAAGGATATCCCTAGAAGAGACCACCCTAAATAGACGAGAAAATCGAGTTGCAAAAGAGGATTCACCCCACCAAAGGTCATACCAAAACTGAACCCGACTGCCATCCCCAATACTAAACCGAACAAGACTCAAGAAGAAGGGAGAATTATTGACACCTCTTTCCAAATGCAAGCTCTAAAACCACGAACCGAAGGGTTACAGTCCCAACTGTTGGAATGCTTGTCAAATTTACTGTGAACAATTTTTCGCCACAAAACATCATATTCCTTACTAAATCTCCACAGTTATTTGAGGCACTCCCTCCCTTTATAATATAGATTTGACATAAAAAATTATACAAGTTTGCTTTGAAGGCTATAAGTTTGAAGTCTTCATTTTTTGGTATCTTCGTGTTGGTGGTCACTCAATCATTCCCCTCTAGGAGGGAGACACATAATCGAACCCCCTAAGAGGGGATGCCCTACTAACGTTCCAAGGACTAGTTTTGAGTCCATTGTTTTCTACATAAACCGTTTTAAGATATTATTGTGAACCCAAAACCATGAATATATTGTATTCAGTTATTTATCGGAGGGATAGATTTGGGAGGGGTTACCATTCCTTATCCAATTGTAGTTGTTTTTTTTTCCCTTATCCAATTGGTTTAGAGCTTAGGATTTGTGTACTTGAGTCGAACCTATCCAAAAAGCTAGCTAACTAGACCTGAACTAGGTGTCTCGTAAAAGGGTAATAATAACTTTATGGCGGGATCCAGGGTTCCATAAGGTCCAAACTTTCTCATAAAGTTTATAACAATGTGAGTTTAAGTTAGCAGAAGGCGTGTGACATAACAATCGATTCAGCTTGACATGTTCTTTGTAAGATGTTATAACATTATCAAATTTTTAAAAAAAATATTATAACTTTATTATTAGTGGTTCTTATTAAAAATATAAAAAAAACTTTAATAAAATTTTATATATATATATATATATATATATATCAAGAAAAATTAATTAATTAAAAACGGCCTTGGGATTTATGCAGATCCTGCCATAAGGTTCATATGAAGTAGTATTAATGTAGCTCTCCACGTGCTTTACTCACGTCTTCCGCTTCCATCGTCCTCTCTCCTCCTTCGCTTTTTTCAGTTGCTTTGTCCTTCCTCTCTTAATTTGTGTCTCTCTTTGTCTCCTAGGGCTTATACGTTGAAAGTCTCGGTCGTTGAAGATGGAGAATTCTAGCTTCATATCATACGATAAGCTCGATCGGATGGTGAACTGGGTTGGGACGAGCGTCGCATCGGCGTTCTTTGCGTCGCTGGAGCGATGCTCATGCATCAATCTCATCACTACCGAAGAAGATGAGGAAGAAGCAAAGGATCGCCCTCTGATGCTCACCAAACCAGTCGTCGTTGAGGATGGTCCTGAGACCAGTGATGTTGAAAAGCTTCCTGTTTGATCTTCTTTGGTGATCGATCCTGGTACTTCTTCCCCATTGATGTGATTGTGCGGTTTGTCCGATTTGTCTACCTTATGCATTTTGATTAGAAATTTGGATTTTTAATTTTCATTGTTCAATGGAGATATGTTTTAACTTTGATTCGTCTTCCTTTGTGCTTTGATTGGGTAACAAGGAATCGGCGAACCAAATGTGAAGGATCATATGGTTAATAGAAATTTATATCTATATTTTTTTTTATTCCCTTTTAGTTCTCTTGGTAATGAATTCTTAGAATTTTGGTGAAATTCTATGTGTTTGGGCCACTCAAATTCTCCCTCATCCTCTTAAAGGCTCTTCTGCATGAATGCTTGTTTGGGATTTTTTTTTTCTTCTCTTTCTTCCCCCAATTATTATACTTTTCGTTTAAGCTGGATGAGCAGCTACTACTTTATTCTGATTCCTTTCTTTCCTCACACTGCATATTTCTCTTCATTCACAGGCATGCTTGCCTCAAGCAAGTATAGAATTATACATTATTTTGTGATGATTGGTGTTCTTATTGGATATAAACCTCTTAGTGTGGTTGGAAGTGGGATATCATGGGATTTGATGTAGATTACTTTTGAAATTTATTGTTCTTACCATTCTTTAGGGAATATGGGAAGAAAGAAATGAAAAGATGTCGGAAGCCAAGTTTATTGGATCTTAGGGCTGTCGGCAGCAAAATAATGGTTGTCTAACATTTGGGTTTTTTGAACGGAAGGAATTAAGAGGGATCATTATTGGAGACACTATGGAGTCCTTCACTTTGAGATGTAGTAAAACGTTGATGGATATGCATTGGGTAATTAAGGGTCAGTGAAGCTCTTAATATCACAAGGATACTTGTTTGTCGTTTGAGGACCTATTCGATGGGGTGATCCAAGTAGATGAGGTAGCTAACAAAGCTTGGTTCTAAACTTTGTTTAGGTTGATTAAGGTCCTTCACACAAGCCAAAAAAAAAAAAACATAAACAAAGAAGAAGAACAAATAAGGGGAAAAAAAGTGTCTGAACTGAATTGTGGAAGGTTTGGAACCCTTTGTCATTAATGAAGCAGATCGAGGATCCACGGAATGATTCTTAAAAGATGAAGTATCTACTGAAGTAGGAAATCTGCCACCTTGTCTTTCTCGTTACACGTAGTGCTGAAGTTAGGTTTGATCATTTTTTTTACTGATCAGTTGGCCTTTGTTGAGGTGCGCTATACCGGAGCGTTAGACATATATGAGTGAGAGTGAATCAATCCCCTACAAGGGCAATCATGAAGGAAGGAGTTGGAATTTATGTACTTTGGAAAACTTAACCTCTAGAATGAGCAATGAACAAGATGAAACAATGGGTTGTATATGTTTGCTCGTCTTAGGATTGAAAGATCATGACCCCCGAAAAGAAAAAACGAAAAAAAAAAAAGAGGTTGATATTTAGGCGTTTGATCTAAAACTGGAAGCGACACCTTGGATACGTGATTCTTGCTCACAATGGCACTCAAGGTAAAGTTACACCTTGGATAAGTGATTCTTGCTCACAATGGCACTCAAGGTAGTGACTGGTTAAAATGTTTTTAAGTTTTCAACTCTCACCCTTTTTGGAGAATAACTGAAAGATCTAGAAGTAGTGAGATGGGGCAGGCCATATGTGCTTATTTGAAGTATTATAAGTAGTCTTTTTGTGGAAGAATGTTCCTCCATGAATGCTATGAATTTTGGGGTTCCTAAGAAACAAAATCGGTTGCAGGAGATAGGTGCTTATCCGAGTTGCTGTTTCAGTGTTCATATTGATGGCATGTTTTTTACACTTCAGAGCCAAGTTTTGCTAGTAAAGATGGATACTTGGGGTCCTCATATTGATATAATCTCTGAAAAATGAGATAGGTAATAAAGATTGTCATCATGCAATTTCTATGACAGTTTGTTGGAGAGTGAGTTACGAAATTCAATATGATTTCAGTTACGTGCAGATGGAACAGAAGATTCCTATGAGGATTTATACATTATAAATTGTTTTTAAGCTTCATTCCCAATTAAGTGGTTGATGTATTCTTTTAGTGGTTTCTGATAGTTGCATTGGCTTAATTTGGTTCTTTTAGGAAGAATTGAACTGCTGAAGCTGAGGAAGCAGGTCCCTCGGTTGACTGTTAGGGTTTTCTGATCATTTCTGAAACCTCGGTTGACTGTTAGGGTTTTCTGATCATTTCTGAAAGAGATTGTTCAAAATATCTGGTGGTCAGCCGATTAAAGACGTATGGATTTCGTAATATTTTCTCTATGCTGGAAGTCTTTATTTAAGTGCTATAAAAGTTAAAATGAAGCATTTCAAACATGGGAAATTCTTGATTAATTTAAGTTGGCTTTGTATCATGTTCAAACGAACTTGGACTAAATATCAGGTTTTTGTTTTTATTGTGGGATATATAAGAGGTTGATCGCTTCCTGACTGAAATCTTTACATCAACTATAATGGATTGATGACCAACGGTTAGAATATCTGTCGCACCTCTTTGATTGAGGTGGCATTGGTGGCCATATATAGTAGTTGCAACAGTAACTATGCACACTTCCATTAATCGTAAAATTCTTTTTACTTTTCAGACTAATATTTCGGAAAAAAAAAGAGACTAGCAATGATCAGTGGTTTCTTTTTCTATATGTGTATGCGCATTCACGAGTGTACACTCATACTTCAATGATTATATGGTATGTTTGGTAGATCCTGCCTTCTGGATTGTTGTTACATTTGAGAAATAAACTGCTACTCACAAGAAAAACTGAAAAAGAAATAACATGGGATGCAGTAAATGATGTAACATTGATGAAATTGAATTTTGTAGCTTGACAAAGCCTTGAGGTCTGAAAATGTTTTTGTTTTTCTGTGTCATAGTAAGTGATTTACCTCTCTTGTTGCTTCCAGACTCCCATTTTGTATATTTGCCAGATCTTGTTAGATGAAGAAAAAGGGTAGAAATACAACTCTATTCATTATCATTAATCTAAAACCCAAAACAGGGTCCTTGATAGCATGAAGCTTTACCAGCAACTCCTAGTCTCCAGCATCTCTCCAACAAACCAACATGAACAGACAACGCCGAATGATGTAGAACCTGGCTCTCTTTTCCTCCAAAACCTTACTCTTGGGGACCCTGACTCTGACTCTCCTCCTCAGTGAAATAGAGAATTTCATGACTCCCTCTTTGAATGTGTGTATGTGTTACTTCTCCTTTGTGTGCTATACTACTGCTCCAGTTACCAACCTTTGTGCCCCTTTTAAGCTGTGATGATAAGGGAGAGAGAGTTACTTGAAGGAAGAATCTTGTAAGTGGGAGTGGGTGAGTGAGGTTACAAAAGTTTTGTTTCAGTTTATTTTTCCTTGACTATGCTACACCTTGTATTTACTAAAGATAGTACAAGTTAAAATGTGCGTAGTCTGTCTCTGGGAGTCTGTTGGATTTTTTTAGTGAATCAAGGAGAGCGGCTTCTCTCTGCCTCCCTCTGAATGCTGCCTTCTGTTCGCCTGCCCTGCTCTCTTCCCCCACCCCACCCCTCCTCTTATTATGCCCAGTTTCAGGTTTAACTGCCTCATTAACCAATCCAGACACGTGTTTTTTCTGGGATGCTCCGTTTATGACTTCTCCTGTTTCAAATAATATTCTTAACCTCAGTTTTATAATAACCTCCCTGGTATTATATCACCAAAAAACAACCTCCCTGGTATTACTGGTATATGAAATTGATGGGAGATTTCCCTAAATAATAATAATAATAATAAGGGTAAATTACGTTTACCTTCCTTGAGGTTTCTGACAAAAGCAGTCAGACCCTCTTACGTTTGACAATTTACCCTGACAATTGAACGACATTAACGGATGTGGTGAAATGACGAGTATAACCCTCGTTGATAATTTACAATGGCATCTCTCTCTTCTCACTTTCTCTTGTCTGTCTCTCTCTTCTCACTTTCATTCTCTTTTGTAGCCTTTTCTTCTTCCTCACATCTCTCTCCCTTGTTACCCTAATCTCCCATCATTCACCTCCTCCCGCGGCGGTAGCAGTAACTCTGACCTCGAGCCACGAAGGCGGCACCCGAACTCCGAGCGACCCTCTTTGAATCCGGTAATCTCATCTCTAATCCCTCTCTTCTTCTTCTTCCACCTTCATTAACCCCCAACCCTACATCTACAACATCATAGTTTTCTTCAACCTAGGCGAACCCATTGCTGTTGCTGCTAATGCTAATCGATTCTTTCCAAGCACTAAACTCTAGTTCCACCCTTGGTCTTTGTTTGGTCTTTTCTCTCTCTCTCTCTCTCTCTCTACTCTCTACTCTCATGCTTTTTTTGGCGAACTCCAATCGCACACTCTCCTTCAATCATCTTTTTTTTTCTTCTCATTCTTCATATCTACTATCTAAGATCACTTTTTGTTATTTTTGCTCCGTTCCAGCACTAACAAACAAGAAGCCAAAGATCGGTTCCCTTAAGGTTTCAATCCAAAAGAAATTAAAAAAAAATAAGGCAATAAAATCCACCTCAGATGCTTCTAAACCCCCAAACAACTAAAGATTGGTCCTCTTAAGGATTCAATCCAAAAGAAACTAGAAAAGGAAAAATAAAATAAAAAGACAATAAAATCCACTTCAAATGCTTCTAAACCTCCAAACAACCAAAAGTCAAATTGTAATTTTTTCAACTTTTTGATTGGAACGGTAGCATTGTAATTTTCTTAATGTTTTTGATCAAAGTGTTGATGGGTATTGAGATTTTCGATCATTAATCCAATCAAGAAGCTAAGAAACAGCTTCAGGTAGAATTTAGGATCGGATTTTCAGCATAAAGGTATCATAGTAACCGACCCAAAATTAAAAACTTTATTTTCTGGTGATCGGATTCAAAGAAAGGAAGAGAGAAGAGGAATGTCGTGAGAAATGGTTACAGGGGAGAGAGAGAGAGAGAGAGAGAGAGAGAGCTGGTTCACATGTAAAATTTGAATAGAAGATGAGGTCAAAATCGTTTTTTACCTTCTCATTAATTTAGTTAGGGTTAATTGTCATTTTATCTCAAAAAATGCTGATATCAGCACTTTTCGTTTGACAGACTAACGGACGACTAAAGGAGGGGTGGTTAGTGTAGCTGACATGCAAATGTGAGGGGATGCCAGTGTAATTTGTCAAATATTAGGGGATCTGACTGCTTTTATTAGAAACCTCAGGAGAGGTAAGTGTAATTTACTCTAATAATAATAATATTATTATTATTGATAATTAAAAAAAGATGAGGAAAAATGATTAGGAGACTGCTTGCTTTTAGTGGGCCTTTTTTCACCAAGTTTTGTTGGGTAGGGATGTACAAATCGTGCTGCGTCTAAATTTTGGGCCCAGCCTGAAACGGGACATGATTATCATCGTGCCGAGCATACCCAGTTTGACATGAGGGATGATTATTTGTGCTTTGCGTGGCGAAAAAACTAAAGAAAAAATTACATATAAGTCTTACTTTACAAGCTTATCTTCTTTTCAATCCTTTATAATTTTGCTACCTACTTATCCTTCCTATTTTAAAATTTATTTCTCAATTCAGTCCTATAGAATGCCAACTAGGACAATACCCTCACCCCACCACCACCACCCACCCCTACCACTATCCTCACCCCACGACCACGACCACCATCCCCACCCCACGACCACGGCCACCATCCCCACCCCACCCCACGACCACCACCACCACCACCTCAACCTGAGATTGACTCATTTCGAATTTTGATCTCTGATGGTTTTGTCGTCTAGTGTTCTTCACCGCGGTGCTCGAGCTTGTTTAGTAGCTTCTTCCTTTCCCCGTTCGAGATCAAGCTCAGTTGCAGAGCTGCAACTCAGAACATTAACAGAAGACGAAGAAAAAGCTCCGGCTCTTCTTTCCCTGCTCAAAATCCTCTTCAACAATAGAATCTGACTCCTCAACGACTCAACCCCGATCCTCCTGGCGACCCCAACCCCATCTCCTCTTCCACACCCCACCTGTTGCATTCTCTCCTTCTAGGCACCTCAACCGAAACACCCACCAGCTTTAATTGATTCCTCTGATACCCCAACAACAGCGAACCCACCGGATTGGAAATCGAGGACGACGAGGAAGAGCAACCCATTTCATCTCCATCGTTCCCAGAAGAAGAACCAGTGACCCCTTCTGCCCCGACCGGTTCACTATCCGATGCAACGACTTCCACAGAAGCTTTGGTCATCGGAGGAGGAATTTCGGAGTTAACGGGAGCTCTACAAATTGGGCAAGTAGAGTGAGAAATGGAACCACATGTCGATACACTCAATATGGAATCTGTGATTGCATTTGAATTACGAGGTTAATAGGAGCTCTACAAATTGGGAAAGTAGAGTGAGAAATGGAACCACATGTCGATACACTCAATATGGAATTTGTGATTGCATTTGGGAAGGAGACGACCCTTCTCGTTTTCCTTGAACTCCGATAAGCCAACGACGCACTTTAGGGCTTTGACGAGTATGTGAGGATGGGAAGGGTATTGAGAACGACGTTGTTTAAACCCTGGGAAAGTACGGGGAAGGCGGTGTTGTTGGCGCTGGAGTAGAAGACGAGGTGGGTACGGCACCAATTGCGGCAGATGCGCTGCTTATGTGCGCGGATGAGGAACCAACGTGTGTAGATGTAGTGGTGGTGGGTTTGGCGGGCATGGTTGTTGGAGGTGTGGTGGTGGTGGAGTGAGGGTATTGTCTTAATTGGCATTCCATAGGATTGAATTGAAATAAATTTTAAAATAGGAAAGATAAGTAGGTAGCAAAATTATTGAGGATTGAAAAGAAGATAAGCTTGTAAAGCCAAGGCTTATATGTAATTTTCCCAAAAATAAACCACGCTCATATCGGGCCATGACCCTTAGGCTTGGCAAGGTAAGGCCGATTGTGCTGTGCCCAGGCACAAGCTAAACTGTGCCGGGCTACCATGTGCGGCCCAGCCCGTTTGTACGTCCCTATTATCTAGTGGCTTATGATCCTTTGACATTGTAAGCTCCATTGCTTTGTATTCACTGGATATGGCTCACCCTATGGGCATTCGTCAATAGAAAAAACTAGATATAAGTAGTCGTAACGTACAACGTCAAAAGCTCTTTCTCGAATGTTTTACTCTTGACATGGCTCTAGAACAAGAGATTCTTATATGGCGCACAAGTAATGCAACGTAGTAGTGTAAAGAATCCAAACCAGAGTAATTAATTCCGGATTCCTTTTGGAAGATAAAGATTCCGAGGATGGTTTTCGGTAGAGTTTTACTTGGCAGCTCATTTTTGGTGTGCATAATGAATCAATCTTGTTCCTGTTCTGCCATTCTAGCCTATCAACAAACATTTTTTCAGTGAGAACACGTCATGTGCGATTACACAATGTAAATGAAAACCTACAATGACTCCAGAATAGTTCACCAGCTTTCTAATGAAAAGAAACTGCCTACCATTTGGTGTTAGGATTTTTACTGTCTCTTGAGTGGGTTCATTTTGTCCCTAAGATAGTAAAGCTTTGCCCTCCTCACCTTCTTCTTGTCCAGAATCTTCATCTCTTTTATGTTAGGAGAGTATCTGTCATTTTTCAGCTAGCTATTAGGCAGAAACCAAATGCATTAACAGTGAAAAGCAAATAATGATCACAAGGTAATATTTCATTAATTAGAACGATACACAGACCATATACATGAACTGCATAGATTTTAGTAAATGGGAGCTAATCTGAGGCTATACAAAAGTCAGCTGAAGCTATTCAGGACTACAAGAAAGAAAAGCAAGTTATGCCAATCATCCATACAATCAGTAAAAGGTACTTCAAAAGGAACCTGAATGAACAACAGTACATGATTCTCCAGCATCCCAGATCTTTTATACTTAACGATTCGTTTTCACAACAGGAAAAATATCCACAACTATTAAGTATTCATAACAACAGCAGGTAGAGCCGTAGAGGCGACCCAACCTGTCAACCCGCTCAAATCCACCTGACATTTGAGCAGGTTAGGCTTGGGTTTTTCAAGCTGACAATAAACGGCCGGGTTCGAATTCATTCCTTCAACCCATTGGATTGTAATATACCCAACTATAATATTATATATCTAACAGATAATATTGTGAATTTATGTACTTAAAAATATTTTTATTAAAATAAAAAAGGAGTTTAACAGATTAAATAAGCGGTTAGGGATTAGGTCCCATTATATGAGCTGATTTATAGTTGACCAGATCCAACCTGTTGTTTAATAAATGGGCAGGTTCGGATTGGACTGAGACCCAGTAATATAGACACTCGATCCAACCCAACCTATTGTAGAGTAGTAATATCAGAAAACCAACCTCAATAAGAGAACTAGTTCATGAACCTATTTTGGGATTGATCTAATGGCACAGAATCACTTTAAATTTAGAATAAATATTTACTAACATAAGAAGCCAAGAGGAGTTGAGGTCTGCAGCTAAATAGTGAAGCCTTTCTTTCATAAGGACCACTATTTTGCCATATAAAGGTAAAAAAATTATATTCTACTAAAAAAGAAAAGGTCCAATAATTTAAATTTTTTTTTTTGAAAAGGTACAAGAATTGTAGTTGAAGTCAGGGGCATAGAAATGAAATATCAAAAATAAAAGATTATAAGTTGAAAAACTGAAAAATCAGCCAAAGAGACTGTTTTTTGCATTACCTGCAGTGTTATCAAACGGCGTTTTAGCTGATCATTCTGGCTTAGGTTCACTATAACTGGCAACTAAGGATGTAATTGTTATCAAATCATAGTTCAGCAAGGCGTGCCTAGGTAAAATAAAACAAAAATAAAACCTAGCTGCATTCTTAAGCAGATGGAAATTATAGATATCTGAGAGCATGCATGTGTACTTGAAGTACCATGTACCGAGAAGCATGAGAACAAGAAATACACCACTCTAAATAACTATCAAATTTTCAGTAATTATTGTAGTATGTGCATTGCAAATATTTTCAAACTTAAAGATATTTTGGCTTCTTTTTTTTCCCCATGGCAATATCTGCATCCCTATGCTTATCGCTAACTTGCAAAACAAAACGTACAGAAAGAAGAAAATAACTTATATAGAAAATGAGATCTTCATGTTCACTTACAAAGGGAAGACAGATTCCACCCCGACACCTGCCACTAGCCTCCTTAATCTGAATGTTGTATTTAGACCAGCATTCCTCCTTGCTATAACAATGCCTTTTAGAGTTGAGACCCGTCGCTTGTTCTCAGGCACTTCCTATTCATACCAGGGGATCAAAGACCAGATAAACCAACATAAAACCCCAAAACAAGAACACATCATAGATCATACCACTTTGAGCTGGACAATATAACCAGGCTTTATATCAGGTATCTCTCTATGTGACCTCACTTTCTCCACATCTTCTTTATCCAAAATCTACAGACCATGACAAGATATCTAACATTAACAAGAATTAGACAAAGCAGTATCTTCCAATATATGTGACAAACCAGGCCTGCCTGCATTATGTGCTTCGCTGTTTTATCAAGCCTCTTAAATTTGATGCGTGGAGCGATATCAGGTATGGAAGATGACCCATCTTCTGAAACGAACTCAGCAGCATCACCCATTGTAGTAATGAACCTGGTCGGGGAAGTGACACCGACTCCCTCCCATCGGAACAGCCCTTGCTGTAGACTTCTGTATAACTGTAGGGCAGAAGGCATACCATTATTATGCGATCGTGTCAACGACTCTATCTGGAAGCCAACTTTTGGTTGCTGGAACAAGTTCAAAAAATCACATATAAGAATATAAAAAGGGTAAAGAAAGAAGTCATCCTCAAATTAACTAGGTAAAAGAAACACCGATATTATTGTGGAATAAAACACAGGACGAAACTACATATATAGAGATATCTGGGATAATACGTGATGGAAATAAGACCTTTTTCATCTGCATAACCAATTACTGAAATAGGAACCCCCTCCCAAAAAAAAAAATGCAATTAAATTGCTGAAAATACATTATTTGGTTTATTATAACCTAAACAGTTTGTTAAACAAGGAAATAGAATGCAGAAACCACTTAGCAATATCAGGTGCAGAGGCATCTAACTAGTGTGAGTTTTTTACAAATAGCTCATCTCAAGAAAGCGATTATAGAAGTTGGAAAGTAAGCTAGCATTTCAAGAAGCAAAAGAAATATATTACAAATACAGTTGTTAAATATGCATGAAAAAATAAAAGAAAAAAAATCCAATACATCGTCCGGTATCCTGATTTTGATCAATTACGTCTCCATGCTAACTAGCCTCTGAAAAATAAGAAAACAAAAAGGAAAAAAAAATAAAAAATTGAGTGTTCCCCAAACACACTTCCTAGACTCTACGAATATTATGTTGAAATTGGAGTTAGCTATCCTGTTTTGTTGGTTTACAATGAGAACAAAACAGATTCTACTTTGTTATTTCCCCCCTTTGTCATATACAACAAGAGTTATCACTACCATTTCCTCTGTTCTATGAGTTCATATGAGATTAGCCAACTAAAAGAATTGGTTATTTAGCCAGTATAGTTCAACCACACATGATCTCTAAAAGTTATCAACAAACCATGTGAATGGCGAAACTAGTTTTGCTCATCATTGGCTTCTTTGCTCCCAAATGGGAACAACAATACTAGATTCTTCATGTCTCTGTGAGCATAAATGTGCTTGTGTCTCTGTCTACATATTTACAAATTGGTGATTACCCAAATGGACGCCAAACAAGTCCTAAAAGACCAACCCCAGATGAGGCAAGGACCCTCAAACGCTTAAAAAAATTTGAAGAACAGAACATGGCGACATGGATTTACATATAAACCTACCCATGTGGAAGACTCGGATTTTGATCGAATGATCGAAATGCTCTTGGTAGCATTGCTCCCAATGATTCCAATGCTTCTGCGTAAAGATTGCATTTTTTCCTCGATTCCAGCACAAAACTGCATTCATGAACAATAAAGTAAAATTATCGTATTGGGATGTAAATGAGATTGGCCATCTTTCGGAATTCGGCAGTAAGAAAAAGGGAAAATGGTTTTGATCTAAGAAAAGACAAACAACCATTCCATGAGAGAGAGAGAGAGAGAGAGAGAAATAAGACTTGCTTTTTTCCTTTGCAAGTGAGAAGTCTTCTAACTTGGTGTTGTTGCCGGCGGCGAGAATAGGAGGCCGTCGGGTTCGTTCTCGACTGGATCTTCCGGTAGCTAGTCGTCCTCCTCACTCGGTTTTCAGCAAAACCTAGTCTCTGTTTGTCTCCTAGAATACATTTCTGATTAATGTTTTGTTTATGTTCAGCTCGGCCCGGATCCCATTTCGGGTCTCGATTTGACCCACTTATTATGGTCGGCGAGATATGGGCTTTAGACGTTATCAATCCGGACCGTCCAATGTCAGGATTTACTGGTATGTTATGCCTGCCCAGTTTTAGTTACCTAAGCGTCTTTATTGCAAAAAAGAATAAGAAAATTTTCTCCTCCTTTCACAGAGGAATTCATGCTTCATGGATCTTCGCGGCGTCTGGTATCAGTCCTGCCATATCCTCGTCTTCCCCAACGCCATTTCTTCTTCTCCACGCTTCAGTGCAGTCACAACAACACCGACGACACTCTCAATGCATTCGATCACCTTCTCTGCCAGTGCACAACTCTTAAACAAGCTAAACAGACCCACACCCAAATCCTCCTCACCGGGAAACGCCATTCTCCGTTCTTGGCCGCGACTCTCGTTTCGGTATACAGCCGGTTCGGGCTTCTCACCGATGCCCAGACAGTCTTTCGTAACACGCTTATTAACGGTATTTCTAACTTGCTCTTATGGAATTCTATCTTGAGAGCTAACCTCTCTCGTGGGTTTTCGGGAGAAGCCATTAGAATTTATGTTCAGATGCGGAAACTTGGTGTTAGCCCAGATGGGTTCACTTTCCCTCTAGTTGTAAGAGCTTGTGCTTCAATGGGTAATTCAGAATTATGCAAGATAGTTCACAGTCATGTGGTGGTTCTGGGTTTTCAGTTCCATCTCCATGTTGTAAATGAATTAATCGGATTTTATGGGAAGATTGGATGGATGAGTTATGCAAGTCAACTGTTTGATAGAATGCCTTTCAGAAGTTATGTTTCTTGGAACACTTTGGTTTCTGGGTTTGCACTGAACTATGATTGTGATGGTGCTGTTGGTATAATTGGGAGGATGCAAACAGAAGGTCTGGAGCCGAATTCCGTTACGTGGACGTCGTTGTTGTCGGCTCATGCCCGGTGTGGGAAACATGAAGAAGTTATA
>JAUPMG010000020.1:14113043-14134414 GCA_031762675.1 Pachysandra terminalis
TTATCACAGAAACATGATGGAAACAAAAGAATATTCACAGATTTCTAACAAACCCAACTTCACAGAGTCGATTACTACTGAAACCCCACAACATTAAGCTTCATTATATATAAACTTTCCATAATAGTAATCTTATTAAGGACCATGCCCTAAGACTCATCTCTTGATTAGGTAACATTCCTTCTTAGATTCTCAAAATCAAACACGTAGAAACATTGGAACTAAGGCTTCGTTCTGGAAACCAAGAACATGTTAAAAAGTATTTTGAGAAGGTAATATGCATGAAATCAAAGTAAAAGAAAGTAAAAATCTGGTGCTATTTGGATGTCGCAAGAGGAGCCGGATCGTCCTTACCTTTCTCTAGAAGAATAAATCCCAAATGTTAAGTTCCAGAAAAATGGGGTCCTCTTCTTTCCAAGTACAGAGAGAAAAATGAAGTCCGGCGACGCCGACGATGGTTGGATCAGAACTCAGTGGCTTGTGTTCGATGGGAATCGAGTCTCCTGCATGTTTTGGCACCATTTCAAAACTCAAAACTTTGAAATGAAAAAAAAAAATAGAAAGAGAAAGAAGAAAAACAACGTTAACCCTCTTCCTCCGTTATCCGGCTAAGAGGAAAAACCGTTTTCTCCTTGAAGGACACCTCACAGCCACGTGTCGATACCTCCATAAGTTAGCAGACGATCCGACTCCCGATTTGTGTACTTGAATCGAACCTACGCAAGAAAGCTGGCTAACTAGGACCCTAGCGAGGCGTCTCGTAAAAGGTTTTACGAAGTAGTAATAATACATACAGCTCTCCACGCGCTTTACTCACGTCTTCCGCTTCCATCATCCTCTCCTCTTTCGCTTTTTCAGTCGCTTTGTCCTTCCTTAATATGTGTCTCTCTTTCTCTCCTAGGGCTTGAAACTTGAAAGTTTCCGCTATTGAAGATGGAGAATTCTAGCTTCATATCATATGATAAGCTCGATCGGATGGCGAACTGGGTTGGGACGAGCGTTGCATCGGCGTTCTTTGCGTCGCTGGAGCGATGCTCATGCATCAATCTCATCACTACCGAAGAAGATGAGGAAGAAGCAAAGGATCGCCCTCTGATGCTCACCAAACCAGTCGTTGTTGAAGATGATCCTGAGACCAGTGATGTTGAAAAGCTTCCTGTTTGATCTTCTTCGGTGATTGATCCTGGTACTTCTTCCCCTTTGATGTGATTGTGCGGTTTCTCTGATATGTCTACCCTATGCCTTTGTTTAGAAATTTGGATTTTTAATTTTCATTTTTCAATGGAGATATGTTTTAACTTTAATTCGTCTTCCTTTGTGCTTTGATGGGGTAACAAGGAATCGGCGAGCCAAATGTGAAGAATAATATGGTTAATAGAAATTTATATCTATTTTTTTTTATTCCTTTTTAGTTCTTTTAGTAATGAATGAATTCTTAGCATTTTGGCGAAATTCATTTGATCTGTTATTATGTGTTTGGGCCACTCATATTCTTCCTCATCCTCCAAAAGGCTCTTCTGCATGAATGCTTGTTTGGGAATTTTTTTTTTCTTTCTTCTCTTTCTTCCCCCAATTATTATCCTTTTCCTTTAAGATGGATGAACAGCTGCTACTTTATTCTGATTCCTTTCTTTCTCGACACTGCCTATTTCTCTTCATTAAAAAAAGTATAGAATTATGCATTATTTTGTGATGATTGGTGTTCTTACTTATTGGATATAAACCTCTGAGTGAGGTTGGAGGTGAGATATCATGGGATTTGAGGTGGACTATTTTTGAAATTTATTCTTCTTACCATTCTTTAGGGAATATGGGATTAAAATAATGAAAAGATTTTTGAAGCCAAGTCTATTGGATCTTAGGGCTGTTGGCTGCAAAATAATGTTTGGCTAACATTTAGGTTTTTTGAACAGAAGGAATTAAGAGGGATCGACATTGGAGACACTATGGAGTCCTTCACTTTGACATGTAGTAAAACTTTGATGGATATGCATTGGGTAATTAAGGGTCAGTGAAGCTCTTAATATCACAAGGATACTTGTTTGTTGTTTGAGGACCTATTGGATGGGGTGATCCAAGTAGATGAGGTAGCCAACAAAACTTGGTTCTAAACTTTGATTAGGTTGATTAAGGCCCTTCACACATGCTAAAAAAAAAAACAAAGAAGAAGAAGAAGAAGAAAGAAAGAAAGGGAAAAAAGTGTCTGAACTGAATTGTGGAAGGTTTGGAACCCTTTGTCATTAGACTCATAACTCATTAATGAAGCAGATCGAGGATCCACGGTTGGAGCACAATGATTTTTAAAAGATGAAATATCTACTAAAGTAGTAGGAAATCTGCCGCACTGCCTTTCTCCTTACACTTAGTGCTGAAGTTAGATTTGATCATTTTTTTCACTGATCAGTTGGCCTTTGTTGAGGTGCGCTGTACTAGAACGTTAGAAAAATATGAGTGAGAATGAATCAATCCCCTACAAGGGCAATCAGGAAGGAAGGAGTTGAAATTTATGTACTTTGGGAAATTCAATCTCTAGAATGAGCAATGACCAAGATGAAACAATGGGTTTTATATGTTTGCTCATCTTAGGATTGAAAGATCATCACCCAAAGAAAAAAAAAAGAGGTTGATATTTAGGCGTTTGATCTAAAACTGGAAGCGACACCTTGGATATGTGATTTTTGCTCACAATGGCACTCGAGGTAAAGTTCCGTGACAGGCTAAAATGTTATTAAGTTTTCAACTCCCACCCTTTTTGGAGAATAACTAAAAGATCTAGAAGTAGCGAAATGGGGCACAGCCCATGTATGCTTATTTGAAGTATTATAAGTATTCTTTTTTGTGGAAGAGCGTCCATCAATGAATGTTAATTGAATTTTGGGGTGCCTAAGAGACAAAATCTGTTGCAGTAGATAGGTGCTTATCCCAGTTGCTGTTTCAGTGTTCACATTGATGGCATGTTTTTTACACTTCAGAGCCAAGTTTTGTTTGTAAAGATGGATACATGGGGTCCTCATATTGATATATCGGTGAAAAATGAGATTGGTAAGAAAGATTGTCATCATGCAAATTCTATGACAGTTTGTTGGAGAGTGAGTTGTTAAATTCAGTATGATTTCAGTTACGTGCAGATGGAACGAGAGATTCCTATGAGGATTTATACAATATAAATTGTTTTTAACCTTCATTTCCAATTAGGTGGTTGATGTATTCTTTTAATGATTTCTGATAGTCATATTGGCTTAATTTGGTCCTTTTAGGGTGAATTGGACTGCTGAAACTGAGGGAGCAGTTCCCTCGGTTGACTGTTAGGCTGTGTTTGGAAACCTGGATTTCGGAAGAAAATAAAAGAAAGTGCTAAAGAAATCACTTTCTTTGACCATTTTTGAAAGTAAAAGAAGGGATTTGCAAAGAAAATTTTCTACAAACTTTCTTTTTGAGACTAAAAAATTCTCTCTCCAAAATGGTAGAGATTTTGAGAGAAAAGAAAATGAAAGAAGTTGGAGAGAAAGCCTCTAGACCACCATTATCACCACCACACTATCGATGTTTTGCGTCTTAAGAAATCTTGATGTTAATGGTTTTAGAAAAAACTGACTAATTTTTATTTGGGTTTTCTTTACACAACCAAACAAGAGAAAGCAGTTTCTTTATAATTTTCTCTATCCAACCAAACAATTGAATAATGTACTTTCTTTTCTTTTCTTTTATTTTCTCTTTCCTTTTTACTTTCTTTTCCTTTCTTTTGATCATTTCTGAAAGAGATTGTTCAAAATCTCTGGAGGTGAGCCGATTAAAGAAGTATGGATTTCGTAATATTTTCTCTATGCAGAAAGTCTTTATTAAGTGCTATAAAAGCTAAAATGAAGCATTTCAAACTTGGGAAATTCTTGATTAATTTAAGTTGGCTTTGAGTCATGTTCAAACGTACCTGGACTAAATATCAGGTTTTTGTTTTTATTGTGGGATATATAAGACGTTGATCGCTGCCTGACTCAGATCTTTACATCAACTATAATGGATTGATGAAAAATGGTTAGAATATCTGTCGCACCTCTTTGATTGAGGCGTATTGATGGGCATATATAGTAGTGCAACAGTAAGTATGCATACTTCCATTAATCCTAAAATTCTTTTTACTTTTCAGACTAATATTTCGGAAAAAAAGAGACTAGCAATGATCAGTGGTTTCTTTTTCTATATGTGTATGCGCATGCACGAGTGTACACTCATACTTGAATGATTATATCATATTTTTGGTAGATCCTGCCGTTTGGATTGTTGTTACATTTGAGAAAAAACTGCTAAGCACAAGAAAAACTGCAAAAAAGAAATAACATGGGGTGCAGTAAATGATGTAACACTGATGAAATTGAATTTTGTAGCTTGGCAAAGCCTTGAGGTCTGAAAATGTTTTTGTTTCTGTAACAGTCATAGTAAGTGATTTACCTCTCTTGTTGCTTCCAGACTCCCAGCTTGTTAGATGAAGAAAAAGGGTAGAAATACAACTCTATTCATTATCATTAATCTAAAACCCAAAACAGGGTCCTTGATAGCATGAAGCTTTACCAGCAACTCCTAGTCTCCAGCATCTCTCCAACAAACCAACATGAACAGACAACGCCGAATGATGTAGAACCTGGCTCTCTTTTCCTCCAAAACCCTACTCTTGGGGACCCTGACTCTGACTCTCCTCCTCAATGAAAAAGAGAATTTCATGACTCTCTCTCTCTCTCTCTTTGAGTGTGTGTGTGTTACTTCTCTGTGCTATCAATATTTGTGTGTGTGCTATACTTCTTCTGCTACCAACCCTTTTACCCCTTTTAAACTCTGATGATAAAGGGAGAGAGAGTTACTTGAAGGATGAATCTTGTAAGTGGGAGTGGGTGAATGAGGTTACAAAAGTTTTGTTTCAGTTTTTTTTCTCGACTATGCTACACCTTGTATTTACTAAAGATAGTACAAGTTAAAATGTGTGTAGTCCGTCTCTGGGAGTCTGTTGGATTTTTTTAGTGAATCAAGGAGCGGCTTCTCTCTGCCTCCCTCTGAATGCTGCCTTCTGTTCGCCTGCCCTGCTCTCTGCCACCCCCAGTTTCAGGTTTAACTGCCTCATTAACCAATCCAGACGCGTGTTTTTTCTGGGATGCTCCGTTTATGACTTCTCCTGTTTCAAACAATATTCTTAACCTCAGTTTTATTATAACCTCCCTGGTATTCTCGTATATGAAATTGATGAAATTAAAAAAAAAAAATTAACAAACAAAAAGAGGAGTAAAAAAAGCTTAGGAGGCTGCTTGATTTATAGCGGGGGTTTTTTTTTTTTTTTTTTTCAACACCCAGGATTGTTGATTTTCTACAGCTAGGGCTGTAAACGAGCCGAGCTCTGCTGAACTCGGCTTGGGCTTGGAAAGATTAAGGATCAGGCTCGGCTCAAGCTTATTAAAAATTTAGGGTTCAGGTTGTTAAAATATTTTGAGTTCTGGCTCAGCTCACAAAAAGCTTAACTTAATCGAAATACATCAATATTATAATTGATGATTGTTATTATATAGAACATAATATATTAATATATATGTTTCATATTAATATATAATATACGTATAGAGCTCAAGCTCAGCTCTTTGACAGCCCTATCTACAACAAAACCTCACGAAAAGGGGCCAGTCATCAGCTGGCTTATATACCTTTGACCATGTAATTTGTAAAGCTCCCATTGCTTTGTAACTTCTTCTGCATTTTGTACTCGTTGGATGTGACTCACTCTACAGGTCCTTCATTGATTGAAAAAGAAGATGCAAGTTGTAATGTATAATTATAGTTTAAAATTTTGCCAATTCCAAAGATTTCAGAGGCACGAACGAAATTAAAATATCTAAAATTTTGAATATTTCGGCAAAATTTTGATGAAAAATAATTTTTTGATTAAAATAATTAAACAAAATAAAGAGTTGAAATTTCTCGAAATTTTGGATATTTTGCCAAAATAAATTTATTTTTTTAAAAAATATTTTAATATAGACTTAATTTTAGCCAACTTCTTTCTTTTTTAATAAATACTAAGTAATAAGCTCTAAAATATAAATAATTGAGTTAGTCAATAAAAAGTGATATTTTCATTAAAATATATATATTATTTATGAACATACAATTTTAAAAAAATAATAATAAATAATATTTTGATTAATAATGTGAAATAATACATAAGTTTATAACTAATAAATACAACATTTATGTTATAACATCCAAAAAGTATATAACTATCCAAAATATATTTGATTCAAATTCAAACTAGAGGGTCTAATGATCTGTAACAGAAATTGATCATTTGATCGTAATACCCTTAATCAATGATAATTGTAATAAATATTAACCATTTTTTAATTATGTATTTTTTGATTTTATTTTTTGTTATGTATTATTATTTTTATTTTTATCCTATAATTATATGTATAAGATCAATGGGGTTTTCACAATTTTCATTGATGCTGATGATCCAGCGGTCTAAATAATCCCTTTGGACACGCGGTATGATCCTAAAACGTGTGTGTATGCTTTTAAGATACAATAACACATGCCACACCATACATAAAGCAGTTATCTGCTCCCTCCACTAACTCTAGCGTGTGAACGCCAAAATGACGACCTGCACCCCTATTGGGCCACGTTAGCTGTATTGATGGTCCTTTGGCCTGATATGAGATTTGTAGTCACCTCATCGTGATCAAGGGCTAAACCACTGGTTAAAAGGTTGACTCCTACAATAAAGGAAACCATACAGGAAGAGACGGTTACTGTATATCCCAACCTGAGGCTCACTACCCTAAGATGGTTAATTCGTCAAGGGTTAGTCACCCTCAAATAGATTAAGGGTTAGTCACCCTCTTTTATGTAGCTAAAGGGTCATGTCTCCTTCGAACGACATAAAATGAGGGTTAGTCACCCATAATAGACCTTGCAATCAGTTGGCTTCAAATGAGTCTTTATTAAAGGAACTCCCAAAGTACGCTTTTTACTCATCCCTAGGAAATACCTATGGATTGTAGACTTTATTGACTTCGGAGTACTCTCAGAAATGAGTACTTTGAAGGCATGTTATTACCTTTCCCGTATGTCTCCTTTGAATGACATACTCGGACTTGCGGAATTCACTTGTACACTTTACTTTAAAGAGTGCTTCGAAGGAAATGGGTTTTTCTTACTAAAGTCCAAATTAAAGGCATTCGAATTGGTTATTTAACCCAGAACCTTGAAAGACCCTGTGGTAATCTTTCCTCATCAGGGATGATTGATCATGCAAATCGAATCACCCACTGAGACTTACATTCAAGATCTCTACATAGGCAAATTCATTAAATATACTGATCACCCTGTAAAAATGATGAAGTTACTTTGGCCTCTTCCAAAGAAGTATTGACTGAACTACCAAAAGGCCTGAGAAACTCGAAAGACTCGTTTATTTAATGAAGATTGAAGTAAATCTCTCATTCATCACATGTTAAAACATCAGCTATATATATATATTTATTTATTTATAATGTATATCTTATCTGAGGGAATTTTTGTTTTATCAGGCATGGCGGTGGTAGAAATGGAACGTTGCTTTATGAAACTTTATACATGGAACATATGTCATTCAATTCTCGATCTTCTAGACTTTAGAGCAATCTATCACAGAGCAAATTTACTTGATCGAATGACTCACCACAATTTCTTTCTGAAAATAACTTAGCCGCGTTGAAGACACGTATACTTGGATATGCATTGTTGCATGGAGATATTTCCAAGCTTATCTCTGGACAATTGTCTAATTGACATGTCCTGGTCAGGAGATGATGCTATTAGATGATTTCTATATAAATAGCAGAGCCTGCCCATGAATGGGACAACAATTCAAAAATTGGTAGACTTACACATAATCTGAATAACTGTTGGAACATTAAAAAGAATCTATCACATTCAAGTAAAATTCACAGATACTTGAAAGATCAGAAGTGATAACTTATCAAGAAAACAAACAAAAAACTTGTCCTTCGAATACTGAGATTCCCTTGCTATTTGGTGTGCGTTCTTATTGACACACCTGTCACCTCAACCTCCTTTCTTCTTTCTTTGTCTTATTTATAGATCACATTTCAAGAAGAAACACTCTAAATAGAACGGTTGCGCGACAGTTTAAGTGATCCTGAGACAAATTTTTCGGACTATATCTCTATTGATGTTTTTGAATTAGTGAATTCAAACTTTACTGAATAAAGTATTCGAATTTTGGCTTGTTACAAATTTTGCATCACTAATACTAACCTTCTTTCTTCTTCTAAATAAGCATCTATTTTGTTCTTAAGATTATTTTCGTCCATAAAATATACTGCAATAAGCAAAATTCAAATATTCAATTACTTTATTGATAATTACTAACAGAAGGATTTATTGTAACATACTTTCAAACTATAGGAGAGATACTTTCAAACTATAGGAGAGGTGTTTGTGATGGCCAAAGTTTAAGGGGGTACTTGTTGCCATTATGTTAAACTAAGAGGGTGTAAATGTAAGTCTTTTTTTTTTTTTTTTTCCTTTTTAGTTAGATTTTAGACTTTATTTCGGCCAAAAATTTTGGGCGAAATAAATTTGAGTAAAGTACAAGAATTTCATCAAAATTTCACTGAAATTTCAGTTATTTCGTGAAATAATTCAGTCAAAAAATACTCTATTTGGGATTTCAGCCAACACATCTGAAACCCAAATTTTAAACTATGCATACAATGTCAAAGCTCTTTCTCTAATGTTACTTTTGACTTGGTTCAAGAAGAAGAGATGCTTATTATAATTCTAGCACAAGAAGTAATGCAACCCAGTAGTGGTGAAAAGAATCCAAACCGGAGTTACTAATTTTTGGATTCCTTTTCATATATTTTAGACGAGATTCTGAGGATGGTTTTCGATAGAGTTTTACTTGGGAGCAACAATCAAGTTGGCAAAAAGAGAAAACCTTGAATCTCAGGTAATATAATTGTAATAACTGAAGGATATCTCAGGTTAAATATACTGCTTGATGATATCATTATTTGCCTTCTTAAACACATCTACAACAACAACAACAATTGCTTCATTCCAACTAGTTGGACCTGCATAACAAATCCTATTCTGCTATTCAAGCCTATCAACAAACATTTTCAGTGAGAACATGTCATGTGAGATTACGTGTATGGCTTACACAATTATCCTCCTTTTAAAAGACGATGAATTCGATAACAGCTATCTGTAATATGCCATACATGCACATGATACACTTCAACAACTAGAATGGTTGCCTCTCATATCTTCTTTGGTAAAAATCAGAATAATATCAATGTAAATGAAAACCTACAATGACTCAAATATAGTTCACGGGCTTTCTAATGAAAAAGACTCTGAATCCACCTACCTGACCTGCCAAAGGAATCATCATCTCTTGAGTGGGTTCATTTTGTCCCTAAGATAGTAAAGCTTTGCCCTCCTCACTTTCTTCTTGTCCAGAATCTTCATCTCTTTTATGTTGGGAGAGTATCTGTAATTTTCCAGCTAGCTATTATTAGCCAGAAATCAAATGCATTAACAGAGAAAAACAAATAATGATCGCAGGTGGGTCGGGTTCAAGTTCATTCTTTCAACCCATTGGATTGTAATACCCAAATTTAATATTGTAATACATTATATGTAATCATATATTCAATAATTATTTAATAATTTATTATACAATATATAATAATGTGATTATTCATGCATTTAAAATGATTTTTATTAAAATAAAAAAGGAGTTTAACAGATTAAATAGGTGGGTCAGGGCTTAGGTCCCCATTATATGAGCTGGCTTATCATTGACCATCTCCAACCGGTTGTTTATTAAATGAACGGGTTCGGATTGGACTAAGACCCAGTAACATGGACACTCGATCCAACCCAACCTATTGCCACCACTAACGGCAAGGCACTTCATAGAATAGTTATATCAGAAAATCAACCTTGATATGAGAACAAGTTCATGAACCTGTTTTGGGATTGACCTAATGGAACAAATTTTAGAATAAATATTTACTGACATAAGAAGCCAATAGGAGTTGAGGTCTGCAGCTCATGGGGTAAAGGATCGGCCGATCCAACTTGGGATTGACTCAGGACGAGTCGCGACCCCAAGCTGATCCTTACTTTATTAAAAATTCTCCGACTCAGTTTCGGACAAGTCAGGTCGGACGATCCAATATGGATCGTCCAACATCCCTCAAAAAGTTTATTTTTTGAAAAAAGGTATAAATTGGGCCGTGTTTTGGATCAGCCGATCTAGAGTTGGTGAGGGTCGCCCGATCCAACACAGTATTGGACCGGGACGATCCCTGATCCAATACTGAGTTTAAACACTATGCCGCAGCTAAAGAGTGAAGTCTTTCTTTCATAAGGACTACTATCTTGTCATACGAAGGTAAAACAATTATATTCTACTAAAAAAGAAAAGGTACTGATGACCCCATTTTGAGTAAATTCAAATTGGGTTAATAAGTGTACGCCACGTGGCAAGGGTTGGAACCTGTGCAAACCAAGTTGCAGCAAACACGCAAACTCTTCCCAAGGTTGAGGCCGGGCTAACCCCCGCCGGATCCCGAGGTAAGTGTAAACCCCTTACCGGATATAAGGTAGATCCCTTTCAAAGGTCACGAGGCCGGGCTAATCCCTACCGGATCCCGAAGTAAGGGGTAGACCCCTTACCAGATATAAGGTAGACCCCTTTCAAAGGTCACGAGGCCGGGCTAACCCCTGCCGGATCCTGAGGCAAGGGTAGACCCCTTACCAGATATAAGGTAGACCACTTTCAAAGGTCACGAGGCCGGGCTAACCCCTGCCGGATCCCGAGGTAAGGGTTAACCCCTTACCGGATATAAGGTAGATCCCTTTCAAAGGTCACGAGGCCGGGCTAACCCCTGCCGGATCCCGAGGTAAGGGTAAACCCCTTACCGGATATAAGGTATACCACTTTCAAAGGTCACGAGGTTGGGCTAACCCCCGCCAGATCCTGAAGTAATGGTAAACCCCTTACCAGATATAAGGTAGACCCCCTTTCAAAGGTCACGAGATCGGGCTAACTCCCGCCAGATCCCGAGGTAAGGGTAAACCCGTTACCCGATATGAAGCTCCTTTCAGAAGGGTCCGACCCCCCCTCTTAAGGGTGAGGGAATTGTTCTCTCCCGCCAAGAGGGGGGAGGGAGAGGGGGAGGGGGAAAGGGGGGGGGGGGTGTTGGTGGCATACCAAGACAAAATGCCTAAGTATTGAAGAGATCATTGCCTCGTCCCACGGCACGAATTGAAGGTTGATGCTCAAACCGGGACTAGCCCAAGCCCATCGGCCGCCTTAGGGGCACGATCTCGAGAGATCACGACAAAACCCTATTGACCTGATATATTGGAATACTCAATAAACGCGATTGACAGACCCATTTGAAACCCGCCATAGGGAGTCATGCCTGACCATTTCTGGGGGATCCCACCTCTGTCGGCCAAGTGTCTATAAAGAACCTGAACCTGGGGAGAACAACCCCAAGCCTTTATGGATAAACATCTTATGGAGTTGACGCTTTTACATGATTCAAACTCGGGTCTCCCACCCCACGGTTCTCAATCATTGCACGACCTTTGGTCCAAACAATCATTGCACGACTTTTGATCCAAACAGGAAATGAGGGGGGAAATCGAGGAACGCTTTTCAGGAATGGGGGCCAGAGAACTAATCCCATTGGCCCAAGTGGACGGTAGAAGTCCACGTAGATGGCTTTTGAGATTGGCTAATCTGCAGGCCGCATTGTCAGCCTCTCCTACGGTGACAAGTATCTTTGTAACATCCGGCATGTGCGACACTTGTCACTCCGTGAGAGGACTCGACCAGAGGTGGAAGGCTATAAAAGCCTTCATTCCCTAAGAGTAAAGATAACTTTTTGGAGAGGGAGAAAAGTTACAGTAAAATATGACTGAACTCTCTCTCTGAGGTAGTCATTAAAGCTCTGCAGCTTCTTTGACACATTCCTGAGGCTCTTCTTCCAATCCCGGCCCTCACCTTTCTGTTGATACTCACCCCTTCAGGGAAACTTCACCCCGGAACGGCCATCCCGTGGTTTAAGCCGGTGTGAGACAGGTAAACGAACCGATTCAACCCAAAATTGGTAAGCCTCCCAGGTGCTGACACCTGTGCATCTTACTTATGCTAGGTAAACTTTTTTAAGATATCGTTTTGGGGATCAACAGTACAAGAATTGTAGTTAAGTAACTATCATTGTAGTATGTGCATTGCAAATATTTTCAAACTTAAAAGATATTTTGGTTCTGTTTCCCATGGCAATATCTGCATCCCTATGCTTATTGCTAACTTGCAAAACAAAAAGTACAGAAAGAAGAAAATAAATTATATAGAAAATGAGATCTTCATGTTCACTTACAGAGGGAAGACGGATTCCACCCCAACACCTGCCACTAGCCTCCTTAATCTGAATGTTGTATTTAGACCAGCATTCCTCCTTGCTATAACAATGCCTTTTAGAGTGGAGACCCGTCGCTTGTTCTCAGGCACTTCCTGTTCGTATCAGGGGATCAAAGACCAGATAAACCAACATAAAAAATCCAAAACAAGAACACATCATAGATCATACCACTTTGAGCTGGACAATATAACCCGGCTGTATATCAGGTATCTCTCTATGTGACCTCACTTTCTCCACATCTTCTTTATCCAATATCTACAGAGCATGACAAGATATCGACATTAACAAGAATTAGACAAAGCAGTTTCTTCCAGTATATGTCATAAACCAGGCCTGCCTGCATTATGTGCTTCGCTGTTTTATCAAGCCTCTTAAATTTGATGCGTGGAGCTATATCAGATATGGAAGATGAACCATCTTCTGAAACAAACTCAGCAGCATCACCCATTGTAGTAATGAACCTGGTGGGTGAAGTGCCACCAACTCTCTCCCATCGGAACAGCCCTTGCTGTAGACTTCTGTATAAGTGTAGTGCAGAAGGTATACCATTATTATGTGATTGTGTCAACGACTCTATCTGGGAGCCAACTTTTGGTTGCTGGAATAAGTTCAAAAACATCACATATAAGAATATTAAAAGGGTAAAGAAAGAAGTCATCCTCAAATTAACTAGGTAAAAACAAACACCGATATTATTGTGGAATAAAACACAGGACGAAACTATATATAGAATATCTGGAATAATATGCGATGGAAATAAGACCTTTTCCATCTGCCTAAGCAAACAGTTTGTTAAACAGGAAAAAAATTGAACATGGAAATAGAATTCAGAAACCAATTATCAATATCAGGTGCCATGGCATCTAACTAGTGTGAGTTTTCTTACAAATAGCTCATCTCAAAAATACGATTATAGAAGTTGGAAAGTAACCTAGAATTTCAATAAGCAAAAGAAATATATTACAAATACAGTTCTTAAATATGCATGAAAAATAAAAGAAAAAAAACCAATACATCGTCAGGTATCCAATCAATTAAGTCTCTTGCTAATTAGCCTCTGAAGTATAAGAAAACAAAAAGGTAAATAAAAAATAGAGTGTTCACCAAACACACTGCCTAGACTCTACAAGCATTATGTCTAAATTGGAATTAGCTATCCTGTTTTGTTGGTTTACAATGGGAACAAAACAGATTCTACTTTGTTATTTTTCTCCCCTTCCCATCTCAACCTTGCAAAAAGCATATTAATATAATCCTTCACATATCCAAAAGACTCTGCACTTACTGACATGTTTTCAATGTCATCGACATGTCGATGAATTTGGACCTGTCGACACGAAATCCAAGGAAAATCGTCAGATTTCCCTTTTCCCTGTGACATGAGGGAAAAGATATAATTTTTAAAAAAAAAATCTTATAAAATTATGAAAACATAAATAAATAGTTGGTAAAAATTATAGGAACAATCTATTTACGTTAAATGGATGTATTACTTTTTGACTTTTTGTACAACTGGAATCTGGAATCTGGAACTGACAACTCGACACAACAACATCAACCCTAACCCCCCTCAACTAATGGTCTTGATTAAGGGAGTGTTTTTTTTTTTTTTCTTGCATGTTATTGATGTATTAAGGTGTATTTAGGCCTCAATTATGCTCATCTAGGAGTTGGGATCAAAATTTCATAAAAAACTAAAATTTCCCTCAATCTCCCATTTTTTTCCCAGCCAAATGTCACAAAATGTCGCAGGTCTTACCAGTTCCCAGTTTGCGACATTGACATTATAAACCTTGCCCATTTTTTCTCAACGACATGTCGCAGGTCTTACCAGTTTGTGACATGTCTTGCGACATCGACATTACAAACCTTGCTTACTGACAGTATGTACTTTGTCATATACAAGAAGAGTTATCACTACCATTTCATATGTTCTACGAGTTCATATGAGATTACCCAAGTGGAAGCCAACAAGCCCTAAATACCAACCCCAGATGAAGTAAGGACCCTCAAACGCTTAATTTTTTTTTTGAAGAATAAAACATGGCGACATGGATTTACATATAAACCTACCAATGTGGAACACTCGGATTTCGATCGAATGATCGAAATGCTCTTGGTAACATGGCTCCCAATGATTCCAATGCTTCCGCGTAAAGATTGCATTTTTTCCCCTCTTTTTCAAAACAAAACTGCATTCATGAACAATAAAGTAAAATTATTGTATTGGGAAGTTAATGAAATTGGCTATCTTTCGGGATTCAGCAGTAAGAAGAAGGGGAAATGGTTTTGATCTGAGTACATACAAACAACCACTCCATGAGAGAGAGAGAGAGAGAGAGAGAGAGAAAGAAATAAGCCTTGCCTTTTATCCTTCGCAAGTAAGAAGTCTTCTTGGTGTTGCCGGCGGCGAGAATACGAGGACGTCGGGTTCTCTCTCGTCTGGACTCTGGATCTTCCGGCAGCAGATAGTCCTCACTTGGTTTTCAGGCAAAACCTAGTTAGTAGTCTCTGTTTGTCTCCAAGAGTACATTTTTTATCAATGTTTATCTTCAGCTCGGCCCCGATCCCATGTCGGGTCTCGATTTGACCCACTTATTATGTCTACGAGACATGGGCTTTTCACGTTATCAATCCGGACCGTCCAATGACAGGATTCTCTGCTATGTCTGACCAGTTTTAGTTACCTAAACATCTTTATTGCAAACAAGAATCAGAAAAGTTTCTCCTCCTTTCTTCTCCTTTCACACAGGAATTCATGCTTCATGGATCTTCGCGTCGTCTCGTATCAGTCCTACCATATCCTCCTCTTCTTCCCCAACGCCATTTCTTCTTCTCCACGCTTCAGTGCAGTCACATCAACACAGACGACACTCTCAATGCATTCGATCACCTTCTCCGGCAATGCACAACGCTTAAACAAGCTAAACAGATCCACACCCAAAACCTCGTCACCGGAAAACGTCGATCTCCGTTCTTGGCGGCGACGCTTGTGTCGGTATACAGCCGGTTCGGGCTTCTCACCGATGCCCAAGCAGTCTTTCGCAACACTCTTATTGACTGTATTTCTAACTTGCTCTTATGGAATTCTATCTTGAGAGCTAATCTTTCTCATGGGTTTTCGGGAGAAGCTCTTGGACTTTATGTTCAGATGCGGAAACTGGGTGTTATCCCAGATGGGTTCACGTTCCCTCTAGTTGTAAGAGCTTGTGCTTCAATGGGTAATGCAGAATTATGCAGGATAGTTCACGGTCATGTCGTGGTGGTGGGTTTTCAGTTCCATCTCCATGTTGTAAATGAATTAATCGGATTTTATGGGAAGATTGGATGGATGGGTTATGCAAGCCAACTGTTTGATAGAATGCCTTTGAGAAGTTTAGTTTCTTGGAACACTTTGATTTCTGGGTTTGCACTGAACTATGACTGTGATAGTGCTGTTGGTTTAATTGGGAGGATGCAAACAGAAGGTCTGGAGCCGAATCCCGTTACGTGGACATCGTTGTTATCGGCTCATGCCCGGTGTGGGAAACGTGAAGAAGTTATACAGTTGTTTGGTGGGATGAGGATAAGGGGAATTGGGATTACTGCTGAATCATTAGCTGTTGTTTTATCTGGTTGTGCTCATTTGGATGCATTTGATAAGGGAAAGGAGATCCATGGATATGTCATTAGATGTGGTTTTCGGGATTACGTGTTTGTGAGAAACTCGCTTATATGTCTATATGGAAAGCATGGAAATACAGATGAAGCAAGACTTATTTTTTCAGAAATTAAGATAAAGAATTTAGTGAGTTGGAATGCATTAATATCCTCATATGCAGAAGCCGGTTTATGCGACGAGGCTTTTGAGGAGTTCTTGCAGTTGGAGCAATCTGAGGGGGATTCGACGGTGAAACCTAATGTGATTAGTTGGAGTGCAGTCATCGGCGGGTTTGCATCCAAGGGACGGGGAGAGGAGTCGCTGGATCTTTTTCGCCGAATGCAGAAAGTTGGTGTCATGCCGAATTCAGTCACAATTGCCGGTGTTTTGTCGGTGTGTGCAGAGTTGGCTGCATTTAGTCTTGGCAGGGAAGTCCATGGTTATGTGGTTAGAGGTCTGATGGAGAAGAACAATCTGGTCGGAAACGGACTTGTTCATATGTACACAAAATGTGGAAGTCTTAAAGATGGGCATTTAGTATTTCAAAGAATCAAGTGTCAGGACTCAATCTCGTGGAACTCAATGATGATGGGGTTTGGGATGCATGGATTTGGCGAGTCTGCTCTGGTAACTTTCAATGAGATGGTTAAATCCGGATTGAAGCCAGATAGAATCACATTTGTTGCTGTTCTCTCTGCATGTAGTCATGCCGGGCTTGTAATTGAGGGTCGTAGGTTGTTTGATGAGATGATAAACAAGTATGATGTCCCACCAGAGTTGGAGCATTATGCTTGTATGGTTGATCTTCTTGGGAGAGCTGGGTTTTTGCAAGAAGCAAGTGATCTTGTGAAAACGATGCCGATGGAACCCAATGCTTGTGTTTTGGGCGCTCTGCTGAACTCGTGCAGGATGCATAGAAACACGGAGGTGGCAGAAGAAACTGCTTCTAAGATTTTTGGCCTTAACTCAGAGATGACTGGGAGCTACATGCTGCTGTCAAATATTTATGCAGCGTGTGGAAAATGGGAGGATTCTGCAAAGGTAAGAGTGTCGGCAAAGACAAAAGGTTTAAAGAAAAGCCGTGGCCAAAGTTGGATCGAGGTCAAGAAGAAGTTTTATATGTTCTCAGCAGGAAACAGTATGCAACTCGGTTTGGAGGAAATTTATGGGATTCTGGAGGATTTGAGTATGCAAATGGAATTTGAGGGTTATTGAAGTTTATAAACGAACCAGATCACATACTTCAATGCACAGGAACCCGGATTTGCAACGGAAGATCTCTTTCAAACTGTATGTCGTCCCATGTCGGTATGTATGATTACTAGAACCACACACAATAGTATCCATACTCAATGGACCAGATCTAAAGTATGAGAATTTGTAGCTAACCAGATCTCTTGGTAAGGACTGGACTGGACTGTACACATTGTCACTAGTAAGAAGAGTTGAAGAGAGAGAGAGAGAGATTCTCTAGGGTTGAGGATCAAACGTATGGAGCATGCATGGGCTAGGAGGAACCTTCTAAATATGGAAGACTCAACTCCACTACTTGTTTGACTCCACTCCCTTACTAATAGGAGGGAGTCTCACACACTAAGACTCTAACCTAGTATGGATGTCCCATCATGTGGGGACCCGAGTCGGCCCAACCTGGTGGGACAACCGGGTCGACCCAAGTCAAATATCCAACAGTTACATACCTGAAAAAGCTTTGTAGTGCAAGATGTAGATGATGAGGAAAAACGAAGCAGATAGTATACTGGCACAGTGAGAAGCTACCTATTGCATTTCAACATGCTGACATCCCTTCCCATATGCCAATCCGGGTAATGAAGAACGTTCGAGTCTGCAATGACTGTTGTAGCTGGACTAAATATTTTTTCTAAGATCATGAGAAGTGAAATTGTTGTTAGAGATGGAAGCTGTTTCAATCCCTTCAAAGATGGGCTTCATTTTTGCAAAGATTATTAGTGATGAGTGAGGTGGATGAGAAAAAAAAAAGAATAGAGATTTTGAAAAAAGAGAAAAGAAACACTATTAATCAAAACCTTTCTCCTACTTAACCCATGACATCTCTTATGTTTCCTTCACAGGCAATCAACCTTGTAAGAATATATAAGACCTCACTGGAAAGTCGTTGAAATGCAATTTTCTTTTCTCCATGTCTCATTTTAACCAAACACTAGAAAAAAAAAATACTAATTATTTCTTTCTTTTCGTTTCTTTTCCACTCTTTCTTTTTTCTAAAATTCCAGGTTCGAAACACAGCATGTTGAGTTGAGTGCATACCCTTGGTAAGGACTGTATCACGTGTCACTGTAGTAATTTTGTTTGTCAAAGCCAGTTGCTTTTCTTTTTTTTTTGGGTAAAGGGTGAACTTTCATTTACTTAACGAAAAACACAGTTCACTCCCAGCAGAGCATTACATATAGAAACCTGTCGTGAAAAAGTACGCCCAATACAGTTATCATACATAAAATGAAAAAGTACGCCCAATACAGTTATCATACATAAAAGGAACCAAATCATCAGGAGTGTATTTGACCCAAGTACATGAACCAGAAGTTAAGGCAAGATTGGCTAGTTTGTCTCCAGCCGCATTCGCTTCCCGATATATATGACTGAATAAAAAAACAATATCAAAGTTAGTCAGTAGGACCTTTGCTTCTTGAGCTAAACCCAACGATTTCCATGCACCATCTTTCTTCCCAGCGATCTCCAAAATAATTTATCCTGAATCCCCTTCAATAATAATGTTCTTATAACCCATGTGGATAGCCATCTTCAAACCCTCTACACAAGCCATGCCTCAGCTATTAATACTTCTGTAACACCAATTTGTAACGCAATTCCACATAAGAAAATACCATCTTCACTTCTACATAAAGCACCAGCTCCTACAGCCTCAGGACAGCCCTTCACCACCCCGTCAAAGTTGATTACCCATGTTGAGGAGAATACCATTGGATGAAGATTTCAGCATTGCTTACCACCCCGTCAAAGTTGATTAGTCATGTTGGGGAGAATACCATTTGATGAAGATTTCAGCATTGCTTAGATGAGTTTGTCTCTGCTCTTCAGCTGCTCCTAATGTAGTGTTTGAGTTCATTTGAAGTTTCTACAAAAGCAACATTGTTTTAGCAGTTTAGGTGCTTCACTTTCAAAACTTGCATTTTCCTAGTTAACCAGATAGCCCAAAAGAAATTTGCATAATGCTGGTAGGTTTGCAATGTGGTCTGGGATCTATTCCTTTGGGGTATTAAAACTTTTCTTAATCCAGTTTCTTATGATACTTAGGTGATAAGTGTCAAGTCGACAACCATGAGAAGCAAACCACACAGCTCTTGAAAAAGGGCATTCACCAAAAAGATGAAGAGGGTTCTCTTGTTTGGAAGAGCAAAAATGAACCTTATGGTGGGACTCCGAGGTCCCGCATAAATCCCACGGCAAAAGGCCTTTAATTAATTGATTTTTCTTGTCCGTTCTTAATTGTCAAATGACCCTAATATATATATAATTTTGTTTGAAATAAAGTCTTTTTTTTTATTTTTTTATTAAGGTTCACCAACAATAAAGTCCGAATTCTTTTTTTGTAAAATTTGAGTACGCCATAGCACTTCGCAAAGGGCACGTCGAGATGAATCGATTGCCATCACAGAGCAAGGGAACCTCAGTGTTCGAATGACACAAGTCTTTTGTCTGTTTTCTTGATAAGTAATCACTCCTGATCTTTCAAGTATCTGTGAGTTTTACTTGAAGGTGATAGGTTATTTTTCAATGTTCCAACAATTATTCAAATTATATGTAAGTTTACAAATTCTGAGTTGTTGCTTGAACTTAAATTGTATTATTCTGATTTGTGAGCAGGCTTTGCTATTTATAGAGAAATCATCCAATAGCATTCTCCATGACCAGGGCATATGTTAATTAGACAATTGTCCAGAGAAGAGCTTATAAATATCCCCATGCAGCAATGCACATCCAGGTATACGCGTCTTCAACGCGGCTAAGTTATTTCCAAAAGGAAATTGTGATGAGTCATTCGATTCAAGTGAACTTGCTCTGTGATAGGTTGCTTTAGAATCTAGAAGATTAAGGATCAGATGACATATGTGTCATGCAGAAAGTTTCATAAAGCAACGTTCCGTTCTTAACACCGCCATACCTGATAAGACAAAATCCCATCAGAAAAGATATATATCATATATATAAGCAGCTGAGGTTTTAACACGTGAAGAAATTGGGATTTACTTCAATCTTCTTTACATAGACGAGTTATTCAAGGTCTGCAAATATTCCTCTGGCTTTAATCCCCTTCTAAAGGATCCATTTTTGGTAATTCTATCCATATTCCTTTAGAAGAAACCGGAGTAACCTTATACCCTTTCCAAAGTGACCAGTATATTTAACGAAGTCACCCATTTGGAGATCTTAATATATAAGAATCCCTGCAAGTGATTCGGTTTTCAAGATCAATTATCCCTAGTAAGGAAAAGGTTACTTTATGATCCTTCAAGGTTCTGGGTTAAGTAACCAATTCGAGTGCTTTTGAATTAGACTGCAGTAAGAGAAACGAGCGTCCTTCGAAATACTCCAAAAGCAAAGTGTACAAGTAAGTCCTGCGAACTCTCATATGTCATTCGAATGAGACATACAGGAAGGGTAATAACATGTCTCCGAAGTACTCCTTTATGAGGGTACTTCAGAGTCAATAAAGTCTACAATCCATAGATGTTTCCTACGAATGAGAAAAAATGTACTTCAGGAGTTCCTTTAATAAAGACTCCTTTGAAGTCAACCACATGTAAGGTCTATTGTTGGTGACTAACCCTCATATATCTGTCATTCGAAGGAGACCAAAGTTTTTAATTTCGCTGAAATTTCGGTTTTGGTTTACACCACCGAAACGCGAAATGGCTTTATTTCGAAATGAAATATTTCGTCTGAAAAATGCATTATTTCGCCGAAATAAATTCACTTTGGCCAAAACAATTCAGCTAAAATTGATGCTTTTTTGGCCGAAATTTCGGATATTTTGGCCGAAATAATTCAAAACTCTATTTAAGGGTTTAAAAAATGATAATTACTTTCATACCCCCTTGAGTTTGGCATAATAGCAACAAGTACCCCTTAAACTTTGGCCATCACAAACACCTCCCGTATAGTTTGAAAGTATATTTTATGGACAAAAATACCCTTGAATACCTTATTTAATAATCTTAAAAACAAAATAGATG
>JAUPMG010000020.1:14134514-14151339 GCA_031762675.1 Pachysandra terminalis
AGGGTCTTTTTTGTTATAGTGAAGAAGACGAACATGAACAGGAACTGAAAGTGGAAAGGAGAGAGAGAGAGAGAGAGAGAGAGAGAGAGAGAGAGAACTTTAGGTGGGAAAACAATTTCAAAACACATATTCTGGTTGGTTGTGTTTGGCGGTCAAACACTAAACGGAACAGTAACGTCTATTTGTTACCCATTGATGGTCTTTCAAGCAAGGAGGTTAAACAGCTGAGGACCTCAGCTGTGCCACACGTCGCCACCCTGTGAACCCCACAGTGAGGACCACAACTTATATTCTTCCCGTAAATTACGCACACTGGTCAGAATCATATTGGTGATCAAAAAGCTTTAATTAACCCCCGCTTGACACATGGCAATATCCTAAAATGAGTATACAGGACTTTTAGTAATCTCAAATACACTGAATCATTACTAAAAGCAACTACCTGCCACCGTTTCGCTTTATGCATGCCAGCTTTCATGACGGTTGTACGCTGATTTGATTTGGAAACAACTTTTGGGATGTCTCAGAGATATTTGACCGTTCTTATCACCTGAAAAAGGTAAAGCTTCTTGGAGAAGCTACATCTGGGAATGGTTCATTGTACTGAACCATTCCACGTGTCCAAAATTTAAAGGTAATGGTTAACTTCCAAGTTAACTGCCTTCGAGACGATGGTTAACTTCCAAGTTAACTAACTGCCTTTGAGACGAACGAAGTACTAATGATTTGAACTTTTGACAAGACAAATCAAAATTCCTTCAGAAAGACAAGGACTTGTGATCCTACGGTGAGCAGCCTTTTTTTAAGTACCCGAAGGAAAGAAGATTTCACTCTTCCTTCAAGACTTTATTTTACTCGAAGGATATATTTAGGGACATGTTATCCCTAATAGACCACTTAAATATATAAAGTTTTAAATAAATCCTTGAAGTCACATCTATTTATTCTGTAGGGCAGACTTCGAGTGATTCTTATTTCATACCTTTACATTTTTAAAGGTGTTCCACTTAAGGAAATACCCTCGAAGGAATATATTCGAGGGAACTCTGTACCTCCTAACTCAAAAGTCATTCCTAGATCATATCCATAGATTTCAAAAGACCATTTATTATGTTTTGTCTTAAAAGAATCACGAAGCAGGTATATTTTGGCCTACTAAAGCGGATTCGAAGGCAAACTCAAAGGCTAACCACCTCCAGATGGTGAATTCAAAAGCTAACTACCTCCAAATGGTGAATTCAAAGGACGTATGTTCCCTCCTGCCAAAACCGAATTCGAAGGAGGAATATTCCTTCCTCCTAAGGCGAATTTGAGGCTAACCACCTTGAGAGGGTCAATTCGTTTAAGAGCTTGTCACCCCAAAAAACTAAGGATTCTGTTCTCGAAGGACACGAACTTGGGTTTACCCCCTCGAATGCACTCTTTTATGCATCCGAATCACAAACTAGGATTTGAAGTCACTTTCATTTATTCTTATGAATTGATTTCAAATCATACTTTGGACTTTCACTTCTAGAAGCAAATCCAGTGGAAAAAGCCTTTAGAAGTCGAAGGTATACTATCTCCATACGTGTTTCCTGAAGATAAGTTTCTGATGGACTTTGGGAATATCCTCTCATTTCACTTTGAAGGAATTCACAAAGGAACATATTTACTTCTGACTTTATTCAAGTAGAAGGTACTTGGATTGGTTATTGTAGCTATGAACCTTTAAGAGATTTCAAAAAAGGAACTCTTCTTTACAAAGACTATTGATCATGAAAACGAATTCCCTGATAAGAAACTCAACTTCGAGTTCTTTATATGGGTAATTTGACAATACATTGGTCACCTTGTGAGAATACAGTTATTTTTTATTTCCTTAGAAGGAAGATAGCCACCAAAGGGAGTTTCCTTCGAAATATACAAACTCAGAAAGGTGTTTATGACATTGAAGTGACTTATTAAAGTTGATTGAGATGGGTTCTCAGAAAGAATAGCACATGTTAAAACCTCAGCTATTTATAATAATTGTTGTATAACTAATCTGAAAGGGGGTTTTGTCTTATCTGGAATGGCGGCAGGAATGGTGACGTTGCTTTCAGTTCTTTTGCATGTAACACATGTCATTCAATGTGCGTTCCTTAAAATCTAAAGCAACCTATCACAGAGCAAGTTTTGAAGATTCGTATGACTCATCCCTTTTTCTGGAAATAACTTAGGCGTGTTGGAATACACGTGGCATTCGAGATATGTTCAAATGCATGGGGATATTCTTAAGCACCTGTCTGGACACTTGTTTGAATTACATTTGTCCTAATTTGATAGGTTAAATTCCCTATAAATGACAGAACTTATTCTCCATTAAAGATATAGAATTTTGTCTGGAAATTCTGCAACTTTAAGAGGAAGAAGACAACAGTGAGTTAAGATTCTGAGAAAGAAAGGGGATAGTCAGTCATTTGAATTCCTAGAGGTTTTCTTGCTCTGAGATATGCATTCAAACTGACTTTTTAGTTATTTCAACACTCTCTTTTCCCCTTGTCTCTTCTCTTTGTCTTATTCACGGGTAACGTTTGAGAAGGAATGCTCTTGGTAGAACGGCTGCGCGGCGGTTTAGGCTATCTTGAGACAAACTCTCCCTACATATTTCTCTTTAAGGGTTGTTGTATTGATTCTTATGTATTAGCTGTCATTTCATCTTAATATATTTGGTCTTTTACAAACCCCTCATCACCATTTGGTGACTTTACTGGGGAGTCTGTAGTCATTCCTTTCAAACTTTTTCTGTTTGCTGTCTTGTCTTTTATTCATGGATCCATCCAGTTCCCATACTATCCCTTTTGTGGAAGTTATTCCAGAACAGAATCCTCCTTAGGAACCTATTCCTCCCCAGTTCTCATACTATCCCTTTTGATGATAGAGTTGCATTTCACGTGCTGTTGAGAAGACCTTGGATACATCGGATGAAGGTAGTGTCCTCTTCTTATCATCAGTGTTTGAAGGGAATTTGGAATGGGAAGGTGGTCAGGGTAATGGCAGAACCCTTTCCCTTTGATGAATCAAAAACACACTTTGCTGAAGCAAACCACTATGACGGATTCTCCTCGGAGGGAGAATACCGTGTTGTTAAGCCCCAAGGAACTCTTCTGCCCTTATGGGCTAGTCTTGAATCAGTTGATCATTCAGCACCATCTTCTTCAATGTCGTCTTCATCAGTACCATTCTCTTCTGAAGGCCCTCTTCCTTCGAAGATTCGCTGTGTCAGATTAGACCTTCCAGACGGAAGGTTTGTATGTAGGTTATGACAACCACAAGGGATTTCATCCGCTGACGTCCTGCAATGTGCCCCTAGTGAAGAATTACCGGAAGCTCCTGAATCCAAACTTAAACAGGCTCCAGAACACTTACAGGATGGTGTTCAGGAAGAACTGCCTTTAGTTAACCTTGGAGAGGGTTCAAGTGTCAACAAACTTGTACAAATTTCTTCTTTTCTTGAGTTTGATCAGAATGAGGCCTTCATAACGTTGCTCTCCCAGTACAAAGATGTCTTTTCCTGGAGCTATGAAGATATGCTAGGTCTTGATCCTGAGTTGGTGACTCATAGGCTTCATCTCTTTCCCGAAGTACACCCTATCAAGCACCAAGAACCTTCAGGCCAGACGTTGAGTTACAGATCAAGGCTGAAGTTGAGAAACTTTTGTAAGCAAGCTTTATCAAACCTATCCAGGATCCTTCATGGTTATCTAATGTTGTCCCAGTAAGGAAAAAAGAATGGGCAAATTAGATATTGTGTAGATTTCCATGATTTGAATAAAGCTTGTCCAAAAGATGATTTCCCCTTGCCCAAAATGGATATCTTAATTGATACTGTTGCAGGCAATGAGATGTTTTCATTTATGGATGGTTTTTCAGGTTATAACCAGATCCTTATGGACTCAAGGGATGCTAAAAAAACTGCTTTCAAAACCCCTTTGGGAAACTTTTATTATACAGTCATGCCATTTGGTCTTAAGAATGCTAGCGCAACTTACCAAAGGGCCATGACTGCTATATTCCATGACATGATGCATGGGGAAGTTGAGGATTATGTGGATGATCTGGTTATAAAGTCAGCAAAACGTGAGGATCATCTTACTATTTTGGAGAGAGTATTCCAAAGATGCCGGATGTATAAACTCAAGATGAATCTTGCGAAGTGCACATTTGGGGTTTCATCTGGAAAATTTCTTGGGCTTATAGTCCATAGGCATGGAATTGACTTAGACCCTACGAAGGCTAAAGCTGTCATTGACTTAGCTCCTCCTAAGACTCAGAAGGAGCTGAAGTCTTTCCTTGGACGAGTGTCCTACATCCGGAGGTTTATACTTGGACTTTCTATCTATCTTATTCCTCTTATGCCTCTTCTGAAGAAGAATGTTCATTTTGATTGGAAGGAGGAACATCAGCATGCCTTCGAAGCCATCAAGCAAGTACTCGCCTATCCTCACACTATGATGGCTCCTATTCGAGGTAAACCTCTCAGATTATACCTTACTTTTACTGATCAAGCCATTGGAGGTCTACTTGCTCAAGAAGATGAGCAAGGCTTGGAAAAACCAGTCTACTATGTCAGTAGACTTCTACAGGGGGGCTGAAATCAGATACTCCAGGATAAACAAGTCTTTTCTGCCCCTAGTACACATGGGGAATAAGCTGAAGCACTATTTACATTCACATTCAATTCACCTTGTGACCAGGAGTGATCCTGTTAAGTATCTTCGTTCTCATCCCATTCTCTATGGAAGACACATCAAATGACTGCTTCAATTGGCTCAGTTTGAGATTGTGTGTGAGACTCCAAGAGCCATCAAAGGACAAGCTGTTGCTGACCTTTTGGCTGCCTTCTCCACACATGAAGAAGAGGATGACGTCATGAATGAGGTATCTATGGTTTTTGAAAAGGAATGGCATATGAAGTTCGACGGGTCATCCAATTCACAAGGTGATTGGGCAGGGATTGAGTTAATCGCTCCAAATGGGGAACAATTTTCCTTTTCTTTCAAACTGGATTTCCCCTACACCAACAACATAGCGGAGTATGAGGCCTTGCTGATTGGTCTCTCTCTAGCACGTCAGATGAATGTTCAAAACATTCAGATCTCTAGAGATTTCTCCTTGATTATTTCTCAAATCAATGAAGAATTCGCAGTCAAGGAACCTGACTTAGTCCCTTACAGAACAGTCAAACAGGCTCTACTTCGGAGGTTCACAAATTATTCTTTGACTTATACAATGAGGAACAAGAATAAGCATGCTGATGCTTTAGCTAACTTGGGAAGTAGACTTCAATATGAATTTGAGGCAACTACCTTAGAAGCCATCTGAAGGACTACTCCCTCCACCCAACTTCTACAGGAGGATGAAGAGCTCATTTTAGAAGGAAACTGGAGGTATCAAATCATCTGTGACCTGGATAATCTTCCTCACCGCACTCCTACTACTCCTTTGAAGATTCTGATGAACTTTACTAACCAAGGTAAGGTTCTTTATTATAAGGGGGTTAGTGGAGCTCTTTTAAGATGCATTGGACCGAAAGAAGCCACGAAAAAGATGCAAGCTATACATGACAGTACTTGTGGACTTCCAGACTCCATTGCCTTATACAGAAGACTCTAGAGGTCAGGAGTATATTGACATTCCATGGCATTCGAGGCTACTAGATTACAACTTTCCTGCACCAAGTGTCAAGAGCCACCTGATGTTGCAAAAGCTTTTCCCGTCCATGAGTTTACAGATTTGAGGGAACCTTATATCAGATTCCTTCGACATGGAGTTCTACCTACAGATAGGTTTGAGGCTCTTCAGCTCAAACGTAAGACCCCTAGATTCTATATAGAGCAAGGAGAACTATTTCGAAGGAACTTCAATGATACCCCTCTGTGTTGCTTGGATACTCAAGAGATTTTTATTGTCCTTCGAGAGGTCCATGGTGGTACATATGGACCGTATCAAGAAAAGAAGAATTTATACAAGAAACTCCAAGACATAGGCTATTATTGGCCTACAATGGAAGTAGATGCAGCAGATTTTTTGAGGAAATGTGTGAAGTGCCAGATTCAAGATAATATTCCCCAAAAACCTTCTCAGGAAATGCAGTCAATAATTTCTCCATGTTCATTTCATACATGAGATCTGGATTTGATTGGATCCATTAATCCTAGAAGTGGGCGTGGACACTCTTGGATCTTAGTGGCTACAAAATATTTCACAAAATGGGTTGAAGTTGTGCCACTGAGAAGGGCTAATGGAGCTTCTGTGGTACAATTTATCAAAGATAATATTGTCCTTCATTTTTGTCCTCTACGAAGGATCATTACAAACAATGGAACTTCCTTCCTTAATAGGCCAGTCATGGAAATGACTGTTCATTATCGAAATCTGCATAATAAGTCTACTCCCTACTATCCTCAGGGGAATGCTCAAGCTAAAGCCACAAACAAGACCTTGATCAGGATTTTGAGTAAAATGGTGTATGACCAACCTACCAGATGGAATGAGTCCCTACCACAAGCCTTGTGGGCATACAGGGTAAGCAAGCATAGGGCAACAAATGCTACTCCCTTCTCTTTAGTATTTGGGGCGGAAGCTCTTCTTCCAGTTGAGTTACAAGTTACTTCAGCTAGAATTCTACATGCAAGTGGAGTGGATTGGGATTTTAGAGACTTTGCTCTTATACGTGCTCTGAAGTTAGATAATTTGGATGAAAAAGGCAAAAAGCTTGGGAAAGCAATTTGCATTATCATCAAATTATTACTTATGCCTATAAAAAGTTGGTCAAGCCAAGAAGTTTCCAAGTTGGTAAATTAGTCCTCCGAGCTACATGGTATGCGCGAAGTAATGCTATTAAGCCTAAATTTGCTTCTAGGTTGGAAAGACCATTTGAAGTAGCTTTTGCTCAAGCCTCTGGATATTATAAGATTATGCATTTGGAAGAAATTGCGAATGAAGAACTTGTAAATGGAAAATGGTTGAAGAAATACTTTTATTAAGTATATGAAGCATACATTTACAAAGAATTCTATTACAAAAGAATACTGTACAAAAAAAGTACATTACAAGAGAAGAAAAGAATCTTTTATTATCTTCAAAAGATTACAACATGAGGAAGAAATCAGGATGCTCCAGTCAGCTGAGATTCTGTAACACCTTCAAAATCTCCTTCAAGAAGTCCAAGTCTGGAGGCTCTAGGGATAGGAAGAGTAGATTTCATTAATTTGACATGTACCTCTACAAGTTTAGATTGTTCTTGAGCTACCACATGTGCTGCATGTTCCATATCTTCAAGGATCTGAGCACTCTCTTCAACAGCTTTTTTCATCCAGGATTCTAGCTCAGCAATACTCTCATCCAATCCTTTCACATCAGACTTGCATTTCTCGAAGGCACCTTGACATTTCTCTACTTTTGCTGACCAGGTTGCAACCAAAATCTCCAACTCCTTAACTTTGTTGCAGTTTGGACTTTTGCCTTCAGGTCCTCCAACCAGTTCAATTCAAATTTCATGCCTATCAGGCTATCTATAGTCTTTCCCCGGACTACCAGATCCTCCGTAGTGATACTGTGCAGGGTCCTTCAACTCATGATCTCTAGGAGCCTGCACAGCTCCCTGTATCCAAACATCCTGAATCTAGGATCTGGCCATGCCCCCTCAAGAAGGAACTCCCCGTACGTCGCCCTGATCAAGCTCATCCAATATTTCCTCTCATTGTCTTCAGGATCTTCAATTGGATCAGGGGACAACTCCCTCCTCTTTTGAATAGTTGAGACAACAAAATTTCCTCTCTTGCGCTTCAGTCCCACTATAGGAGTCAGAGTCCAGGTTTCATCTTCTGAGGTCCCTACAGGTGCTTGAGAAGGCACTGTAGGGAGGGAAGACTTAGCTACTTCCTCATCCGATTCCTTCGAAGGAACGACTTCAGATTCTTGAACATTTGGCTCAGCAAGATCAGCGGCAGGTACTGTTAATTCTGGAGCTGGTACAACTGATGGAGCAAGAGTTTCAGCATGAGGAGCAGCTTCAGTATTTACAGTTATGGCCTTCTCAGCAATGGATGGAGGTGCTAATGGGACCTCCTCCTCTTTATTTGGGGCAACAGCTTCAGCTTGCGCTGGAGAAATCGCTCCCACAGCACTCCATACTCCTCTAAAATTCGAAGGAATAGGGGAAGTTATCTCATCATCATCTTGCAAAAATAACAAGTGAATTCAATTCATACATCATTCAAAACAAATTTCAAAGAGAAATGAAAGTATATGGTACTTACATCAGAGACAGGGAAGACGGTGGTTACAGGATTAGCTTCAAAGATTTCTTCTTCCTGTGTAACCTCCTGCCCATCTTACCTTCTGATAGTGGCACTGCCAGAAGTTATGACGGTTGTAGCCGGAACCCCTGCCACACTAGGAATTGCAACAGGAGGATCCTTCGCAACATTCATAGTCTCTCATTGCTGCCCTCATATAGGAGTCTTGCCATGATCCTTTGGTGGCAAGGCAGGAGGAGCAGCTCCAGATTCCTGAGTCTTTCCTTTGCTATTAGAGAAGCTGCAAGAAAATTCAGAACGGTTAGTTCAAAACACAACATTACAAAGATATTTTATGCAGAAGGAAGATTACCTTACCAAAGGAAGATCCCTAAAAAAATGGAGGCATTCTGCTTGTATGCCCAGTAGAAATACCTTCTCGAGGGAGAGGAGGAGGCATCCTACTGGTTTGCACCTCCGGAACTGCTACTTGTGGAGGCTGTCCTTTGGGTGATTCAATCAAAGTATCACTTACTTCGACGTCTTCAAAAACTCTTCCAGCTCTCTCCTATTGAAAGGACAAAGAAATATCAGCAAAGGCAGATATCAGAAGTATAAGTGGAAAAGGAAAAAAGAATGCACAGTACTATTACCTTCCCAGTGCGAGCAATAGTAGTTTTTACCCGTTGGGGGTGTACTTCCTTTGAAGGAAGCACTTCCTATGGAATAATAGGCTCCTCGGGAATGCTTGGCTCCTTCGAAGGCAAGGAGTTTGAAGAAATCCTTGGATGGGGAATCCTTGCACTTCTTCTTATCCTCTGAATAAGTTCCCCCAGAGTAGTTTCTTCCTCATATTCAACTTTTCCCTCTACTTGCCCTTCAAGCAAGGTCACTGGGACTTCTGCTTCGTCCATTTGCCCCCTAGGCAAATGAGCAGGAAGCTCTTCCTCCCCAGGCAATTGTGGGGCAATATTTGAAGCCTCAGCTTCTCCTTCAATTCTTTCCTCACGGATGTCAATGATCAGCAAGTGACCAGGGACTATACGATCCGTGGGATGCCTTATGCCTTCAGAAATAGAGTGGTTTTATCCACCTTCTTCACCCTCTACTCTTTAGGGACCCTGAAGTCTGGGAAACTCCTCATAGCTATTCCTTTGCGGAATTCATCTAATCTTCTCAAGGAGATCTTCCAGTACTCCAACCACCAGGGGGACACCCTCCCATTCCTCTCTATGGGAGCTGGCTCAGCAGACCAAGATTGAGGGAAGCCTTGGTATCCATATGAGAGATCAAAACTCTGTCCCACTCTCATCATCATCATCTCCGAAGTCTGGATGCTGACAATATTATGGCCTGGGGCAATCCGATCCATCCCAAACTGCCTGAGTACCCTGTGGAGATTGTACACAGGGTAAGCGCTGTCGAAACCTCTGGCCAAGCTGGCAAGATAGTCTGAGCGTACTATCACCAAAAACACACTCTCATTGTGCTTCAGAGTGTACCAATCTAGGGCCTTCCTTGGGTAATCTCCCTCGAGCATAGTGCCTTGGGGTTGCAACAGGTAGAGACCTCCTCGCCGGTACGACCGTAATTCAAATTCCGCCTCTACATCCAGCACCATGGATAACCACTGCTGGGAAGGATACCACCCTGACCATATGAGAGGTCGAGAGGCCAAGTCCATATCCAAGGCATCTAACTTCTGATTCACTGACCCGAAGTTGAAGGGGATGTACCTATTGTACCTCTCCTATAGGAATAACTGGAGGAAGTTGGCATCAACTGACGTCTCCACCAATCTCTCTCCCCGTCTTCATGTTGTATTCTCACACAACAGATCCAGGTGCTCATACTGCGTTCCCAAGAACAATGGTGCCAAAGGGATCCAGATTCCCTTGGCAATCTTCACGGCCAGAGGAAATACCCACTCGTTCACCTTGTCCACGGGGTATCCCTAAAAAACGAACCGCACCAGCTAAAAGGAGATAAAGGCCTCCAGGTGGACATAACCGTACTCACTAGGCCCCAAAAAATGCTTAACGGATGCGTTGTTTTGGTTCCAGGACTCATCTTCAAACCAGAAGTAGCGAAGCCATCCATTGAGGGAATGCTTTGAGCGAAGGCCTGTGCCCTTCCCCTTCAATTTTGACTTATGAAGTGACGTCTTCATAGCCTCCTTCAATAGCTGTACATTCTGAGCTTCACTATCTGACAATGTGAAGCTCCCAAAATTGACTTCTCCCCATTACAGGGAGCTTCTTAATGGGGAGAAGTTACAAAGACATGGTCCTCCGGATCCCATCGGAGGACAAATTCCTTCAAGCCTGTGTAATCTCTATGAAACTTGGCCATAGAGATTTGGACTGCCTCTAACACTCCAGCGGCGTCCAGCTTCTTTCTGTACTCTTTATTATCCAAAATAAACTTCACCCACGCTGGCCATTCAGTGGGGATGTTGAAGTGAGACCTGAAGCCGATCTCAGATAGTGGAAAGTCTCCCCTCTTAGAGCGGAAGATAGGAGAGGCACTCAGGCGAGGAAGTCCAACGTCTTGCCAGGTGTTCTCATCATAGGGACTGAGCAGATCTTCTCCAATCTGCACTGCTCCAAACGGTTCCTGGCGCTGAACATGAGTCTAGAAGCTTGCAGTAGGAATCTCCAAGGTAGGATTCATTTTCTTGCTGGTTGAACCTCTCTTGGGAGCCATTTGATTCTTGAAAAAGCTTGAAAGGAAACGAGAAAGCAAGAAAACAAAGAAGGCAAAAACTCAAAGAAATCTTAGAAAATTCAAGGTTGCAGGAAATTTCCTTCTTCAACAGAATTGCTATTTATAGGGTAAAGACAGTTTCTCAAGAGAAATTCAAATTCTTGGCGGTTCACACAGCCCAAAATGAAATCATTAAGCATTTAATGCGCCTTCGGTGCATGCGATACCGAAGAGCAAACGTATCACCTTGAAGAACGGGCATTTAATGAGCATAATCCTAAGGTACGATCTCATGTTTCCTTCTTTAGCATAAGAAAACAGAGATCGGGGGGCTATTGGTGATCAAAAAGCTGTAATTAAACCCCGCTTGACACGTGGTAGTATCCTAAAATGAGCGTACGAGACCTTTAGTATTCCCAAATACACTGAATCATTGCTAAAAGCAACCACTTGCCACCGTTTCGCTGTACGTGTGCCAGCTGTCATGACGGTTGTACGTTGATTTGATTTGGAAACAACTTTTGGGACGTGTCAGAGATATCTGACCATTCTTATCACCTGAAAAAGGTAAAGCTTCTTGGAGAAGCTACCTTTGGGAATGGTTCATTGTTCTGAATCATTCCACGTGTCCTAAATTTAAAGGTAATGGTTAACTTCCAAGTTAACTGCCTTCGAAACGAACGAAGTACTAATGATTTGAACTTTTGACAAGACAAATCATAATTCCTTTAGAAAGACAAGGACTTGTGTTCCTACGGTGAGCAGCCTTTTTTTAAGTACCCGAAGGAAAGAAGATTTCACTCTTTCTTCAAGACTTTATTTTACTCGAATGATATATTTAGGGACATGTTATCCCTAATAGAACTCTTAAATAGATAAAGTTTTAAATAAATCCTCGAAGTCACATCTATTTATTTTGTAGAACAGACTTCGAGTGATTCTTATTACATACCTTTGCAGTTTTAAAGGTGTTCCAATTAAGGAAATATCCTCGAAGGAATATACTCGAGGGCACTTTGTACCTCCTAACTCAGAAGTCATTCCTGGATCATATCCATAGACTTCAAAAGACCATTTATTATGTTTTTTCTTAAAAGAATCACAAAGCATGTATATTTTGGCCTACTAAAGTGGATTCGAAGGCAAACTCAAAGTCTAACCACTTCCAGATGGTGAATTCGAAGGAAGTATGTTCCCTCCTGCTAAAAGCGCATTCGAAGGAGGAATATTCTTTCCTCCTAAGGCGAATTCGAGGCCAACCACCTTGAGAGGGTCAATTCGTTTAAGGGCTTGTCTCCCCAAAAGACTAAGGATTTTGTTCTCGAAGGACACGAACTTGGGTTTACCCCCTCGAATGCACTCTTTTATGCATCCGAATTACAAACTAGGACTTGAAGTCACTTTCATTTATTCTTATGAATTGATTTCAAGTCATACTTTGGACTTGCACTTCTAGAAGCCAAATCCCCAGTGGAAAAAGGCTTTAGAAGTCGATGGTATACTATCTCCAAAAGTATTTTCTAAAGATAAGTTTGTGACGGACTTTGGGAATATCCTCTCATTTCACTTCGAAGGAATTCACAAAGGAATATATTTACTTCTGACTCTATTCAAGTAGAAGGTACTCGGATTGGTTACTGTAGTTATGAACCTTAAAGCGATTTTAAAAAAAGAACTCTTCTTGACAAGGACTATTGATCATGAAAACGAGTTCCCTGATAAGAAATTCAACTTCGAGTTCTTTATATGGGTAATTCGAGAAAGCATTGGTTACCTTGTGAGAATACAGTTATTTTTTACTTCCTTAGAAGGAAGATAGCCGCCAAAGGGAGTTTCCTTCGAAATATACAAACTGAGAAAGGTATTTATGACATTGAAGTGACTTATTAAAGTTGATTGAAATAGATTCTTATCAAGAACAGCACATGTTAAAACCTCAGTTATTTATAATATCTATTTATCTAAAATCGGGTTTTGTCTTATTTGGTATGGTGACGTTGTTTTCAGATCTTTTGCATTAACACATGTCATTCAATGTGCGTTCCTCAAAATCTAAAGCAACCTATCACAGAGCAAATTTTGAAGATTCGTATAACTTATCCCTTTCTCTGGAAATAATTTAGGCGTGTTGGAATACACGTGGCATTCGAGAAATGTTCAGATGCATGGACACTTGTTTGAATTACATTTGTCCTAATTTGATAGGTTAAATTCCCTATAAATGACAGAATATATTATCCATTAAAGATATAGAATTTTGTCTAAAAATTCTGCAACTTTAATAAGAAGAAAACAACAGTGATTTAAGATTCTGAGAAAGAAAGGAGATAGACAGTCATTTGAATTCCTAGAGGTTTTCTTCCTCTAAGATATGCATTCAAACTGACTTTTCAGCTATTTCGACATTCTCTTTTTCCCTTATCTATTCTCTTTGTCTTATTCACAAGTAACGTTTGAGAAAGAACGCTTTTGGCAGAACGGCTATACGACGATTTAAGCTGTCTTGAGACATTCTCCCTACCTATTTTCCTAGAAAAATGGTTATATTGATTTTTGTGTATTAGATGTAATTTCATCTTAATATATTTAATATTTTACACACTCATTACCACTAATACTATGATTAGGACTGGAGTGGATTTGTTGTAGGGTGTAGGGTAATCCCTGTGAGATTGATGTGGGGGTAGAGACAATCTTGTGATGGGACCGCAAAGGTGAAATGATATTTTTACCCCTTAGGATTGTCTCTATTTCACAGCAACCCCACATGGGATTACCCACAGCAGATCCCGTCCCGACTAAGACCAGGACTAGGACTGGGAGTGTTGGAGACTTGTCGACCCCTCCAAATCAATGTCACACGGTTTAAGTTCAATGTATGATGAGCATGTGAATGACAGAGAGTATCATTTAAGCCTAAACGGCATGGGAAAAGGAAAAAAAAAAAAACTAAAGAGGGAATAAAAAGCGTAGCTGATAGATGACCGTGTTGTTCTTGATTTAGCAGCTTTCCGTCGAAACCCGTTCATCAAAATTTCCGTTTCACTTCGATTTGGTTCTGAACGTCTTTCTGACCGGATCTTCTCCTGTTAAAATAAGGTTATATATTTATTATTGGTAAATTAATGCGGATCCTCTCATGACAGAGGATCCGCGTCCGAATATTAGTGGGATCAATTATAAATAGAAACTATTACGTACGGTAATAGTAATTATTAAAAAGAGAACCCAAATCATTCATATATTTTCATCTCCTCAATCCATGACAAACAAACAAACAACTAATCCTCCTCCTTTTCGTGAAGATCCTTCCAAAACGACGCTGATACTCAAAACCAAAAGAGAAATGCTTGAAACAGTAAATTACCTCATCGGCTCAATGGGGGCAAGCGGCTTTGGATCGAAGTCGACGGCTGAGCAAGTGACGGAAGCCTGTCCCGATCTCCGTTCGATCACCGCTGTCATCACAGGTGCCACGTCAGGGATCGGAGCCGAAACGGCTCGGGTTTTAGCGAAGCGCGGTGCTAAGCTGATTCTCCCGGCTCGGAGCTTGAGAATCGCAGAGGAAGCCAAGGCGCGAATCGTAGCGGAAGTTCCCGGTTCGGAGATCTTCGTCATGGCTCTCGATCTCAGCTCTCTTTGTTCCGTTCGAAGCTTCGTTTCTCAGTTCGAGTCCCTCAATTTGCCTCTAAATCTACTCATGTGAGTCAAAAAAAATTAGATTTTTCAGCTCGGGAGAATCTCTGAGTGTTTCTCCTTGTAATTTAATTGATTTTTTTTCCTCTTTTGCAGAAACAACGCCGGAAAATTCTCACATGATCACGCGATCACCGAAGATGGAATAGAGATGACTTTCGCTACTAATTATCTAGGTCATTTCCTGTTAACGAAATTGTTACTGAGGAAGATGATCGAAACGGCGAAAGTAACCGGCACTCAAGGTCGTATAGTAAACGTGTCGTCGAGTATCCACGGCTGGTTTTGCGGCGACGGAATTCGTTATCTGGAACTGATCACAAGAAAGAAATGGTTAGCTTGAAGATAAAAATCGGGAGTTGTAGATTTTTCTCCTTTTGGACTGATTCGAGATAATAAAGTATAATTGTATTTGACCTTTTGTTCGAAATTTGTCTCCATCTTCAGCGATTACGATGCAACACGTGCTTACGCTCTGTCGAAGCTCGCCAACGTTTTGCACACCAAGGAACTTGCAGAGAGATTAAAGGTTAATATTATTTTAGGGAAAACAAGGAAAAAAGAGTAGAACATTCCTCAAATTAATCGATTTCTGTATAATTGCAGAAAATGAAGGCGAACGTGACTATAAACTGCGTTCATCCGGGGATCGTGAGAACGAGACTCACCAGAGATCGAGAAGGCATCGTTACAGGTTTGATCGAATCACCTAAACCGATCTTGTTGAAATTATTACTGGTTTCGATCTTGAAATGCTGATCAGAATCGGTCATATGTAGATCTGGTATTCTTCGTGGTTTCAAAGCTTTTGAAAACGATTCCTCAGGTAATAATATATATTCTCACCTTCTTCCTCCATCTCTTTTTCTTTTTTTTGTTTCTTTTTCATGTCAAAATAACAATCGATCTGACGATTATTAGAATTTATTTTCATTTCAGGCAGCTGCAACTACCTGCTACGTTGCTACTCATCCAAGACTCGCAGGAATCTCCGGGAAGTACTTCGCAGATTGCAACGAAGCCTCGACGTCCAAATTGGAATCGAACTCGAACGAAGCCTCACGGCTATGGATCGCTTCCGAAGCCATGATTTCTGAGACATTCGAAACCAGTTTCTGAGATCCGAAAGAAGTACATCAAAGCAGGAAAAAAAAAAAAAAAAATCGTATTACAGCAGTAGAAAGGAGTATAAGAATAGAATAGATGTACATGTATCAATGCAAGCTCATGCGGATTCAAATCGTACATATATACCTGTTTATTCAGTTAGTGCTATACATAGACGAAAAGCAGTTCTATATATATATATATATATATATATATATGTGTATACATACGAAAGTTGTTGTTGGAATATGAGTTATAGTGGGGAATCCACTGAGAGTGTGGAGGGGTTCTTGATCTTTTGGGTCAAGCTTCGATGTGTTTATGAGTAGAGTATGATGGGGTTAGCATGTGAGTGCTGATATTTTAGGAGTATCTTTGGTCGGTGTGGGACCTTGCTAACTGTAATACAGAAGAGGAATAAGGTTCGATGAAGCACAAGTATGCGTTGAAGCAAAGGAAACTCAGAAGCAGTTTCGACTTGTTGTTACTTATGTGCACTAGGAGAATTTTCAACGTAACGTTACACACTCTTCGAGTCTCATCTCAAAGAGTCAAGTCTTCTTAATCTATGGATTAGTTGTCCTTTGTGATCATTATTAATTGAAAATTTTATGGATTAGTTGATTGATTGATTGATTAGCTAATTCATAATCACACAGCTTTGAGCTCCATGTGCTCTACAATACATTGATTTTGTTCCTTCTATATAAATAAACCACTGAAAAGTTGATAGAAATATATATGCTTTTATTTATTTATTCTTTTTACAGAAATTAATACATACTTTAATACTAGGGTTATAATTTGGAGATGCTAATGGGTTGGCCTTGGGGCGAACCAGCTCAACCCATTACAAATTTTCTGGGTCCTGGCCTGCCAAGGCCCAAATAGGGTCCTATCATTTTTCAATGTAAGGTTTATGACCCTCTGCTTAGCGGATCTTATGTGAGCAGAAGTCCTGTGAGCGCCCCGTGGTGTGGAGACAACACCCAAGAGCGAAAATACCATTTCGCCCCTTTGGTGCAGTTTTGGTGAGCCCCGCTCTTGGGTGT
>JAUPMG010000020.1:14151439-14168788 GCA_031762675.1 Pachysandra terminalis
TAGTACTTATTAAAAAAAGAAAGAAATTGGCTAAATTATGCCTATATTAAAATATTGTAAATAAAAAAATAAGTGAATTAATTTCGGCGAAATAAACGAAATTTTGGCCAATTTCAGACATTATTTCGGCCAATTATTTTAAATAAAAAAAATATTTCAACAAAATTTAGCCGAAATATCCGAAATTTCGGATATTTCGGTTTCGTTTGGGCAGCCGAAATCAATGATATTTTCGAAATTTAAAACTATGAAGGAGACAGAAAAATGCCTATAGTCATTTGAGAATGGTGACTGATCCTTAGTCCTTTTGAGAAGGGTGACTGACCCTTAATCCATTGAGGGTGACTAACCCTTGACGAATTGACCATCTCTGGGTGGTTAGCCCTTAGTTAAGATGTGCAGTAACCACCTCTTCATGTAAAGTCATTTACTGTACAAGTTAACCTTTTAACCAGCGGTTTAACCTTTGATTAGTCTGAGGTGACCGCAAATCTCATATTAAGCCAAAAGGTCCTCAATATTGTTGACGTGGCCCAATAGGGGAGTGGGTCGCCATTTCGGCGTTCACACACGGTAGATAGTGGAGGGAGCAGGTAACTGCTTTATGTATGATGTGACATATGCGGTTGTATCTTAAAAGCGTTCACACGTGTTTTAGGATCATGCCACGTGTCCAAAAGGTTTATTTAGACCGTCAGATCATTAGTACGGGCTTCATTGTATTTACCATAGGAATAAATCTGGTTGTGTTGGGTCGTATCACAGGTGGGTGGTCCGGCCCATTGTACACCCATATGTAGAAGGTCCGAATTGACCACTCATTAATGGGATGGACAAAAATGGCCATGGCTTACCAGTTAACTAAACCTGGTGAGTCATACCAGGATACATCTCGTCTCATAACAAGCTAGGGTTAGGCCTGTCAACGAACCGGATCCGATCCGAATCCAATCTGATAATGCCGGATTCGGTAGAAGATTTTAGTGATCCGTTCCGAAATATAGTCGGATCGAACTCGGATATTAGTGATCCGATCTGATAAAGATCCGATCTGGTCCGATTATAATTTATAATGAAAATAAACATTGGGGGGTGAGACTTGAACCTTGCACCTTCAGCTAAAATCTTAGTTCCTTACCACTCCACTAATTCTCAATTGCATATTTAAATTATATATATATATACAATTTACAGGTAATCGGATCGGATTGGGATATTCCGATTTCACTATCGGATCGAATTCGGATCACCTATTTCATGATTCATAGGATTTCAGATCGGATTCGGATATTCAGATTTCACTGTCGGATCGAACTCGGATCAGTTGTGATTGGGTCCGAATCCGACCCATTGACGGGCCTAGCTAGGGTTCTTATCTTTTGCAAGCCCCGCTATGCATTACGGCCTTTGCGACTCGGTTCGACGATTGGTTATTATCGTATTGATTCTTTTATTGTATTTATATGTTTTACGGAGCTTAATCTGCTGGTCTCTGTGATCCGATTTGCAGGTTTTACTATCCAGAAATCATCGTTTTCGCTTTATTTTTCTTTGTAGAATTGTTTTATTTTTTTTCCTGATGCAATCTGGTTTTCCCTCCTGTGATTTCAGATCAGAAGATTCGATCCAAGTGATTGGATTTCCAAGAAAAGGAGAAGCAATGAGGTATGATTTCACCTCATTTATCACTGTTCTGGATTAATCGTTATTTTGATCTGTAGATTAGTCTTTATTTCAGTGTTCTACGTTCAGATACTCTTTACATGATCTTGTTTTTTCATGGCTTACTTTCTAGTTTGCTATACTCAATTCATGTTTAAGATCTTCATAATCTGATTAAGTACCTTGTTTTGGCTTTTGCTAGTGTCTGCTGTTAGAGTGATTTTGAACTGTAGAGATAGTTCAGGAACTTAGCAGATTAGCTTCATGACTCACTTGTGTAATACTTGGTTTTGCCCTCAAAACAGTATCCTATGGTAAATACAATGGATTATGATGGTATTTCGTTGAGAGAATGTGAAGGGGAAACAGGAAGGCGAATGTGCTACTAGTTAGATGTAGAAGAGCATAGGGGAACTCGGTGTTTTCAGAGTCCAGGCGCAAGGTCTTCTTTCATCTTCTTCCTTGGTCTCTCCATCTTGAGAATGCAGTAGCTACCTTTCCTCGTTACCCTTCCTTGAGTTGTTAAAGACTCAAAATCATTAGGCCCATCCACCCTAAGGTCATGGCACCGTCTTCTTTGGTTTCTCGACTCAAATATTTGTACCTTTCTTTGAGAAATGAAATTATGAATTGTCAGCGTAATCCGGCTGTCTTTCTCATTCTCTAGGTGAAATTCCACATCCAAGAGGTTGTAGAAAGAGGCTGTTGCAAGTTCGACCGACAGCAGCCTTCTACACCCCTCTTCAATCATAGAGAAGATTGAGGTGTTCCCAAGGTGGAAGGGGAGGTTCTTGATTGATATCCATCTGAATCTTAGAGGTATAGTCTGGTGGATGAATTGATGATAGGTCACCAAGGATGGAGCATAGTGTTTAAACTCTGGGATCGGGATTGTTCTCGGCCGATTCTGAGTTGGATCGGCGATCTGTATTAGGATCAGCCAAGTCAAACAATGAGTCAAAAGTACAGAAAAAATAATAAATTACTTGTCTCAGCCGATTTGTTTTGACTCGGCTGATCCTGAGTTGCATCAAACGATCCGAACGAATTTCACCGAGATCAACCGAGTTTGACCGATATATGTATCATGTCTCAAACCGAACCTATACATAACCACACTTGGGGTTCAATGTGATTGTGTTCTCCCGAGAGGGCGTGAAGAGTTCACTATTAGATAAATGTCATTGCTTGAGGAAATGGTAATCTGAAGGCTGTCAATCCATAATTCCGGTGACGCATGGCTGACGATGTGTTGAAGTTGAATGTGCAGTTCACTATTGCATTGTGATATTCTGAGAGTTGGTTGAAAATTAGGTGTCTCGCCCTTTATAGATTCTTCAGATTTAGCTTAATTGTATCGTGTTGCCTACTCCAATCAATTATAAAAGAAATTTTCATTGTTTAATGTACTTGTCTTCATGAAATCTTTTAAGAAAATTATTATTCTTTTTTCAAATCACCAAGAGTGATGCCAGTCATTCATGGTCTAAAACACAACATAATCAGGTACAAAATGTTGTCAACCATAGATATCGATCCTTTCATTCATCCGTGCATAACACTTCTCAAATTATATTTTGTTGATGTTAGGCTATATTGCATAGGTACAGGTACGTGTGTCGGAATTCAGAGTTCAACACGGGTACGAAGTGTCACATTCAGCAAACCATAAAACAATAAAATTCAAAATCACGACTACATGTTTAAATTTTTATTTTTTAAAATATCTTGGATACGACAGGAGCGTGTACATGACATGTCGGTGTCTGAATCCGTGTCGATACATATGCGTGAATCCGTGTCAATGCATATGTAAAAGTGTCCATGTAACATAGTTGTTATGTTTTGTACAGGTAATGTTGTAACGTTTGTGTATTAACCTGGAGTTTCTAATCTGTAGAGTTTTCTAATAATTACATTAGATGTCCTACAGGCTACAAATTACCTGAATGAATAGTCCAAGAATTTTGTAAATGGATCATCTTAGTCATTTCATCAGAACAATTTCATGCATGTTTATTTCTTGGTTTTTTATATACTCTGTACCCTTTTTTTCTCTTTACCTCCTTGCAGTAAGCTTCAGACTGATGTTCTTAGGGAGGCCATTGGCCAGGTCATGACTATTGCCAAGGATAAGAATCGGAAGTTTACAGAGACGGAGAAAGTGGATAAATGTCAAGGTGCCTTCGAGAAGTGCAAAGCAGACTAAAGGAAAATAGATGAGAGGATTGCTGAGCTGGATTCCATGATGAAACAAACTGCTGAAGTGCGTGCTCAAATTCTTAAAGATCATGAAGAAGCAGCACATATTGTTGCTCATGAGCAAGCCAAACTCATAGAGACACAGACTGCTCTGATGAGAGTCACCATCCCTGTCTCTGGTGCTTCAAGACTTGGACTACTAGAAGGGGCCTTCGAAGGCATCACCGAGTCTCAGCTGACTGCAGCACCGTAACTTCTTTCTCCTTATCTTTATAATCATGTTTTTGAATGTAATGATAGACTCTTTTCTTCTTGTAAAGACAAAATCTTCATTAATAAATATATTTCCTTAGCCATTTCTCATATACAGTTTCCTGAATTGCATTTTCCTTCAATGGAATTACCTTGTAATATCCTGAGGCTTGAGCAGAAATGACTTCAAAGGGACCTTCCCATATAGGAGTAAACATAGGCTTTGCAGCATTACTTCTTGCATACCAAGTTGCCCGTAGGACAAGTTTACCAACTCGGAAACTTCTTGGTCTGATCAGTTTGTTGTAGGCATGAGCAATAATTTGATGATAATGCAAGTTGCTTTCCAAAGCCTTTTGACTTTTCTCATCCAAATTATCTAACTCCTCCTTAGCGCGCAAGAGAGCAAAGTCTCTGAAATCCCAGTCCACCCTACTTGCATTCAAGATCCTTGCAGATGCAACTTATAATTCAATTGCAAGAAGGGCTTCTGCTCCAAACACAAGAGAAAATGGAGTTGCATTTGTAGTCCTGTGCGTACTTACTCTGTAAGCCTATAAGGCTTGAGACAGGGATTCATACACCATTTTACTTAGAATTCTGATCACAGTCTTGTTAGTGGCTTTAGATTGAGCATTCCCTTGATGATAGTAGGGAGTAGACTTATTATGATGAATTCAATAATAAACAGTCATCTCCCTAACTGGCCTGTTGAGGAAGGAAGTTCCATTGTCTGTAATGATCCTTCGAGGTGGACCAAAACGAAGGACAAGATTATCCCTGATGAATTGAGCTACAGAAGTTCCATTAGTTGTTCTCAGTGGTACAACTTCAATCCATTGTTAGGCCAAAAATTGATATTTGACCAACCATATTTCACTCACGTATGTGAGCTCTTAATGATGTGTGGTGTAGACCCATTCAAGACCATAGGTCGATTAATTATATCCTATATTTAAGGAATACCCTTTGATTCTAACTTTGAATCTGATTTTTGTTGTATCATACACTGGTCTTTGATATTTCTGGGACATGGTATATTTTGGTTTGGTTGTAGCTGCAGGCCTGATTGAATATGCCAGGCTGCCTACGTACCCGAAGTGAGATTAAGCCAACCGTAGTTCTCAAGGGAAATATATCAATATATGGTTTTGGTCTCGTTTGGTTTAGGTATGGCTGAGCCTGGTTTAATTTATTATTAGGCTGCCTACGTACCCAAAGTGGAATCAAGCAAACCGTAGTTCTCAAAGGAAAATGAATCAAGATATGGTTTTGGTTTAGGTATGTTAGGTTGTGATTTTTAGGTCATCAAGACCGTTGGATCTGATATCCGGGTCATTTGGACAGTCAGATCTGATATTTGGGTCGTTTGGACCGTTGGATATGATATATGGGTCATTTGGACCATTGGATATGATATCTGGGTTATTTGGACTGTTGGATCTGGTATTTGGGTCATTTGGACTGTTAGATCTGATATCTGGGTCATTTAGACCATTGAATCTGATATGTGAGTCATTTAGACTGTTGGATCTTATAACTGGGTCATTTGGACCATTGGATCTGATATCTTGGTCATTTGGACTGTTGGATCTGATATTTGGGTCATTTGGATCATTGGATCTGATATGTGAGTCATTTAGACCGTCGGATCTAATATGTGGGTCATTTGTGTGGTCATCAGGATCAAATCATATTGATTGGATCAAGGATCAGATCATATTGATTGGATCAAATATCCTATTAGTGGGGTCTAAAGCCCCATTGGTAGGGACTATAGTGATAATATGAGTGGAGAGTATAGTATCAATTATGCACCTTCTTCTTCAAGCTCTTTATTTTCTTTAATTTTTGTTTATACAGAGCCTTTGTTTGAATCTTTCTCAAAGACTTTTGTTCTTTTGAATTGATAGAACACAGTGGAGAACGAGAGTTCGCCTTGCCATGTGTTCGTATAGCATCTACTACACTTTGGTCTCCAAATTCAGCGTCAATGAAATCTATAAAATTTGATGGTCTTATATTGTAACAGATGTTCGAAATCAGGCAAGGATGTATACAGGACCTGCTTAGTGACATATGGGAGAAGCATTGGTTGTACCTCCAATGAAATCCGGATTACACATGAAGAAGATGTACCTTCTCTTGATGATTGTTGTTCAAACATCTTTAGATCAATAGAGGTTATCTTAAGTTGTTGCAGTACTTGGAAATTCAGTTTCAGAATACCCCAAACGGGCTTTTCCATATACTTGCTATGAACATTGATAAGATTATGGTGCAGGTTTTGTAGCACCATTAGAGGTTCCACCATGATTGAAGGTATTTCCACTGGTTTGGAAAGGGAAATACTTGCATGGATCAGTCTTGGCATCAAAACCTCCAAGGGTATATGGCACCTCGAGGAAAGCTTTAAAGGTTCTTCAAAAATGAGAACCAAAGCCTTAGCAATGGTCTGGTTGCCATAAATGAGAACCATAGTTTTTAAATATGGTCTGATCCTTCATAAATGAGAACCAGGTCTTAACAATGGTCTGGTCCTCTAGAAATGAGAACCTAAATTCAGTCGACGTGATGACGATGGGCAGAGACATGGCCTTTATTTCATCTTCCTCGCTCTCGTCCTCCAGAAATGAGGATTGGAGTTTGGTCGAGGTCATGAAGGTGGGCATGAAAAGTTGTGTGTGTGAGAGAGAATAGTTAGCCTCTTTAGCCTTCTTTGAGACCTTCAACATATTTTGGAGAAATCCAAAGAACAAACAGACATTGCCTTTGGTTTCACCTTTCTCGATCTCGTCCTCCAGAAATGAAGACACAAGTTTTAGCCGTGTCCATTTTTTCAGCATTTGTAAATTTTCCCCTTAGAAGGAGCATTCAACCCTCTTTCCCATCTTGAGTGGGAAGATAAATAACCTCTATTTCTTTAGAATGTGCCAAGTGTCCCTTAATCTCCTCTTTATCATCCCACTCTTTTTGTTTAAAGAGGAATAAGGGTGTGATAGGTGTTTGTCATTGAGTTTTCTTTTATTTTATTATTCTTATTTTTTTGAAAAATTATTGTTTCAACACCCATTATGTGAAATACTCTGGGGCTACCAAGATCCAAGAGTGTCCTCGTCTACTCCTAGGATTAATAAGTGCAATCAAATCCAGGCCCCAAGTATGAAATGACCATGAAGAAATGACTGACTGCATTTCCTGAGAAGGTTTTACGGGGAATGCTATCTTGAACCTGACACTTCACACATTTCTTCACAAAATCAGTTGTGTCAACTTTCATTGTAGGCCAATAATAGCCTATGTCTTGGAGTTACTTGTATAACTTCTTCTTCCCTTGATGAGGTCTAGATGTACCACCATGGACTTCTCGCAGGACAATGAAGATTTGCTAAGTACCAAGACAACGCAAAGGGGTATCATTAAAGCTCCTTCAAAATAGTTCTCCTGTATCCATTAAAATCTAGCGATCTTGCGTTTGAGCTGAAGAGCCTCAAACCTATCCAGAGGTAGAACTCCATCTCGAAGGAATATAATATACGGTTCCCTCAAATCTGTAAACTCATGGAAGGGGAATGCTTCTACAACATTAGGTGGCCCTTGACACTTGGCACAGGAGAGTTGTAGCTTAGCAGTCTCAAGTGCCATGAAAGGCCAATATACTCCTGACCTTTGAAGCCGACAGTACAAGGCAATGGAATATGGAAGCTCATAGGTGTCTTCATGCATAACCTGCATCTTTTCCATGGCTTCCTTCGATCCAAGGCATCTAAAAATAGCTCCATTGACCCCTTTATAATAAAGAAGCTTACCTTGCTTGGTAAAATTCAATAATATCTTCAGAGGGGTATTATGAATGCGATAAAGGAGATTGTCTAAGTCATAGACAATCTGATACCTCCAATATGCTTCTAGAATGAATTCTTCATTCTCTTGAGGAAGTTTAGTTGAGGGACTAGGCCTTCGGATGACTTCCAACGTGGCTATATCAAGCTCCATTTGAAGTCTGCTTCCCAGATTGGCCAAAGCATCAACATGCTTTTTCTTGCTCCTCATTATATAAGTCAAGGAATAACTTGCGAACCTTCGAAGGAGAGCTTGTATGGCTGTTCTGTAGGGAACTAGATTATGTTCCTTGACTACGAATTCCTCATTGATTTGAGAAACAACCAAGAAGGAATCTCCAAATATTTGAACATTCATCTGATGTGCCAAGGTAAGACCAATCTGATGTGCTAAGGTAAGACCAATCAATAAGGCTTCATACTTTGCTCTGTTGTTGGTGCAAGGGAAATCCAGCTTGGAGAAACAAGTTCAATCCCTGCTCCACCACCCTGAGAATTGGATGACCCATCAAATTTCATCTGTCACTCTTCCTCAGAGACTACAGACACCTCATTTATGATGTCATCCTCTTCTTCGTTGGTGGAGAAGGCTGCCAATAAGTCAGCAACAACTTGTCCCTTGATAGCTCTTGGAGTTTCGCACACAATCTCAAACTCAGCTAGCTGAAATAGCCATTTGATGTATCTTCCATAGAGAACGGGCTGGAAAAGAAGATACTTAGCAGTATCACTCCAAGTGAGAAGGTGAGTTGAATGTGAATATAGATAATGCTTCAGTTTGTTCACCATGTACACTTGAGCTAGACAACACGTGTCTATCCTGGAGTATCTGATTTCAGCCTCCTTCAGAAGTCTACTGACATAATAGACAGGTCTTTCAAGGCCTTGCTCATCTTCCTGAGCAAGTAGATCACCTATAGCTTGATCAGTATAGGCGAGGTATAACCTGAGAGGTTTCCCTCGAATATGAGCCATCATAGTATGGGGATGGGCAAGCACTTGTTTGATTGCCTCGAGGGCCTGCCGATGTTCCTCCTTCCAGAAAAAAGGAACATTCTTCTTCAGGAGAGGTATAAGTGAGATAAGATAAGCAGAAAGTCCGGTTATAAACCTCCGGATGTAGGACACCCATCCAAGGAATGATTTTAGCTCCTTCTGAGTACTAGGATAAGCTAAATCAATGACAGCCCTAGCCTTCGTAGGGTCTAAGTCAATTCCATGCCTATGGACTGTAAACCCAAAAAAATTTCCAGGTGAAACCCCGAAGGCACACTTCGCAGGATTCATTTTGAGTTTATACATCCGACATCTTTGGAATACCCTTTCCAAAATAGTAAGATGGTCTTCACGTTTTGCTGAATTTATAATCAGATCATTCACATAATCCTCAACTTCTCCATGCATCATGTCATGGAATATAACAGTCATGGCTCTTTGGTAAGTTACGCCAACATTCTTAACACCAAATGCCATGACTGTATAATAGAAGTTTCCCAAAGGGGTTTTGAAAGTAGTTGTTTCAGCATCCCTTGGATCCATAAGGATCTGGTTATAACCTGAAAAACTATCCATAAATGAAAACATTTCATTCCCTGCAGCAGCATCAATCAATATATCAATCTTAGGCAAAGGGAATCTTCTTTTGGACAAGCTTTATGAAGATCCCTAAAATCAACACAACGTCTAATTTGCCATTTTTTCTTTTCTTACATAAACAACATTAGATAGCCAGGAAGGATGCTGAATAGGCTTGATGAAGCATCCTTGCAACAGCTTCTCGATCTCGGCTTTGATCTGCAACTCAATGTCCGACTTGAAGGTCCTTGGTGCTTGCTTGATAGGACGCACTTCAGGGGAGAGATGAAGTCTATGAGTCACCAGCTCGGGATCAAGACCAGACATATCTTCATAGCTCCAGGAAAATACGTCTTTGTACTGGGAGAGCAATGTTATGAAGACTTCCTTCTGCACTGGCTCATGACAAGAGGAAATTTGTACAAGCTTATTGACACTTGGATCCTCTCCAAGGTCAACTATACACAGATCTTCCTGAAAAGCCTGAACACCATCTTGTAAGTGTTCCGGGGCCTATTCAATTTTGGATTCGGGAGCTTCTAGCAATTCTTCACGAGGAGAACACTGCAAGACGTCAGTGGATATAGTCTCATGTGGTATTCACAACCTATATACAAACCTTCCATCCGGAAGGTCCATTCTGACACAACGAATCTTCGAAGGTCGAAGGTCGAGGGTCTTCCGAAGAGGATGGTACTGATGAAGAGGATGGTACTGAGGGATCAGCAGATTCAAGACTAACCCATAAGGGCATGAGAGTTCCTTGAGGTTTGGCCACACGGCATTCCCACTCTGGGGCGAATCTGTCATAGTGTGCCGCTTCAACGAAATGAGTCTCTGATTCATCAAAGGGAAAGGGCTCTGTCATTACCCAAATAACCTTCACATTCCAAATTCCCTTCAAACACTGATGATAAGAAGAAGGAACTACTCTTGCCCGATGTATCCATGGTCTTCCCAACAACAGATGGAACGCAGCTCTATCATCAATGACATGAAAAGTAGTAGGAAATTTAAAAGATCCTACCCGAGTGTTGAGAGTGATGTAGTCCATTGTTTGTTGCCACTGGGTGTCAAATCCCAGAATCCGGTTCTGACTGGGGTCAATACACTTGCTTGAAACACCATCTGCTTCCAAGATCTTAAGAGGAATGAGGTTGATAGCAAAACCATTGTCAACCAATGCCCTTCGAATGTCTACACCCTGCAACGTGACATTCACATACAGAGGCTTGCTATGATCCTCTGAAGATGCCAACATGTCTTCCTCCGTGAAGGTAATGGCAAACTTGCTGAGTCAAGGAGGGTAGTATGTAGAAGCTTCCTGAAGATTGAAGCACTCGAAGTAGTACTTCTTCATGATTCCCAGCAATGCTTGAGTGGCTTCGATCCTCATCTTTGAAGTGAATTGCATGTCCTCAAAGAACATTTGAAACTTGGTGGTAGTACGTACAACTTCACTTGATTGGGGGTCTGACGTATGCCTGTTTTTGAAGACATACAGTATGCGCACAGTTTCCTTTCCTTTTCCCTTGAGCTGAGGAAGATGATCAACATGCACCTTCGCATCCGGGATGTCGATGTCTCCAGCCGCCAACCTAGCATGAAAAATCTTCCTCAAGGCCCAGCAGTCGAAGGTAGAATAACGAGTATTGCGGTAAAACTTGCAATATCGCGGGGACCGCTTATCTGCCTCTGAGGGCTTCTTCTTAATAGGTGGTAGCAAGACGCGATCATCCTTGATCCACTCCTGCAACAAGGCATCCAGCTGGGCAGGAGAGCAGGTTACCTCAAGAGGTGGTGCGCGCTTCTCTCGGTTGTTGGTGTTGTTGTTGCGGTTATTGCTAGGCCTGCCCTTCCTCTTTGGAACGGACTCATCTTCCTTCTCAGTAGTAACAACGAGAGAACGCTTCCTCTCCACCTTCTTCTCAGGAACATGAACTAAAGTATTCGTCCTTTTGGTGTACTCGTACAGCTTGGTGAATCTCTTAATCTCATGATTCTCCAGATGAATACGGTATGTAAGAAGCATACCATTGATGCAGATCCTGACAAACTTCTCTTCAGAAGCTACCTCCGTGCAGGTGATCACAAGATCTCTAAAACGCTTGACATACTGAACCAGATCTTCATCTGGTTTCTGCCTCTCATGGCTAAGATCAATAATGGTGAGCTTCTCCTCCGTGATGAAGAACTTGTGATGAAGCAAAGACACCATGTCCTCCCAGGTGTGCACAAAACCAGGCTCCAGCCTACTGTAACAAGTGTAAGCCCGCTCAGAGAGTGATTTTGAGAACTCTTGCAGACGGAGCTCCTCATTGCCAGCATAAGCCCCCAGTGCTTCTATAAAGCGACTGACATGCTCTCGGACGTTCCCGTTTTTTCCTGAAAACTGGGGAAAGACAGGAGCCTCATAATCTTTGGGATATGGCAAGCTAAAGAGTGCCCCTAAGTACAAAGGACAAAAATCACTGTCAATCTAGTCTGTATACTTGGACTGAGATTTCTGTAGAAGAGCTTGGACATCCGCACTGGTAACAAAGTCGGGTTTGGATGCAAGTGGAGGTATGGATGTAAATGAAGGAGGATTTACTGTGGAAGAAGTTTTGATAGCAAGATTTGGTGGAGAATTAGGACCAGGCTTGTTAGATATGGCATCCAACTGAGCCTGTAAAACCTTAATGGTTGCCCTGAGAGATCTAGCCCTTTCTTCAAGGTCTTGAGGAGGAACAGTGTCCTGTGGAGGATTCTGTTCTGGGATATCTTCCACAAAAGGGACAGTGTTTGAACTGGACGGATCAATGGATAAAAGACAAGATAAAGACAGAAAATAGACAAGAACAACTAATACATCTGAACCAATACAACCGTCCTTCCAGTAAAATAGGTAGGGAGAGCCTGTCTCAAGACAACCTAAACTGTTGTGCAGTCGTTCTGCCAAGAGTGTTCCTTCTTAAACGTCACCTGTGAATAAGACAAAGAGAAAGGACAATGGGGGGGGGGGGGAGAATCTTGCAATAACTGAAAGATCAGTTCGAATGCATATCTCAGAGAAAGATTCCTCAAGAATTTGAATGACTGACTATCCCCTTTCTCTCTCAAAGCCTTAGCTCACTGTTGTCTTCTATCTCTTAAAGTCTCGGATTTTGAACTTTCAGTCTTGGTTTTAATGGAGAATATGTTCTGCTATTTATAGGGAATTCAACCTCTCAAAAAGGGACAAATGTCACTCAATCAAGTGTCCACAGAGGAGCATATAAATATCCTCATGCATTAAACATATCTCAAATACCACGCGTTTCTCAACACGCCTAAGTTATTTCCAGAGAGGGGTGAGTCACGTCAAATCTTCAAAACTTGCTCTGTGATAGATTGCTTTAGACCTTGAGGAACACGCATTGAATGACATGTATTCCATGCAATATAAATCTAAAGCAACGTCACCATTCTTGCCGCCATTCCAGATAAGACAAAATCCCTTTAGATAAGTATTACAACAGATATTATAAGTAGTTGAGGTTTTATCACGTGTTGTCCATTCTAAGAAATTCGTCTCAATCAACTGTAAGAATTCACTTCAATGTCATAAATACTTTTCTGAATTCGTATATCTCGAAGGAACTCCCTTCAGCAGCTATCTTCCTTCGAAAGAAGTCAAAAATAACTGTATACTTACAAGGTGACCAATGTATTCTCGAATTACCCATATAGAGAACTCGAAGTTGAGTTTCTCATCAGGGAACTCGATTTCATGATCAATAGTCCCTGTAAAGAAGAGTTTTTCTTGAAATCCCTTAAGGTTCATAACTACAATAATCAATTCGAGTGCCTTCTATTTGAATGAAATCAGAAGTAAATATGTTTCCTTGTGAATTCCTTCAAAGTGAAGGGAGAGGACGTTTCTCAAAGTATGTAGGAAACCTATCTTCAGAAGATACTTCTGGAGATTGCATGAATTTGACTTCTGAAGCCTTTTCCACTGAGGATTTTCTTTTAGAAGTGAAATATGTCCAATGCATAACTCGAAGTCAATTCCTAAAGATGAATAAGAGCGACTCCGAGCATTACTTTGTAAATTAGATGCATAAAAGAGTACATTCAAGGGGTTAAACCCAAATCTTTGTCCTTCGAGGATGAAAAAATTCTTAGTCTTTTTTAGGGTAACAAGCCCTTTCACAAATTGACCATCTCAAGGTGGTTAGCCTCGAAGTTGCCTTAGGAGGAAGAAATATTCCTCCTTCGAATTCACTTTTGGCAGGAGGAAACATACATCCTTCGAATTCACCATCTGGAGGTGGTTAGCCTTCGAGTTTACCATCTGGAGGTAGCTAGCCTTCAAGTTTTCCTTCGAATTCGCTTTAGCGGGATAAAATATACCTACTTCGTGATCCTTTTAAGACAAAACATAATAAGTGGTTCTTCGAAGTCTATGAATATGATCCAAGAACGACTTCTGAATTAGAAGACATAAAAAGTTTCTTTGAAGTTCTTTCTTCAAATGAAGTATCTTTTAAAGCGTAAAGGTAATGTAATAAAATCATTCGAACTCTGTTATAGAGAATGAGTATATGTGACTTCGAGGTTTTATTTGGAGTTTCATATGTTTGAGATGTCCATTAGGAGTAGCATACCCCTGTATCTATCCTACGAGAGGAATAAGGTCTTTCAGAAGAAATGTAAAAATTCTTATTCCTTCGGTCTTTCAAAAGGTAGTATGCCAAAGTAACACAAATCCTTATCCTTTGAATATTTCAAAAATGACGTTGGTTCGTGTTTGTTGAGTTTGAGATACGTGGCGTTCCCCCACAAGCTGAAATTTAAAAAGATTACTTCTCCAAGAAGCTTTTCTTTTTTGGTGATAATGACGGTCAAATATCTGTAAGCCGCTTCAAATATCACATTTTTACTAAACGATTTAATCAACGTGCAACAATTGCTGACAATTGGCATGTGTGAGACGGTTATTTTGCAATTATAGCTTTATTGAATGATTCAGTGTATGCGACTATACCCAAAAAACGTACATACGTGCAATTAAGATTACACCACGCGTCTAGTGAGAATAATTAGCCCCTTGATCACCAGCATTATCTTGTTATTGTGTAAACGTGCCTGAGCTCGTCTTTTTAATCTGGTAATCGTCTTAAGACTTACTTGTCATGAATCATGTGACTTGTATATACAATGAATTGTTCTTTGTCCAATGTGAATGGATGTGGATTTGGCAATCATGGATCTATTTTTTTAACGAGGAAAGGTTGTGTGGATCATCTATGGCATCAAATCAATATCCAATGTATATATATAATCTGTCAAGATGGCTAAGGTGGCGATGAATCAACACTGGATCCCACCGGTGAATTCATATGGTGACTGCGCGTGTATGATTGCTGCCTATAGGTCTACTCATTGGGATGTGGTTGGTTTCCGGTATAGATCCTATGGTCATAGAGAGATTATACTCCAATCCGAAAGACGAATGCTATGTTTGTTATTTCTTGAAGAGATTTTAAAAAAAAATAAGGGATGGAAGATGATAAATCTTATCAGTCCAATGTTGATTTAAAGAGATTGAAAAACCAAGATCTGAACTTTAGGGAGGCCCACGGCCAGATTACGGAGTACCACTAAGGAAAAAAAAAAAGTGGCAATCATTGAAGAATATTTGGGAATTGAGTAAGTGGGAGGACTTGACCATCTGCCGTTTCTGCATTACTTCATTTCATATCGAGGGGAAAGTGCCAAATTCGAGGCCGTGGGTTTGACCGATCTGCAAATTGGAAACCTCACGTGCGTTCCTGCTTTGTCTATTGATATATAGGTTTAATAGACATCTGTATGTAGGTCTGTGCCACTATTCTCATTTAGTTAATGTTTTGGTCTTCTAAATTTTAATTAACGTAAATTACGCGTTTGTTAACACATTGGTCATAGACTCATAATCATACTAGGACTAACCTGGGAGTACTGTAGACTTGTGGATCCCCAACCAATCTCCCATTGTATGATAAGCATGGGAAGTAATGATATATTTTCATTTCCTCAATCAATGACAAACAACAACTAATCCTCCCTCTCCCTTCTCCTTTTCTTGAACAGTCACAGGAGAAGGGAAACCCCTAATCCTTCCAAAACGACGCTAATACTCGTAACCAAAAGAGAAATGCTTGAAACAGTAAATTACCTCATCGGCTCAATGGGGGCAAGCGGCTTTGGATCGAAGTCGACGGCTGAACAAGTGACGGAAGCCTGTCCCGATCTCCCTTCTATCACCGCTGTCATCACAGGTGCCACGTCAGGGATCGGAGCCGAAACGGCTCGGGTTTTAGCCAAGCGTGGCGTTAAGCTGATTCTCCCGGCTCGGAGTTTGAAAACTGCAGAGGAAGCCAAGGCGCGAATCGTAGCGGAAGTTCCCGGTTCGGAGATCCTCGTCATGGCTCTCGATCTCAGCTCTCTTTCTTCCGTTCGAAGCTTCGTTTCTCAGTTCGCGTCCCTCAACTTGCCTCTTAATCTCCTCATGTGAGTCAAAAAACATCAGATTTTTCAGCTCGGAAGAATCTCTGTGTGTTTCTTCCTTTAATTTAATTGATTTTTTTCCTCTTTTGCAGAAACAACGCCGGAAAATTCTCACACAAGCACGCGATCACCGAAGATGGAATAGAGATGACTTTCGCTACTAATTATCTAGGTCATTTCCTGTTAACGAAATTGTTACTAACGAAGATGATAGAAACGGCGAAAGCAACCGGTACCCAAGGCCGTATAGTAAACGTATCGTCGAGCATCCACGGCTGGTTTTCCGGCGACGGAATTCGTTATCTGGAACTGATCACAAGAAAGAAAAGGTGAGCCTGAAGATAAAAATCGGGAATAGTAAATTTTTCTCCTTTTGGACTGATTCGAGATAATAAAGTATAATTGTATATGACCTTTTGTCTGCATCTTCAGCGATTACGATGCAACACGTGCTTACGCTCTGTCGAAGCTCGCCAACGTTTTGCACACCAAGGAACTTGCAGAGAGATTAAAGGTTATTATTGTTTTAGGGAAAACGAGGAAAAAAGAGAAAAACGTTCCTCGAATTAATCGATCGATCTCTGTATAATTGCAGACAATGAAGGCGAACGTGACTGTAAACTGCGTTCATCCAGGGATCGTGAGAACGAGACTCACCAGAGATCGAGAAGGCATCGTTACAGGTTAGATCGAATCACCTAAATCGATCTTGTTGAAATTATTACTGGTTTCGATCTTGAAATGCTGATCAGAATCAGTCATATAAATTTGTAGATCTGGTATTCTTCGTGGCTTCAAAGCTTTTGAAAACGATTCCTCAGGTAATAATATATATATTCTCACCTTCTACCTCCATCTCTTTTTCCTTTCTGCTTCTTTTCATATCAAAACAACAATCGATCTGACGATTATTATAATTTATTTTAATTTCAGGCAGCTGCAACTACCTGCTACGTTGCTACTCATCCAAAACTCACAGGAATCTCCGGGAAGTACTTCGCAGATTGCAACGAAGCCTCGATGTCTAAATTGGGATCAAACTCGAACGAAGCCGCACGGCTATGGATCGCTTCTGAAGCCATGATTTCTGAGACATTCAAAACCAATTTCTGAGATCTGAAAGAAGTACATCCAAGCAGGAAAAAAAAAAAATATCAATTCATGAAGAAATAGCCACGCGAGAAAGAAAATCCAGAAAACAAAATAAAAAATAACCGTATTACAAGAGTAGAAAGGAGTATAAGAATAGATGTACATGTAAATATGTAAGCTTATGCGGATTCAAATCGTACACATATAC
>JAUPMG010000020.1:14172923-14189330 GCA_031762675.1 Pachysandra terminalis
GAAAAATTATCAGGTGAAGAGAAGGGTAGTGTGCTGTTAGCATTTCCATTCAAGTGGCATCTGTTTTCTGGGCTACCTCCTGGTCGACGATTCTCAGAAATTTCTGAGTGTGCTATCATAGTTGAGACGACGGAGTTTCCAGATTTCATGCCACACCAGGGTATTGCAATCGATGCATTGTTCGAAACAAAGCGCTCACAAGACCATACATTCTTCACTGGAGAAGGCACGGGACCAGCTTCATTCACATAGTTCCAGACATAGATATTAGAATCCACACTTGCTGAGACAATATGCTTCCCATCTGAGGTGAAAGATGCAGGTATCCGGCTTCCTGCATTACGCAAGCCTGAGAAAAAAGAAAAGGGAGAGATGAGAAATAAGGATTACGCACTTGGGGCTTGGATCTTAGATAATGTTGGTGTCAAATAGTTTATGAGCTAACATAGTTATTCGTTTCACAGATTCCAATGTTAAACAAAATGAATTCCCCCCACAATTTCATTTTTGGCAGGATCAAGTGTGGGATACCCTCAGACCAAATGGACAACCATCTTTAATGAAATCAAAATGAAGAAATTATCACCCACCCCGGTACTTGGTGATCACATCAACCCCATGAAGAATTCGGACTTGAGAATCAGCACTAGTGACCATCACTTTACTCGGATCACTTGGTGAAAACTGAAAAATACAAACAAGAAAATAATTGGAATTTGCACCTCTAACGAAACCAGGAGAAAGAAAAACACAGTGACAGCAAACGGGAAGGAACAAAAAAAGTACCAGTAACGACTACCTGAAAACCAGTTATCCTCTTACAGGATGACTTCTTTTTAGCTTGCAAGAATATTTGAGCATCCAATTGCAAATGATTATCTGATGAAAGCAGAACATGAATCAGTTAATGCACGACAAGGCAATCTTTTGATACTTTTAAATTTAACATCATGCTATCAACTCAACTTCAGATTCAACTAATTTGAAGGACATTCTAAGGCAAATTATAATGTAGAATCCCACATCAGCCGACGTATTTTCAAGAGACAAGCTCCATCTACAGCAATCCACTCCACAACCCCACACCCTTTAGAGTAAACTAGTAACACAAGAACTATAATTATCTATATATATATATAAAGGAGTTGCTAATGTGAAGTGCTACTTCAAATAACATATTGCAATTTATTATAAACGTTGTTCTGGGGCACATGTGCACACCTGATGAATTATAAAAGCGGCAATTTCCAGTCATAGAGCCAATGATCCCTCCCTGCACAGGTTGAGGAGAGAATTTGTTTACACAAAATGTCTTGATAATTCCTGAGGGTACACCCATTTAAACAACAATAAATCAAGAAAATCACCAAACCTGCCCGTCGGGGTGGTAACACACAGCAGTAACTATTTCTCTTATATCAGTCCAATCAACGACCCGACAACCAGGAATTGCCCAGATTCGGACTTTCCCATCTATTGAGCCACTGATGAAGTAATTATCATCGACAGGGTTGAATTGAACACATGTTACTGCATCCATAACAATGTAAAGGAAAATTTATGAGAGGTAGTTCTAAACAAAATGGTTTAGAAGGTCAAGAATATGAACCAAATGACCAATCAAAACATGTTAGGAAGAAAAGATACACAAGAAGCCAGAGGCCAACCATAGTTACTATGGGAGAAAACTTTGAGGCATTCATCACATCCCACTTGCCACAGGCGAACAGTTTGATCAACAGAGGATGACAAAAGATACTGCACCCAAAAAAAAAAAAAATGTCTGAGAAAACCCAATTCAATTTCTGAAGTCAGCAACTCTTGACATTTTCAGATATTTACTAACCTTATTCTTTGACCATGAGAGATCCAAGATCTCGCCTTTGTGACCGTGGAACTCGTGCAGTGGTTTATCTGATATCCTGAAGACCTTTGGGGGGAAAATGACACAAGCTGAGTCTGATGTTTTTCTCATGCTCTTCGCTTTTGCCATTTTCTCCTTATCCGCAAATAGAGGGGCTAATTCTGAAAGATGATTGACTGTGAAGTATATACAGGAGGGATCAATATCTGGAAGGTCAGCCTCATCTACCCTCTGATCCTCCATCACTTGCCAAACACGCACTATTCCATCTTCACCGGCACTTGCCAGATACTGCCCATCAAGGCTGAATTTCATAGTTGAGATCGAACCCACATGAGCCTGGATATCCTGTCCCATATAAAGAGCGGATAATTCCTTGAATTTCTTCTTGTAAGGACGTACCCTAACTCTTTGAACCCTGGTCCCCGGGGTTAAGGTCAAATTATTGGTATTAATTTTACCAGATTTCAATCGCCTATCTACAACACGGGCAGCAGCACCTAATCTCCTTAACCATCCCTTCTTTATTCTCTTTGTCGTCTCCCCTGTATTGCTTTTCTCCTCAACTTCTCTTTGCACAAATTGCTGAATTAGCGGAGATAAGCCAAGAGCCCTCTCAAACTCTTCGACAGTAACCAACCTATTTGATCTCACCTCACGAAGTCTGCTCAGCATACCATCCTGCCCGAGTTCATCAACAATGAATTCTGTTCCATCATCCAAATTCTTAAATCTACACACAAAGTTCCCCTCCGAATTTCCCTCACCGGACAAATCTGGAGCATCACTAGACCAGTAAGACCTGGAAGATCGACTCGACGAGAACTCATCTTCAATGCCCGAAGTTCTCAAAACGGCCTCACTTCTCTCTGTAATTCTATCAATCTCCACTTCGACTCCATCACCAGCTATATCTTCGGAGTCCTCCATTGGCCGATCTGAATTTAAACCCATCCATTGAAGGAACTTATTGCGACGTTCGTGAACACTGCCTGGGTTTTTAATCCAAACCTCATATTGGAAACTACGCGAGTCCCAAGCAACAAATCTGGACTTAGCATCAAAATTCTCTGGGGAATCAGAGCCTGAATCGGACACAGATGTGATATCCTCACGGGTATCAAAGAATTGATCTTCTTCCCCTTCGCTGCAACTCTCCATCATTCCCTGAATTCAACCCATGAAGTTCCTCCACCCCGCGTAGAAAAACTCTATCTACTTAAACCCTAGGCAATGTCCTAAACTCAATCCAACTAACAGATCAAAGAAAAAGAAAAACCCAAAATCCAAGATCAGTCCCGAACATCAAATTCATGAACTTAAAAAAAAAATATATAGAAATACAAAACACAGATCCCAATCCAATCCCATTGAACCTGGTCTCTGATGAAAACAAAAATAAATAAATAAAGAAGAAGAAGATGATGAAAATCCTACAAACCCTAGTTTGTTACAAATTCCCGATCCCCAAAACTACTCAGTTCACACAGACAAAACCAATTATAAGCTCAACGACAACAACCAATGTTTATAAATCAAATCATAAAAAATGGAATAAAAATTCAATAAACACAAACATATTTAACCATCAACAGAGACTTACAGAGATCAAACAGAAAGAAGAAAAAAAAATTACACAAAAGCGTAATTCCATGGTAGGTTTACTCACCTGGGTTTCATAAAGCCGCCGTCAAACCCATAAAAACCCATTCATCCAAAAGGATTTCCAGCTAAGACTCTCTCTCTCTATATATTTCTTTCTCTGAAGCAACAAAACCAAAGGAGAGAGACTATAAAAATGAACCCAGAAGACGAATAGATTAAGAGGAAAACAAAAAACAAACGCCTCGACTTTCGAGAACGGATGGCCCGAGAAAAGGAGATTTGAAGAGGAGAGAGAGAGAGAGAGATGTCTGTATTTGTGTGCGTACTGCGCGTTATCTCGCTCCGTCTCCCTCTTCTCCCTTGTTTTCCTTTGTACGTTTTTTTTACATGTTTACCCTTACATTGCAAATTAGGAGAAGGGATACTCTGTTTCCCCTTTCTCTCTACCCTTGTCTTCTAGCAAAAAGAGAAAACTCATTTCATTGATTTCAATCAATCAAATGATTATAGACAAAACTACAAGAAGTTGTAAGATTTGCATATCCTTTCTCCCTTTTTACCAAAGAAGATTTTACTTACATGTGAAATGACTAAAATACTCTTAAAAATTGTGTCATTCGACTCCGATCAAACTGCTCATGAAAATTGCACCGTTTTCGACATCTAAAATAAATGAAACCGTAGGTGTCGATGCCTGTACGCATGACAATGATGCATGTCAAGAGCGTCGGTGTTTTGTTTTTCATTATTTTTTTCAATGTTTGCTTAATTAGGGGGTTCCATGTTGCACTAGACCACAAAAGATGATGCAAATAGTAGTAATTGAGGATTAAAATGGTTACCAACTCTGTTCTTGGTAAGTATAAAACAAAGTACTTGTATATTTTTGTGCTTATATTGATTTTTAGATCTCAATCCTTGTCCTACTTGGGGTTTTGAAAGTGTTGCTCATACTTTTAGATTCTCATTAAGATTGTATAATTTTGTAATTAGCCTACAAATAGAGGATAACTTTGTAAGTTTGCATGTCCTTTAATGTCAAGCAAAAAAACATGGAAGAATTCAAACAAGTGTTAAATTTTGCTTGCCTAAGTAATGAAGGATTGATGAAGGTTGGTGAGGTTACCTAGGTCTATATATATACATGAGTTTGGGAGTATTGTGATAAATATGAAGAGGTCAAACCAGTAATTTTTCGTGTGATAGCAGGGAATTTTTAGTAAATTTGAAAGTTAGGAATTCCTAGTTTGTTTGGTCAACGCCGGAGTGTGACTCTGACCTTCAAGGTTTCCAATGTTGATGGCCGTCGTTGAACTATCAAATTATCGTGAATATCTCCCTATTGGATATATCGTGTGGTGTAAAATTTATAAAAATACCTACATTCTTTTACAAGAGAAAAAAAAAAAGGAAAAAAAAAAGATTATCGAAATTATTATTTTCTTTATATTAAAAAAGGAGTAATGCTATTTCCAAGCACTAATTTGCTACATACAGACGTTTTAAACTGATATATTGATACAATGATAAAACTACTCCCTAGTCTTTTGAAATGTATACTACGAACTGCTTAATTGTTGTTGTAAAATGTATTTGTGTTTTCAGTTAATCCATTAAAAGAATAGAATAGTGGGTGTTTTTGTCATCTGAATGAAATATTAATTTAAGATTTTTATCACTAATTGACTATCGCTTAGAAATAGAATCTCTTAATCAAAATTAGGTATAGATTACTAATATAATATCTCAAGTTCTTTCCAAATTGTGAGGAATTGAGGGCAGCTTCATGTCCATGGTCACCAAAAAGAAAGAGAACGGAAAAGAAATACATTAATTTGAATTGCTTGATTGACAGAAAATTTGAGATATAACTATAAAAAAAATATTTTCTCTTGTTTAGTTGTGTAAAGAAAATCAAAATAAAAATTAGTCAATTTTTTCTGTTAACCGACTAATTTTGGTGGTGATTGTGGTGGTGGCGGTGGTAATAGTGGTGGTGGTGGGGTGGAGGTGGTGGTGATGGTTGTAGTGGTGGTAGAGAGGCTTTCTCTCTGACTTCTTTCATTTTCTTCTCTCTCAAAATCTCTACCATTTTGGTGAAAAAAAATTTAGCCACAAAGAAAAAATTTGAGAGAAAATTTTCTTTTCAATTCCTTTCTTTTAAAATGGTCAACTAAAAAAAAAAAAAAAAGTGCTTTCTTTAGCACTTTTGTTTCTTTTCTTCTGAAATCTAAGGTTCCAAACACAGCCAAAAGGACGGGTTATACGGCTCTATCTTAAGATTGTAGGGATGACTAGGGTAAAGTGTCATTGTGATTTTTCTTTTTCTTTGGTTTTTTTATAAGTATCAATAGTAATTTTGTTGAAAACTATCGGGTGTGTTTGGCATTGCTTCTTCGTGTCCTAGAAGTGATTATTGAGCCTAAAAACGATTCAAATACATAAATAAGCATTTCGTAAATCTAAGTAAAAAGTGATTCCACAAGATTCACTTCATCTAAACGTTGATTTTTTTAAGCTACTATTTCCTACTTTTGAAATCACATTTACAAGAATCTGTTTGAGGTTTTAATGAAATATGTCTTATGGTCTTATATGCCCATTTAAAACTTTTAAAATAGCTATTTTACTTATGTTATCTTCACGAACAAAACTCCTATTGAATATAGATTTCATACTCTACACAAATTTCTCACAGATCTAACTTGGCAGTGCTTTTTCAATAAGTGTTTACGAAACATTTTTTATTCCTTTGAAACAATTCTTATAACACGTTTCATAAAAATCAATTTTAAAGGAATCTCATCTCCTTCTTAGAAGCAACGCCACAACAAACACGCCCTTCTTCATTCAAAATAAAAAAATAAAAAATAAATTGATATTTGAAAATATAATCAAAAGCGATCTTATTTCCTAAATTCCCCTAGATGCTATAGTTGACTTTTTGCTGTATATGATCTCGTTTATTTTAACGTTTTAAACAATGTTGTCGAAACGTTACCAGAGACTGACAACTTATCAGTCGACCGTCGGTGTCGGAGCAGGCAAACGCCGAAAGGCATTGGATGTTACATGACTTCTCTTTTCAATTTACTTTCTTTTTTAGCTTTTGGTGCAATTACCAGGCATGGGTTCTCCTTCATAACCATTTTGTATGTCCCACACATTTCCAATACAATTATCAAGGCCCCTAGGTGAATTGACAACAATAACGTCACCATACAATTTTTAGTGATGGGACACAGATCACGTGACTTTGTGGATCTTACCATCACCAATTAAAAATTCAATTGTGTCTGTTGGATTCATGCGATGGGCTGACCCGGTTGGTCCGATACGTTTGAGTCGACATGATCTTACATAAAAGGACATCCATACTTATTATGAGATCAAGACTTAAGACTCCGTCTCTTAATTCTAGGTGAAGATGAATTGATTTTTCTATATATAGAAATTATGTTATTTATGTTTTGGAGAATCTAATCTCTCCTCTCTCATTTTTTATTCTTCTTTTTTAAATCTAGTTTCGTTATTAAGATTCTCGTACAGAGATTTGTTCGTTTGAGAGTTAGAATATTATATGTTGTTCTAATAATCACATATGTTCACGTAAAATATTTTTCAATTTGATAAAAATCTTCTGTCGCATATTCGGGTTCGTATGCATCGAGATACGTGATCTAAATTGTCTACAACATTCGGTGTCTAAGTCAAAGCGATATCATCTAGAACGTGAAAGTTGTAGCATCGATTGTAATGTGCATTAAGGCATGGCACATCACACATTCACAAATGTGCATGGATTACGAGTGGCAGTGGGGCGACGTGGATCCTCTGCTATGAACATGCCTATTATGGGTTATGCACGAGGACAAAATTATAATTTTGCCCTCATAAAGCAAATTAGATGACCTTGTGTTTGTTTCACATAACACGCTCCATAACAAGCTTGTTCATAATAGAGGATACACCCTCTCAATGGGGCGAGTTAAATGGGTTATTTGTCCCTCCCCGTCCCTAATAGTTAGGGTTTGGTAACCCATAAATCGGGTTAGGGTTTGGTTCAACCCGTTATGTTACCATTTGCTTATATTTTAAATATATATTTTATGAATAAATATATTTAAAAAATTAAAGATTTAACTTAAAAAATATTTATTTTTAAAAAACCTTGTAATCTGGTCAAACTAGCCCCACCTTGCTACTAGTCTGATAGGGTTAAGAGCGGGTTAGGGTTTGTTAGCACCGTTGCCATCTCTAGCATGGATGCGTACCATGCATCCAAACATCATCACGTCTTTTAAATGTCAGGACCCGTAGTATGTGCGTTGCAACTGATACTGCAAACATCACTTGCCAGACGATACGCTCCCTCCAAATCACTTGTCCAATTAAAGGGTAACAAATGAGAGCGTATATACTTGGAACATCAACCGGAGCATACACAGATACGCACCACGCACCCAATTGATTGATATGCAAACTAATAGATGATCAACTGGTACGTCTGCACATGCTCCAATTGAACTAATAGATGATCAACTGATAACCAACTGGATGTATGACGTGCATCTGCGCGTGCTGAAATTGATATTCCAGTTTCCACGCTCTTCAAGATATGCTCTAATTACAAACCTAATCATTGGTTGGTTGGTTGGTTATTGTCATATCAAGCACCAACATAATTGAGGATGGGGGGTTTGTTTTGGGAATGAACTTTTGAAGATTTAATCAAGCAATGACATTGGGTTAATTATAATGCTTGTTGTTAAGATATATGGTTGGGGAAATAGCCAATGTTATTAAAATAGGGTTGCTGGTAAGTTAGCAACCTATGAATTGACATTTCCTTGTTTTCTTATAGAGCAAAGCTTCTTAGAAAAGAGCCCTAAGCCCATTACATAATTCCAAAAGATTGGCCGACATCTTAAATCTATTGATGATCACAGTTTTTGAGATGGTGGAGCCCAATAACACACATGCTATAAACTAGTATGTGAATTATTATAAAGCAAAAGGTGATCTGGTCTGTCTGCCTCATTAGGATTTTTTTTTTACCACGTGGCATCCAATCCTCTGTTGCCATGTGGCTGTAGCTATGGCCATGGGTCTGGGCAAAGCATTTAGTCATTTACCAGATTAACTTAGACCTAAATTTTTTTACTTTTCTTTTAATTGGATTGGGTAACTAACTTGGATTCAGTGATTCAGGAACAGCTATAAACTGGTGTGGATTCATGGAATGTGAATTCTCATTTGATTCTGTCAAGTTGGTGATTGATCTAGGACAATGGAATCCACAGATTCTGTCATATCAATTTCGGGAAAATCATTTTCCTCGTCTAACACACCGAACAACCAAGGCAGCGGTATCTATCTCCCCTTTTTTTATTAAAGAAAGATAGAAAAGCAGCAGTTCCAGTACATTTGATGATCTTGAAACGCGGGCTATAGGTTTCATGCAGAGTACCACGGCTGGATTTCTTTTGAAAATTCTCTCTCTCTCTCTCTCTCTCTATATATATATATATTTTGCTAAGAGACGAGAGGCTTTGTCTTGAACCAACTGTGAATTAGCTGTAAGTGGGAGATGGATGGGACTCACATTTGGTTTGAGTTAACATTGGTCAGGCCGAAGTTGGGAGCTAAGAACGAGGAAAACATTGGGAATCGAGTGCTCGTTTCTGTCCTTTTGCCTGACTTGAGGTTTTATATGAATAGTATTATAGTAGTAAGTAAAAGTCAATGGACCACTATTGTGAGTAAAGGTGGTGGTCAGGTGGTGGTGGTGGTCCGAGCTCCACCTCGTTAGAATTGTTTGCTTGTGGAACAAATCATGGGACGAAAGAAGGAACTCGTTTTTATGGTAATTGATGCCTTTTTCACGTATAAAATGTCAGGGATGTTTTTAGTAAATAAATTATTAACGATCAAAGAGGGATGAACGTACATGTTCTGCTATGGATTGTTCCACGAGCAACTTTGAGTGTATCAGTATTCTTGATGGTGGTGGTGGTCCTATGAATGTTCACCAAACACTGCACTAATGCTGGACCACTCTAGTGTTCTGATCCATAGAATGGTCCAATAAGAGCCAGTAGGTAATATGCTTAAGACTAAAGTTTTTATGGACTGACAAATCCATCAAGTTGAGGGTGTACAACGAGCCGGGTCGGGCTGACATAGCGCTGTTAGTTTTCGTGTTATACCAAAATTTTGGTACCCTAGACACGGTACGGCATGCAGCCAATGGCACGGCTAGGTTGTGCCGTGGCTGTGCTTCAGCTTGTCTTGAGCATACGGGGCCGGCAGGACCGTGCTGCAAAATCCAAGCACAGCACGGCCTACCAGCCGTGTCTTGTGTCGTGTTTGGGCACAACAGTTAGTTTTCGTGTCATGCCAAAATTTTGGCAACCCAAGCCCATTGCGACATGCTGCCTATGGTACAGTTAGGCTGTGCCATGCCATGGATGTCCTTTAACCTATCCTAGGAAGGTTGTGCTGAGCAGGGCCAGACCGGCACAACACTGTTAGCTTTCGTGCCATGCCAAACTTTTGGCACCCCGAGCCCAGTGCGGCATGTTGCCCATGGCAAGACTAGATCCGAGATATGTAATCTCGAGGATTTCCAAGGGAATGACCTCCGAATCCAACTCATAGATGCGGCCAAACCAAATAAATCAACCCGTTGTTCAACAGAGCAACTAAATTCAGCGGAAGTCTCATGAAATTTAAACAAAACCTTTATCTATAATTCAATAATCATAAACCAAAATTCAACTAAAATCAATGATTACATTATTCCTGCCCACTAGGGGTCAAAACAAAAACTAATGAATCTGTAAAATTCAACAGCCACTCCTAACCCTTAAAGTTCCTATAGTCTTATTCACAGCTTGCTAGGATCTCCAGTCTTGGTCTCATCACCTCTTTAGGGGTCCACCTGTTTCAACATAGGGGTGAGCTTGGAGGCTCAATAGGAAAAATCTAAAACAACTACAATAGTTATTTTCATAATATTACCACCTTAGTTATGTAATCAATACAGTTAAAGAATCAACATTATCATGTCATTCTACTCATTTGCTTATTATCACAACCACAATATAAATTCTACAAGTAATAGTTCATCCTAATGTCATGCCATTGTTTTCACTCATACATCATTATAGTTATAATCATGCTCATCTTATTCACATCAATGTCCTCATGAATTCTGTCATGCTACATACACAAACACAAACTGAACACATACCCCCTGTCCTCATAAACTCTGTCATGATACATACACAAACACAATCCGAACGAATACCATGTTTTTATGAACTCGGTCATGATACATATCACATCACAAGGTCACCGAATCTCTTGGTTCCTTTTAGTACAATAACGGTCTTCCTTTTTACATCCCGTACAATTTACACCATAAAGCACATATCACATGCACTATAACTTAAGTAACAATCATACATTACACCACAATCAATCCACCATCACACAACACACCATAATTCAATCTATAGTCACACAGCACACCAAAATCAATCCACAGTCACACATTATAACTCAATCAATGTAGATGAATACCATGAACACGCAGATAATGAACAACACACACAAACAAGAATGCAATGCAATTTAAGGTATGATGCAATGCTTATGATGAATGAAATGATGCAATGTCTGCAAAGGGTGTTAGGCCAAGCCTCACCATGAAATTAATCCCACATCTCCTCTAAGAAACTCTATTCTAGGAATGTGCTTATATGGCCATGTCATGATCCCTCTTATCTAAAGAGCACCGAAATCTCATTATCTATTCCTTTTAGGGAATTCTAACCCAAGGTAGAAAATGCCACCCTCTTTCCTTTTTGGGGATAATTCTCATGGTAGAAAAGCCGCCCATTTTTCCATTTCTTTTTAAGGGATAATACCCAAGGTAGCAAATCCACCATCTTTCCTTTTTGGGGATAATACCCATGATAAAAAGCCACCTCCACAGAATCTCACAGTGAACTCATCTAAAGTCACTCTCAATACATTTATTCCTAGTGAATGCATCTAGCATCACTCACCAACACATCAAAGTTTGTAAGCACATCACAGTTTATAAGGCTCATATAGGACCCACGCAATCATACTTCAACCAATTCACATGCTTTGACTTTTACTCATTCTAACATCATACAACATATCTTATAACATGTTATAACTCCTTAGAAACCTGATTAAACATCATAACAATACATGATCATAGCATACAGTAAACTGGGATAAGTAACACATTTGTTGTACAAAATGTTACACATAAAAACCAACACCACATGTAACTCAAAAATACCAAAACAAAGGTGTCCACAAAGTTTGGACCTTATTGGAGCTCAGTAGGTGGCTTGGTAGGACCGAGGGTTCTGCCTAGGAGCTCGGTAGTCGGCTTAGCAGCTGCCGAACCTCGACAAGTAGGGCAGAGAGTTTGGGGTTCTTGACAAGTGGGCTCAACACCTGCCGAGGGTCTGTTTCAGCCCATAATTTCCAAATTTCATAGGGCTTCGTGCCCAACTTCACACAACCATAATTTCACATATTTTACATACAAAAACAAGGATTAAACTACCATTCATTAATCTAACATGTTACAAACAAAACCTAATTTCTAAACTCACATAATCATGTTAGCTTCTCAAATACATAGATCAATACAAACATGATTTAATCACACATTCTTCATGCAAAATAAGAAATCTAGATGCTCATTCTAAGGAGTTATCATAATCATACAAAAATAACTACTGTAGAAACTCTGGAAGATCCCTATCTCAATATTCCGCAGATTTTGTTTCTTCTTCCACAGTCTTAAAGTGATCATTCTTCTTCTCTTCTTTTTCCTCTTTTATCTTCCTCAGTTTTTCCTTTTGTTCTTCTTTTCTGTTCTTTTCATTGCTTGCCTCTACTTCTTCTTTCTGCAATACTATTTCATTCCCCCTCTTTCTGTCGAATCTCTAATCCCACTTCTTTCTTAATTCAAATTTGAATTTGAATTCCCCCATTAAGATAGGAAATAACCTCCACCATAAGCATCCTAATGATGTCTTCGTTTTAATCCTAATTGTTAACGTTCCTCCTAAGTTATTGTTACCAATTACTATTACTAATTACTATTACTCACTTAAATTAAATCCTTCTAGAGCTTCTCTTATGGGCCAAACGACCAGACCCATGATTAGGTCCTAAAGCCCAACTAAGTTAGCTTATATTTTAAATTTCCAATCTATTTAATTCTAAATTACACATTGATCCTTATTTCTAAAGTATCTTAACCTTAGCTTCCTATTCTTAAATTTGTTAATCTTAAGCTCTCTTGGTAATTTAAAAGTTCATCCATATCTCTTAATGACTAAAATTTATATTTCTAGGCTAATAAATTTTTCTAATATAAAACTTAATCATTTTATTACATTTTCAAGTTCCGGGTCACTGCACTAGGCCATGTCATGGCTGTGCTTCACCCTACCTTGGGCAAACTGAGCCAAACCATGAATCCAAGCACAGCATAACACGACCTACGAACTGTGCCTCATGCCGGGCCAAACAGGCCCATTGTTGGAATTGGCTTTGTAGGTCCATCCACATATGATGGAATTGGCTATTTTGGAAATGGAGCAAGTTACCTGGAACAAGTACCAAGAGCTCCGAAATTTCCATGCACATAACCTTAGACCTGTCAAAGTAGTTTCTAATCTGATAACTATTGAATACAGTGAATACTTTCAAGTATTCACTTTCTCAAGGCAATCCATTGAAAGATGAGTAGTCACAACAAAAATGGATCTTTTGGATGCCACCAAATCCTTTGAAACTTAGATAAATTCAATCATAGGTTCTGAGACACTTGGATGAACATACATAATCCTTTGAATTTCATTTTCTTTTCCTTTTTGAGCAAATCTTCTTGTACATTTGAAGTTGAAACCAATTCAAGAATATTACCATGATGAAGTCCTGTTTTTTAATATAATTGAAGCTCAGGCTAACTTGAGCTTCCCCATGTTGACGATGAACTCAGCTCTCAGATTCTTCCTTTGGCACATTCTCTGTGGATCAATGATGGGGAAGAGAATTCGGATTAGACAAAGTGCTGTGTCGGGTATTCGTGTTCAAGTCCATTGTAGTCATAGTATAGCCTCTCTCCCTTCGATATATCTCTGTTCGCAATCAGTAAAACCCGACACTCACCATTTACATCATATCTCACACATTTCAGGTTTTGCTTCTTCTTCCCCTCACTGTCACCAAGCATGGTTTCAATCAATCAGAACGCAGCAAAATAAATCATTTGATTGAAACTAATTGTGTATCCATGATCTATTCAGGCTAAATTAATCAAATTGAACATAGAGAAGGCTTACAGCGTGTGATTGTTGATGCCATTAATGAAGCGGGCAATGTTACCACGCTTATCAGGACAAATGACAAGGCTTTTTGAAGGATCAACAGCAGAAATCAGAGTCATCATGCTATCACCATCGTCGTGCTCACGATTCTTTAAGTAATCAACATCTCCAGTATATTCTGTGATAATTGTCAAATCCTTTATGAATCTATCTGCCTCAACAGTGAACCTGCTTTGATCAATTCAATTTACCAATTCAGGTTCCAAATATGAGAAAGAACTTATTGCAGAAAAAATAAAAGATAAAACCCAATGAATCTGTCTGCTTCTATAATAAACCTGCTTTGAAAATTCAATATATTAAGCCAGATTCTATATATGAGAAAGAATTTATTCAGAAAAAAAATAAATAAATAAAACCCAATGTTCCAAAGATGAACTCACCCTTCTTGAGAATCAAAAACAACAAAAAGGGGAGGCCATTCTCCTCTTCTCATCATGTCTTTGCACAGATTTAAGGTCTCAATGTCTTCTCTTGACAAAACCTGAAATGCGCTCACCCAAAAAAATTTAGAAAGGTTGTAACAACGAAGAACATATCATAAACATGCTCAAAGTTGAATCAAAATCCCATTTGGCTTATTGAAATTCTTAAACATACAGATCATCAATCAATCAGATTTGCCAAATGAGCCCAGTAGGTCATTGATTGCCGTTTGACGACGCCAAAAAAGACAGTTTTGGCCTATTAAATGAATTTTTTCTAAAAACCTACTAGTTTTAGTAAGTTTCTATATAGCTTATTTGAGGGTTTAGGGTTTTAGGATTTTGGGAGTCTAAATCCAAACAGTCATCAGCTGTGATTATTAGCAAAGTCTGTTGTATAAAAAAAAAAATAGCTTCTATTTTACCTGCACTCCTCCTTCCTCAAGAACTGGGCGATTTGCTGATCTCGGAGACATGCCGGAGATGTATGTAAGCTCATTACTGAACTCTGTCCCTGTTGCCGTCAATGCCGTCGCAAGAGACGCCATCTGTTTAAGTCTTCTTTTAGGATCTTCACTTGGATTGAACGGCAAAAGCTTCCTCTTCTTCTTCGATACCACTAAAGTACCAACTCGCTTTCGCCTCTTTCGACTCTCTGGAAAGGTAAAACCACAAACCCATTTGAGAAAATAAAATTCGAGATCAACAGAAAGGGTTTGTGAAACCCCAAATGCCCTTACCGCAACACAGCTTCTGGGTCGAATCTGAAGATCTCTGAATGCTGAAAAAATCAACAATCTTGGTCTGAACAAGAGGAAATTCTGCAACAAATGATCCATTAATGGGGTTGAAAAAAAAAACCAAAAAAATGAAATTTGGTCTGATTGACGTACTCTTAGGCGTCTTGTTGTTAGAACAGGAGGGGCAGAACCATGAACCCAGAGGCACAGAGACGAGGATGGGTCGGAGGCAGAAGAGGTGAAAACCCTTATCGCATTTATCACAGAGAAGAAGCTTGTCAGCTGCATCTCCCGATCGACATTCCTCGCAATAGACATTGCTGTAATCTCCTTCGTCTTCATCGTTATCTATCAAACGGAGAGGAGAGAGAGGGTTTGGAGCTTGGGTTCTCCGTTTGTTGACAGTCACAGCAGCCATGGCGAGTGAGAGAGATGAGAACGATTCCAATGGGGTTTTCTGCGACCTTTAACCGCTTTGCAACCTCCGTTTTCGCGCGCTAATTGGCTTTCGCGGGAAAGTGAATCTGGCGCCAACCAAATTTAGGGCCAGCCGAACATACGTTGTTTTTTGGGCAGGCTTAGGCAAGGGTTAGTAGCCCGTAGGGTCGGGCCGGGCCGGACTGAAATTTAAGGCCCGGTTATTTTTTGGGCTGGGTTCAGGTTTATATTAAAATAATCCGACTTAGCTCGACCCCATATTACTGAGTAATGTATACTTTTTAGTTAAGCTTATCATCATTTTGTGGTTTTAGCTTAGTGGTGAAAATGTCATATTCTGTTCGTGGAGGTTTGGGTTTGAATCCTAGTATTAACAAAATTGTGATATTTTTGTCCTATTTGGACAAACATGGGCGGGCTTGAGCTTGACAAATTATACCATGGGCAGGATTAGGCAAACAGTGTTAAGCCCAATTCTCGAGCCGAACCAAGATCAAACCAACAAAATTGCTCTTATATGTAGATTTTGGCCTGATCCATTGTCACCCCGATAACCTGCCAACCTGCCCATACTTTAATATTTTTGACAATATCAGGTGAAACATTGCCATTGGATCAATTCAATTTACAAATTGGCTCATCATCAATATTTATAAAATATCCTTATAATTTATAGTATTTTTATTTTAAAAAGCAAAACATTTGAATTTGTAGGGCCAGACTGAACCAGGCTTGGGTTTGACGAATTTTAAAAACATCGGGGTCCAGCTCATACTTTTGAGTCGGACCCCTATAACCTGCCAACCCGCCCATACTTTAATATTTTTGACAATATCAGGTGAAACATTGCCATTGGATCAATTCAATTTACAAATTGGCTCATC
>JAUPMG010000020.1:14189430-14200394 GCA_031762675.1 Pachysandra terminalis
ATCAATATTTATGAAATATCCTTATAATTTGTAATATTTTAATTTTAAAAAGCAAAACATTTGAATTTGTAGGGCTAGATTGAACCGGGCTCGGATTTGATGAATTTTAAAAACATCGGGTCCAGTTCATACTTTCGAGCCAGACCGGGCCAGGCTTGTGGGTGCAAAAGGCCGGTCCGAAACTGCCGAAGCCCGACCCGTTTCCACTCCTACCTTTGGGCGCCATAGTTTTAAGACCAAAAAACCCATGCACCATATTTTTGCAATGAATGGCCTGATGGGCCCGATCAACCCAAAAGCCCAAAATTTAAGAAAACAAGAGAATTGAGAGGAGACTTTTCCATTCCATGGTCAGAAAAGAAAAACTTACAGAGCAGTAAATAAAGTGAAGACGAAATCCCACACACAAGCAATAAAACTATTTATAAAAATGTCACATTGACATAACATAATTAGACAAAAATTCCACTTTGTATATAAAGATGCTTTTTTTGCTAAATCAAGTAAGCCAACAGCTCAAACCATCTCAAACGTTCCTTCTTGCTTTAGCTTTAAACCAGTTGAGCAACAAAGGAAGTTATTTTCTCTCTCTCTCTTTCTATTTTTCTTAATCTGATGGATACAACCCAGTGGGCACAGGTAGGGAGATATCTTTCCTGATTCATCATCTCCATGAAATTATGAATTCTTCTCCTTTTTTTTTTTTTTTTTTTAAAGATTTTCAAGTGAAAGATCATCTGTTGTGGATTTCTAGTTCATGGGGTAGCTTTCCGTAGAGATGATTTTGTTTATAAGTTCGTGCAAGTCACCACTCATTTCTTCTGTTCTTGAAAGTACTGTTTAATTTTATGTGATAAAAGGAATGGGAATGTAATTATTTGTTGTAATTATCATTTGTTTTTTTTCCTTTTTGTTGGTGAAATATTCTTCAAAGTCTAAAGCAGCTTCTACCTTATTTTGTTTGTTTCTTTGCTATTTTCTTCTTTCTTCCCTTTGTCACAGCATCTAGGTTTTGACTGGTGAACATACTGCCTTGATCTTGAAGTTACGGTTTCTCTCTCTTTTCTCTTTTTCTTTTTTTCACTGTATTTTTTCTTTTTGGAGGGTTTCAGGAGATTGGAGTGGTGAAATCAATGGACGAAAAGAGGAGGGAAAGACCTCAGAAAGAGCATGTGAACTGTCCAAGGTGCAATTCAGCCAACACCAAGTTCTGTTACTATAACAACTATAGTCTCACTCAACCAAGATACTTCTGCAAGACTTGCAGAAGGTATTGGACTGAAGGTGGGTCCCTTAGAAATGTTCCTGTTGGAGGTGGTTCAAGGAAGAACAACAGATCATCAACTTCATCAAGAAAGCTTTCTGGTCTGAACATACCAAGCTGCTCACAAATTTCTTCTCAAAAGTACCCTAAGATCCAAGAAGGCCTGCAGGACCTTAACTTGGCTTGTCAAGCCACTCATGATAATTACAATAGTATCTCTGAATTTGTTGAATTATCCAACAACCCTTCCTCTTCCTCTCCTCTTTCAGTTCTACAACTGCTTAGGACTGGAACTACTTCAAGAGGGTTAAATTCTTTCATGCCGATGCCACTTCTGGAGGGCAACAACACAGTCTACTCATCTGGTTTTCCTTTACAGGATTTCAAACCAACACTTGATTTTTCTCTGGATGGGATTGAAAGTGGGTGCGGAAATCTGCAAGGGGTTCATCAGGAGACTAATGGAAGAATCTTGTTTCCTTTCGGAGATCCAAGACAGATTTCAAGTACAACTGGATTTCATGAGCAGATCATGAGTAAGGGACAAGGAAATTCAACTGGTTATTGGAGTGGGATGTTAGGTGGAGGATCATGGTAATTAAAGAAGAAGAAGAAGAACAATAAGAACAACAGCAAGGTTATGGTGTTTCTCTTTCATTTCTATCATTCCTTCTACATATGATCAGGTAGGATACACGGGTTTCTTATTTTCTTCCACTTTGTTACTTTTTTTTTTCTTGGTTTATCCTCTACTATTTGATGATAGTGAACATTAATTGAAGCTTTTTTTAGGTTGGCTTCAAGAGGGTTTCATGGTATTGTCTGTAGGGATAGAATAAGAAGAGGTCAAGAACAGCCCAGATTTTTGAAGGGCAACATGTTGTTGAGGAGAAGCAAGGCCACTACTTCTACGGCTTTACACATATTTCTGTTATAGAAAAGAGGAAGAGAAGGACACCTTCTGTGTTGCATATTGTTGAAGCTGTAGGTAACTATAGAGCTTGTGAAATGTTTTAAGTTTGTGAGGACTCTAATTATGAAACAAAAGACTGTTTAATTTGTTTATATACCACTTTAGTAAACAATCAACAATGCATTGATGAGTGGACTGATTGGTAGTATTATAATTCTTACTAATTAACCTACAAATATTGTTTTCTTAAACCAAGTGAGTTGGAAAGGTGGCTTTGAATTCTTTCCAGCCTTTTTCTTTAAGTGTCAGGTCTTGTCATCCCCATTTGAGATTCTTCCAGCCATGAAAGCACCTTAATGAAGCAAGTAAAAGCTATATGATCCAGTTCTTCACATCACAAGGTTTAAGGATAGACCCACTTCTAGGAAACCCTAAAAAAAAAAAAATACACCCAGCACACAAGTAGATATTGAAAACCAGTTCACCTGCCTCAACTGATAACTTTAACCTAATGATTTCCTATATCCACCGAGTCTCAAACACCCTCGCATTGCCCCATTTCCATGAATGATCATTACCTCTGCACCCTTATCCTTCCTTTTATTAAAAAAAAAAAAAAAAAAAAAAAAGAAATCTGGTAAATCCACCTTTGACCTTTATTTGGTCTTGGATGGGACCCACAAACATTCCTTTGCAAGTGTGCAGAGGAATAATCTCCCCCACTTGGCCATTTCTATCCCCATATAGGCCCTCCTATTTCTTAAATTTACTGTTTACAAATGGAGTTGCACCACCCTATAATGGAGGTCCCTCTCTTCCCAAATTAAGCCCTCTACTCTGAAAATGAGTTATTCTCTCTCTCTTAATAGATGTAAAAGTGTTTTGAGTGCCAAAACTGATCAGCTTTAGACCTAATCATAAGTAATAACCTTAGTGAATCAGTGTAATAAGAAGAAACCACAAGAGTATTATATAGAGCTGATTGGAGAAAGATCACTCTTTATTACAATTGTAAAAGTACAACTTGGGATGAAGTCCAGACCAGGCCTTCTTCTGATCTTTAAAACCAAACGTTCCTACTTTGAATCCATGAACTCAGCTCAGGTTCGGTGGAGCTGGCTCAAAATTGGTTTGATTGGGCGCATCGAGCCTGGGTTGATTCTGCTGGAACCAAATCGTCTATGTCCTTTCTCTATGGCCTTCATTATGCTGTGATTGGCTAAAACCAGCAACAGGCCCAATCACAAATCATTCTGCTCACACATAAGCAACCACTGAGAGGAGCTGTGTGTAGAAGAGAAGCAGTTGACGTAAAACTTTCCAACAGTGGAGGAATTCTATAGAAGCAGTTGAAGTAAAAGCATACATATGCAAAACAGTAAAGCACACTTGCCAGTTTTGACTTCTGTACAGGGAACCCATTATACTATAAAACTGTAGAAAAGATCAAAGGCTTTAACACAAGTAGAAGAGGAAGAGGTTGTATATCCTTGGGCGCACCCAAACTCAATGGTCAGCATTGATTCCAAAGATCCGAACCTTGTGCATGTTTGGGAACTTGGCAACCACTAGCACAAACACTGCAAGAGTATTGAAAAATAGCATCGGGTGCTGGTAGTCTGTTGTGTGTGAAGCTATCAAGTACCTGTCACAAACATATATGAATATAAACCATCAAACAAAAAATTAGGGGATAAAACATGGTTCCTGGTCAGCCACAGCTATGTATGTAATAATTGAGATGGAGGAGCAGGATACGTGTTGCCAGCTCCAACTAGTTGGGATAAGGCATTCATTGTTGTTTTTCTTTCTTAGCAACATATATGGGTCAATATAGAAATAGCGAAATGGGTTAAATTTTACATTCTTAATTATGTAAAGAAAGCAAGTGCTCTATACGAAAATATAAAAAAAAAATTGTTCATATATCCAAAGTTCAAAAAACCAATTGCATCAAGTCAACCCTTGGACGCAAGCATGGTTTGAAGTTCTGATACTTTACCACAACTTCTATAGCATTTCCATTTTGGGGGTGGTTTCCAAAATGAAACCCTCTTAAAAATCAATCTTTCAGCAGTATCCTCATCATATCAATTGTTTTGAAAGAAGCTTTCAGTATTGGACTCAATAAAATCAAAGCTGTTGATACCATATAGAAATTGAGTCCATTAAATAGAATCACAAATGGAGAACTCCAACTCTTAGATAAGAAACCCATAAATTTATTGAAAAATCAAAAGGAGATAAAATCATATTTCACAAGTATGTTAAAGTTCAACCTATTTATTTCAATCTTAATTTAGTTTTTGTTGTTAAACTGGTTACATTTATGAAGTCAAATACTATATAATATATTATGAAGGGTTTTTCCTGCTACAAAAGCACTAACGAAGCCAGATATTATAAGTACCAGATTAGTAGACAACAAAATCTATTACCACAATTACATGGATTGGTCAAATTATTGCTACCACATCTAACGTTTATAACAATGTACTGCCTGATGAGCGTCCAGTGACTATGAAGCTGCATGCAACACGCTGTACCATAACAAGAGTTGTAAAGGATGTGTTGAATGATCAAATATGAGGAATTTTACGTTGTACATTCGATAATATGTTGGTTTCAAATTTTACACCTTACAATATCTATATGTTGATCATTTTTATGTAATATGGATGCATTTCTCAGTATTCTTTATAAGTTCAACATCATAATTGTAGTTTATAATTACAATTTCAAGTTTCAAACAAGTTTAAGTTCAAGTTTCAATGCATATCTAGGCTTATCTATTTGTTCCCACTTCCCGCGTTGTTGCATACTACATGGCTGGAACAATGTGCAATGCACTTTTCATCACTTTTTGAGCTTCTATATGCAGAAAATATGTCTTGTTTTAGACTCTCAAATGGTCCCAAAGTTTCTATGACATTTTACACCGATTCTATGAATTCCAAAAGGTTTCCAGAAACATTTCCTATTTCCGAAAGAATCGAACTCACTTTTGAAACAAAATTTTCTACCACAGAGACAAAGCATAGTCTACAAAACATTCAGACACCATCTTGAGATGTTGGAAGGTAAACCGTCTATCATGATAGCATTTTAGAAATATACATGGTCTTTAAGCTGGAATAGTGACAACTCCGCAATCATAGTAAATATCACTGGTTCCTCAAGTAGATCTAAAGAAAAGCACCTGTTTCACCACACCCAAGCGAGCAGGCACACATATGTACTCGCACAATCAATCCAATCCACATAGAACAAGAACAAAATTCAGATCAAAAGATAAAACAAAAATAACAAGCCAAGTCTCAAAAAAAAAAAAAAATTAATAATAAACTAAACTATTTTCCCTTGGCAATACTGCTAAAATGAAATTGAATTCCATTGATTTATCTTCTACAATTACACAGTTTGAAACTTACATATCCACACCAAAAATGAAAAAAAGGGAGAAAGTTAAGAAACATAGAATAATGCACTAATATAGAAACATTGTGCAAGCATACAGAGTTATAAGGCCATCAATAATTTGCTATGCAACTTAATGTTAGAAAGATCAATTGTGAATGTCAATGCCCCCAAAAGATTGTCCCATGTACTTAGATTCATGATCTAAACTAAAAGGCTTGTGTGGTAAAAGTATACTCACAGCACCACAGGTACAACAGTCAGAAACTTTCTGTTGCGAGTCAGCTGCTTGCCATTGTCTACCTGCTCCCACCATGTTAAGCCATTATAGATACCCTGGTCATCGGCAAAAGGAGTTCCTTTCTTCCAATGGAAGAAATGATAAGTGACCTGCAGCAAAACACATGCTCCTAAGTCATGCCATATCAATGATTCAACTCATAGACTAGGCTGACAGGAAAGACAGCTAAAACAAAAGAAGGATAAACACACAAGCAGATTTTTGAATGTTTATGTTAAGCAAGCTAATCTAAAAATAGCAGTCTAAATTGAAAAGAACCTAAACAGAACAAGGAGAAATCAAACAACTAGAACTCGAAAGAAGTTAACAAGGACGCAAGAATCAAAGAAAATGTAATTTAACTCTCACCAAATGCTTAGAGCCCAAAACAAAAGAACACAAATACAAAATAAGAATAAGTGTAGAAGAAAGCAATAATACAATAAACAGACTATATGCTACTCATGGATCATATCGTCAGAAGGTATGCCCCGGAAGAAGGTATCCCTCATAACACCCCTCCGGGCCAATCTATCAGGCACATCATTAGCAAACCTAGACACATGGCCTAACGAGATGTTCAGCCCTTCTGCCACCATGATGTAACGAAGTAGGTACATGTAGGCTATTAAATGCTCCAAGATATGTGCAGCTTGGATCGAGTCGATAATACCGGGGGGGGCGGGCGGGGACTCGGCCTCCCTAAAATTTCAAAGGACTAAGTCACATGGAGCCAATGCCTAGTTCCAGTACTATAAATCCCATGAATTCAATATTTATAGCTTAAAAGAAACTAAGAACCTTCAAATTCTAATGTTTTACTTCCAAAACTCAAAATTTAATCTTTATAGATAATGTAAAAAATGAGTGACATATATTGCTATACAATGAGCCAAGCCAACCAAACCTCAGCTCAAGCTCGTTAAGGAGATGAGCTTCTCCAGGCTACGGCTCATATAAAGAACCTAATTAGTAGGTATCAAATATGCATTTGTAATTCAGTAACATTACAAGTAAGCCTCCACAAAAAGGAGGAATGAATTTTCAAAGTTGAAAATGCATTGTTGGGGTGTTCCAACAGGCAAGGGCTTTTCTTGTTTTCATTCCCAAAATACTACTTTTTCCCCTAGTTAGCCGAACATTGTTTGAGCTAGGGAATGAATTCCGAGAATGAGAATCAGTGAAATTTGCTCCTAGAATAAATTTCAAACGCCACCTAAGTTCGGGCTCAGCTCATGCAAACCAAGCCCAAGCCTGAACTGAGCTAGCTAAGCTCTTGATAGCACTAGGCAAATATGCTTCTATTCCTCTTCTCATTGAAAGGAAAAAAAATTGATAATGAAGGTGCCTAAACTGCAACAAGCTGACCTTTCAGTTGGCAGATTACTGAAACATCTTAACTAATAGAATGGAAAACAAATTCTTCCATATTTTTTAGTTCTAAATCAAAATATGAAGCAGATTATGTAAGTCATCTGTAAAGCAATTTGATTTGATGTATCAAAACATCATCCTAATAAACTAAAATCACAAAGTGTTCCTAACTGTAACAGAGAAGCAAATGATAATGATAGGAAAAAGCATATTAGGACGATATTCAAAGAAAATCAGATCAAGAATCTTACACAAGTCATAAACACATCAATATCCAAAATGGTATCACCTCAAGCATTTCATACACACCATACCAGGAAGAAAAAAAATTAATGCAACAAAACACCTAATTCGGCTTTTACACAAGGATCACATAATTCCCTATAATCCCACAAGCTTTCTATGTCTATTTTACCTTTTCCCATATTCCAAAACTTAGAGTTGGCTCATTATGGAAAAACAAGAGAAATGAAGAACAGGAAAAAGTTGGGCATTGTTGATTCATCATTTGTTTGATACACGAGTTGAAGGACAAGAAATATGAGAAAAAGAATAACTCAGGGAAGATGTTCTCTGGTTTCATTGCTTCAACTTAAACACTTCTGCAGGGATCAAATTTCCAATTATGCTTGCTGCGCTCATCTTTTAAATTAAGCATGTAATAAGAGTGTTGGCATGGCCAGAATTGATTGAAGTGCATACCAATTTGCACAATTTAGAATTCATATAGAAATTGGGAAGATATGAAAGCTGAAAGAAATTTGAAAAATCTTTTTCAAACAAATCCATATATTATTTTCCTTAATAAAATGCCTTCATTATTTAAAAAATAAATAAAATTGGTGGGCACTGCTGAAACTTTAAGAGAACTCTGGAAATAGTTTTATCTCACTGTCCTAAGAAACTTGTATGACTCGTAACTGTGATTCTAGGAACCAAGTTTCCGCAGGATTCATAACAAAATTCTATCTTATTCTCCATAACTTCCTTGACACGTCAAGCAATTACCGTGGTTACAATGGGCCAGTAACGAGGATAAAACATTTCTGTAGTTCTTTCGATTCCAACATCTTCCCGTTTAATTGAATTACAGTCTGAAACCCAAACTAGTTTCTAACCATTTGATCATCTCACATGCATTGGTTTAGTAATGTCCATATAGATGTCTAGCCCATGTATGGTATCAAACTCCATAGATGAACAGAGTAAGACTAGAACAGAGAAGAGAACAAATCGGACATTCTATAATATCATTTCAATTATCCATCCCTCTCCACATCTAATCTTTCACTCATCCTAACTGCAGTTGCGTAAACCACAAGGAATCATACCATGTAGAGCAAGGGTCATCCCAAAGAGGAAGACAAAACCATTTATCTAGTAGTGCCTACGGAAGAGTGTGAACAAGAATCGCCATACGTGGGCTATGAATGTTAATAACCACCAAAATTGTCTATCATCAGAAATTATTTTCTTATCAGTTCAGGCTCAGAACTGCCAAGACCAACTGAATGCTTAGAAAAAAAAATTAATATAAAAGTTTGATTGAACCGTACAAAGAAAGAGGGGGATCGCAAATTTGTAAACTACCCCAAAAAGGCATCTCAATTTATTTCTGCCAATAACATCAATTAATATTTCCGGTAAACCTTGGGAGTTAATGATGACAACCAAAGATTGATATTTAAAAGATGACTTGAAGAAAAGCTCAAACCATGACTTCTAAATTCTTCTCAGTTCCCTTCAATCACGAAAATATGGGTCAAAACAGAAACAATCTTCCTTGATAACAAAACACCCTTATGTTCCAAGGTCAATCGCTCTATATACCTAAACCCGATCTAGAAATCCCCATCAACATGATACAAATTCAACATCATGACGTCCTCCACAACAAAAAAAATACTAACAAATCTACCTTCTAAATTACAACTAATTCAATACAACAAATAAGCAGATAAAATAACAACCCACTGTCAAAAACAAAATTGCAACATCATGACCACCCACAAGAACAAATACTAACAAATCGAGCAAATCTACCTTCTAAATTAAAATTGCAACTAATTCAATACAACAAATAAACAATACTTAATAAGCAGATCAAGTGTCAAAAACAAAATTGCACCATTAAAAAACCCTAAACGTGATTCTTACAAACAACGATCGAGAACAAAACCCCAGTTCCAAATAGAGAAATTCTAGTCAATCATCATAATTTTAATCAGATAAAGGGAAGAAAAACAGAGAAAGCGAGAAAGAATCAAAAGAAGCTTACGACAAAGTGGGAGAGATTGACGATGGTCCAGGCCATGCCGGGAGTACATCGGAAAACAGAAAGCACGACGAGCCAAGAGAAGAAAACGATTAAGATATAACTAGTCCAGACACCAGGGTACATGAACCACTCTGTGTTCTTATTCAGATCGGTCGGAGGAACAGCATGTACGTATAGCTTCACCATGCTTCCTCTTTCCCACGATAAACCTAATCAATCCACCAATAACATGATTAAGATCCCCTTTTATCCTTCTTTTCTATAAATCAAAATCCAAAATCCAAATCCCTCTTTCTCGGTTTAGCGACGAAGAAAGAGAGATGACCAGAAGATATTTATTTATGACATCAAAACGAGCGCAGATGTAATTGCTATTAAAATAGGGGATTTGGGGTTTAAAAGACCAAAGCAAAAGGATAAATTATAAAACTCTCTTTGAATTGTGCATTACAGGGAAAATCCTAAATGATAAAAATCTCCTTGAGATATACATTAATTATAGAGGCCATCCTTCACCTTTCTTAAATAAACAATCTTCCCTCTAGACTTGCATGAATTTGCAATCCGACCCGTCAATTCGACTAAGTTTTAGCAGGCTTGAATTCAAGTACTCAACCCATGGAACAAGTTTAGTTGAGTGTTTTCAACCCGCAAATAAATGATTATTGGTTAACCCTTCTGATCCATTAGGTTGTTATACTATATATTTTTTTCTTTTTATTTTTCCTCTTCTTTATCATTTCGCTTGTATGATAGAACTAGTTTAATTATTAGAGGTTGGAGCATTAGATAAGTAGATTATTGTTGTTCCCATATGATTAAATAAGTTTAATGAGAAAAATAATATTAAATCAAAATATAATTGTATTTATTATTCAAGACACTGTAAATAATAAAAAATTACTAAAATTAAATTGGACAAATGGGTTAAGGTATGTTGGGTGCTGGTTTGATTATTTCAAGTGTCAAGCCGTTAATATCCCCTATGAACCCAAACCCGAACCCGAACCCGAACCCGAACCCGAACCTAACCACCCAATTGTTACCTCTAAATGTCATCACATATTTGCACAAAATTTTATCCCTCCACAAGTTTTAAGATAGTTAAAAGATAAAGTTGTCTTTAATTCTTTTTATTTTCTTCCAATTATACCTTTCATTGTAAATCCTTATTTATAAAAACTAATAGTATACAGTGCAAAGCCCTTTCTTCAATAAATAAGCCGCAAGGTGTTAATGATTTTTTATTTTTGTAAATATTGAATTTATTAGTGATGATATTAAAGTAAAAAAATAATGAAATATAAACACGTTTTCTAACAAAGGAAAAAAATGTTATTTCAGAAAAATATAGGAAGGTATCTATAATTATTCCATACCTCATGTGTAGAAGTTATTAGTGTGTGTGGGGGGGGGGGGGGGGGGGGGAACGTTTCCA
>JAUPMG010000020.1:14225926-14241642 GCA_031762675.1 Pachysandra terminalis
ATGGATTTTGCAGAGATTGAGAGAGAAGAGGGAGAGGAAGGGGAAGGAGAATGAGGGAGAAAGGGTAGGAGGTTCTACATACGATTTTCCAGTCGAATCCATGTGCGATTAGAACGGCGTGAAGGTTTTGCATGACGGAAATTAACGTTGTTGGTGGTTCTAATTGGTCGGTGTTGGTGAAGAACTCATTTGGGTGGTTCTACAAATTTTGTAGCAGCAGTATCCGATGGAGAGAGAGAGAGAGAGAGAGAGAGAGAGAGAGAGAGAGGGAGGAGGGAAAGGGTAGAAGGGTAGTTTGGGTATTTATAATTTTCAAAAAACAACTACTATATTCAAATACCCGACATGTCATCTACCATATGGCAGAGGACCAAAAGGCAATTATTTTGGGATTTCTATACATAAGGGATGAATACACTTGGTTAATATACTTTTGGGGAATAACTTATGTAAAGTAGGACATATGGGTAATTTGGCCTTATTTCTTTACTGTGTAAGCATAGCCCCACATAATCCTTATAGATATTTAGGTCTTTATGGTTTTCAAAGTAATATATTTTTACAATTGTGGTTTGGATGTGATTCAATAACATATCCTTCAAGCAAAAAACATATATACATATCGAATATGCATGAACATGCTACACAAATTGTAGATACAATATTAGGGGTGTACAAACGGGCCAAAGCCCGCATGCCCCCGAAGCCTGGCATGGCCCGTGTTTGCCTGGGCCCGGCACGAACTCAGGGCCGTGCCGTGCTGGGCCTAGGTTCCCATGCTTGTGGCACGGCACGTCACGGCCCGCGCAAAGGCACGAGCCCGGCTTGGGCACGGTCCAAACAGCACCCGCAGCCAGTTCCAGCCCGGTTGACCCATTCCAGCCAAAACTAGCCGTTTTTGGCCGGAAACGGCTATTTTTGACTGGAAAATGCTAGTTTTGGCCGGAATTGAGTCGTTTTTTTTTTGTTTTTTGTAAAATGACCAAAATAATTAATAATGCAGTTTCTTATCTCATACAATTTGTAATTTTTCAAAATTTGAAATAATTAATAAAATGAATATTGTATTTATTTTCACTTTTTGTTGTCCAATTTAATGTAAGTAGATTTATGTAACTTAACAATTAACTTATATAATAAGTATATATATACTAATATTATACAAGTAAATTTAAGTTGTATAATTATATATTAGTAAGTATATATACTTAATTACATTATATAGCTTATAGATTTCCTTATTTTATATAAGTAGATAATACTAATAAGTTACTAATAATGAGTATGTATACTTTATATATACTTATAAGTAGGTAAGTATATATATATATTTATATTTAGAAGTTAATTCATATAAGAATAAAACGTATATATAATTTTTATACTTATACTTATAAGTATATATATATATATATACTTACAAGTTGTATAATTATATATTTGGAACTAGTATTTATATTATTATAGTATAAGTATAAGTTATACTTAAGAAGATTAAAGATAAAATAATTTTTAAAAAAAAAGTTGAAGAAAAACCTGTTCTGGTCGTGCTGGGCTGCCCAACAGCTTTGTTGCGTGCTGGGCCTGGCACGACACGGTACATAATGCACAACACGGCTTGCGTGCCCTGTGCCGTGTAGGGCCTAGGGTCTCGAATGCTGGTCCCGACCCGAAAATCTATTGGGTCGTGCCATTAGACACGAAGCACGCGTGGCCCGCACATTATCGTACTGGGCTAGACCAGGCAACCCGTTTGTACACCACTATACAATATATATATATATATATATATATATATATGCATGAAAAATAGTGGATACTTTAATTTAGATGCGAAACTGAGTTAAAAAGATGATAGATTATCATGTTTTTCATATCATATACCCACGTACATAATATATATTAGTGTGGAAATAAAATGGTAGGTGAGGGAGTGTATAGAAACTTAAACAAATAGATATTTAGAAATTTACATAAAATTCGTAGATTGATATGATAGAACTGTAAAAACATTATTACAATGCATATCTTAAAAAGCTATATATAAAGAGAAAATAATGTTTTTTAAGCTCCAAATATTAGATATTTTTAATTAAACTAATGAGATTTTGTGAACGAAATTAACTCTATTTAATGGAGTTTGATTCTTCGGTTAGAGAGAGAGAGAGAGTTGAAGAACAAATTAATAGTTTGTTTTCATGCTGTTACATGTGAACATATGAACCTTATGGCGGGACGCTGGGGTTCCATATGACCCCGACTCTCTCTAAAGTCTGTAGCAACTTAAGTTTAGACTGGCTGAAGGCGTGCGATATGATAATCGATTCGTCTCGGCATGCCATTTTCAAGGTATTATGACGTACTCAAATTTAAAATAAAAATAAAAAAATTTGACTTTATTGTTGGTGGTCCTTAGCAAAAAATAATACACACACACATATATATAGTAGGGTCATTTGATAATTAAGAAAGAGCAAGAAAAATTAATTAATTAAAGGCCTTTGCCGTCGGATTTATGCAGGACTCCAGGGCATGGTTTCAAGGATCGGTTAGGATTGGATCGGATTGGCCAGGACCGGTCCGATCCCAAGCCACGATTCAAATTATTGTATCAAGTGGCTTTGGATCAGACTGATCCAATTGATATCGATAAGGATCGGCCGATCCAGTCCGATCCTATCCGATCTTTTCCGATTCGGTCCAATTTGGTCCGATCTAATTTTTTTTAATTGGCATTGGATCGGACCAATCCGAGCCATACCGATACGGATTGGCCGATCCAATTTTTTTTTTTTCTTTTTATTTGAAGGACGATCCAAAACTTGGATCGGCCCATCCAATATCGGATTGGCAATCCGGATCGAGATCGGAGACCGGTCCTATCCAAGATCCAGAGAATAAAAACCTTGTCCCAGATCCCCCATAAGGTTCATATATCGAATATATCGATTGAATACATTGATATAATGTAGCGTATAAGTAATATTGAAGGCTATAACATATATTACATATATCGACTTGAACAATATAGAAATTAGTGTCTTAAAATACATTTATGTACAATCATATAATGACGATGCTGTGATACAAGATACGTATTAACCGTATGTGTGAAACGGATAACGTAGGGATTGGATTCCGCCACGTGTTTAAAGAAATCACAGGAGAAGCACAGTACACTTGACACCATTTCCTCTAGAAACGAATAATGGCGGAGGAATTCGTTCGAAGTTCTGATGTTATAAGCTTCACCTCGTACAGAAATGGCGGTACAACGCTGGAGGAATGCCAAGATATGATTCAAAGAGGGCTTACAAGTAAGTAAACCAGTTACTTCTCTTTCAATCCATCTGAAAATCATTCTGTCTAGGTTTTTTTTTTATTTTTTTTATTTTTAGGGTTTAAAGCTCTCTCCTCCATTCTTAATACAAATTTGAAATGTACAGCTCCGACTGTGAGGTTCCTGAGAGAACATCTGGAGAAAGCTGGATGCGTTGTGGGAGACAAGTTCTTCAAGGCCGTTCAATGCGACGGCCAGATCAGTGGCGGTTATGTTCGCGGCCAAGGGGTAAATAACTGAAGACCTTCCTGTTCTGTCTCTTCTTCTTTGTTTTCATCAGCTTCGAATGTTAGTTTTATTCACAACACAACAGATGCTTCAATTTTCAATCAATGTCAAAAAAGTTGTTAATTCTCAAACTTGGTCCCACGCTGGTAACTTAATTGGCTGATTGCGTCTCATTCATCTTTTTTTTTTTTTTTATTTCTTAGCCGTTCTGTGTATTTGATCCTCTTTTAGTTATGTTACTCGATCAAAATTTCACTTTTAAGGAATCTTCAATCATAAAACATTGAGCATTCATAATTCTTTTTTTTTTTTTTTAATTTTATTTCTTAACTGTTCTGTGTATTTGATCCTCTTTTAGTTATGTAACTCGATAAAAAACTCACTTTTAAGGAATCTTCCAGCATAAAACACTGAGCATTCATATATACTGTTATATATAAAGACCATAAGGAATCATGGTAGCTTTATATTGAAAGTGTATGCTCCAAGGGGAATCTCTCCTAACGAAAATTGCGGTAGAAGTTCCCGGATTTGTAATATAAAACCTCATTTTTTAGTTTCTTTTGAGCTCTGAGCTTGAGGTAAGTTTTTGATTTTCAGTATTACTGCTCTCATTGCATGTGGCAAACAGTATAATAGTGCAATCATAGTGTTTAAACTCGGTATTGGATCAGGGATTGTCCCGGTCTGATACCGAGTTGGATCGGCGATCCAACTCTAGATCAGCCGATCCAAAACATGACCCAATTTTTTTTTTTTTTTTTTTGTTTTTTAAAAAGAAACTTTTTGAGGGGTGCCAGACTATCTATATTGGATCGTCTCATCTGACACGTCTAAAACCGAGTAAGATCGTCTAGATCGGACGATTTGACTCGGTTTCGGACCGAATTGAAGAATTTTTAATAGATTAGGGATCGTGACTTGTCCCAAGCCGATTCCAAGTTGGATCAGCCGATCCGGACCGGGATCGGTTGATCCTTTATACCATGAATGCAATTACGCATGTTTTCATTTAGACGAGAGTGATTTAATTTCCTTTTGTATGTCAGATAAAGATATGTAGTAACCACATGGACATTCAAGATGAAGTGAATCAAGTACTTATCCATGAGCTGATCCATGCGTACGACGATTGCCGGGCTTCAAACTTGGATTGGAGGAATTGTGCTCACCATGCTTGCAGTGAGGTGTGTTTTACTGTGATGATCAATTTTTATTTGCTATTGCTAAGTAGCTGGATTTGCTTTAATAACGAAGTTTCTTTATCCTTCATCCTCCATGTTTCAGATTCGTGCAGGGCACTTAAGTGGTGACTGCCACTACAAACGTGAGTTATTGCGAGGTTTCATGAAGATAAAGGGTCATGAACAAGTGAGTTTCTTTTTGCTATTTCTCAAACTCTACATATAGCTCAGAGTATATTATCTTTTCCCTTTATGATTTATTATAATACCGTCAATCCCTAGAGCGAATTTGATACCAGAATGCTTGTGTTTGAGATCTATCACCGTACTACTTACCTTATCAGTTTAGTAGATATATATACCTTACAAATACAGCAATAACCTTCTTCTTCTTGAAGGTTGTGGTGTGTGTAAACTTACCTTCATAAGGGCATGATTTGGTTTTTCTTCATCTTTCTGAAAAAAAAATCTGGATAAGACATTTATATATTTATGTGAAACATTAGCAATGAAACATCCCTGAAGTTTTTAAAATTACTCGGAGTACCCTTGATGTTTTGGGTAAAATACCCCCAAGCAATGTTTGAAACATCTGGGTTCTCCAAATATGTATCCCAAATGAAAGCAGGGGGTTTAAATAATTTACCGTTATTTTCTTTCTAATATTAACAATGTTCCTGATTGATTAACTCTCTCTCTCTCTCTCTCTCTCTCTCTCTCTCTCTCTCATTGTCTATATGTCCATATTGTAGTTGTTAGTCAATTTGTAAATGATTTCAATTTTCTCTGTTAATTTTCAAACCTCGTATATGTCAATCAGTCTATAAATGATGTAGAAGATTTGAATTAATTAGGAGATACTAGATGATTGCAAACCTCTCTAGAAGACTAGAAGCCAACCATTTACATAGAAAGATACATTCAGTCAAAAAAATAAGTTGGTTTTGGAGTTGATGTCAAAGCTAAATTGAGTAATCTCCATATATACTTGAGGCTTTGGAGTTGAGTAGTTTCCATATATACTTGAGGCAGCATGAACTATATCAACATGGTGGGATACCGAAGCATGGATAATGTGGGCCTGATTGTATTGAACGTATTTAGGCACCATAAGTGACCGCCCTTCCATACTTACTTACCTGTAATCATAGAATTGTTCAGCTGCCCTAATGGAATTGGAGAAATATCTGGGCATGTGTAACTCAGCTCAGATTAATTAAATTTTTCCTACATAATCTTAAACATAAACCATCAACCCTAACCCAACCCAGTCATAGCCTCAATCCAATGTAGTTTTTCAGCACTAGGCCCAAACCCAGTCTTGTATTGGTGGGTTGGGTTAAGAGAAAAAAAATCTCATTGAGCTCCTTTTACGGTCTATTGGCTAGGCTATATAGTAACAACAAAGGAAATAAGGATAACAATAATAAGTTATCCCAAATTCCCAACTGGTTGAGACATATATCCCATCTAGTAGGGTAACCTTAGATTTTTTCTAAGGTTATCATTTCATTGGAATTTTTTTGTCTATAATAAGTTATCCCTAATTCCCAACTGGTTGGAACATATATCCCAACTAGGATTTTGTCTAAAAGTCTAATATAATCTAATAGATTTTAATGTGATATGATATGTACTTATGTATGCATAAATACTAGAGATGTTGTTAAAGGTGCTTGCCTCAGCGATATTAGCCTAGGCAAGCTAGAACTAGGCGCGTGCCTGGGTTTTCAGGCGATTGCCTAGGCAAGTGCCTAGTTCTAATAAGATTTCATCCCAGAACCTACTTTGTGTGTAAAAAACACATCCCAATTTTACAGTATACACTTGGTGCTGTGTTCCAATTTCGCAAGGTCTTTTTAAAATTCCAAAAAATCTTTAGTTTTCAGGTGACTTTCTCCCTAAATGTCCTTTTCTTTAGGCTGGATTTCCTTTTAATGCAAGTCTACTTCTGAATGCTGTTCACTGCAGGAAAAGAATCTGAATGTTAGAATCATCTACTAATAGCCTGATGTTGTATCTGTTTCATGTTGACATCTGAAGGAGTGCATACAAAGAAGAGTTTTGAAGTCAGTGATTGCTAACCCCTACTGTTCAGAATCAGCTGCAAAGGATGCCATAGAAGCTGTGTGGGATGTATGTTATAACGACTCAAAGCCCTTTGACAGAGCTCCATGAGATTATGTTAACCGCTACACTCTTGTGAAGGCTATACAACACCCTTCGCCTGTAACTGTAACTGTAACGATTTCTTCTTTTCTCAGAAGGAAAATTGAGCTCATTCAGAAACCAGATATGGGCATCAAAACATATGGTGATTGGGTCCATTCAAATCCATGTCTTGATAGATATAAAATATATGATGCTATTTGAGTTTGAAGGTTCCCTGTCTAAATTTTCTTTTATAAATTCTTTCCTTTTTTTTTCTTTTTTTTTTTCACATTGAGATATAGGTACGAATGGGGGTCGAGGATCCAACCTGTTAAACATTGGATCTCTTGACCCCGTGATGGACACTTCATGGGGTCCTTGTTTATGGTATTTACTTTTATGGGTCCTGGATATGGACTTAATTAAATAACCTTAGGACCCATACCTTATCAACAAGATGAGAAATCAAATATCCCTTGATAGGCTTATTAGAATTATAACAATTTCAATGCAGGCCTTACTGGGCCTGGTTTGAGTTTATTGTAGCAAGTCTGGATCTATCATAAAATTATTATTTTTTTCCCGTAAAAAAAGTTTGTAGGTTTGGGCCTCCCATTAAAAGTTATTTTTTAAAGGGTATGGATCAATTACATTTTTGATGCAGGTATGAGTGCAGGATTACCAATGCAGATGGGTCCAGGATTCTCACTGCAGACAATCCGTACCCGGTTGGGAGGATCCAACTAGGGCTATAAATGGGTCGGATCTATAACTGAATTTGACCCGTATTCAACACAAGATCTCTAATATGGTTAGCCCTTAAAATTCGATAGATCGGATATGGATCTGAATATTCATATCCCAAATTCGAATATGAATTCGATCATATCCGATCCCATTAGATTTTATAAAACTGTAAAACTTTTGAATATAAGTCAATACATTTTTGAATTTGGATATACATATTATTTCGGTTGAATATTGGATTTTGGTTGAATATGATTTTTATGTTTTTTTAAATTTCTTTTGAATATTGAATTCGAATATAATTTTTTTTAAAAAGATTCTAGATGGATCGGATCCGTATTCGACCCATTAACCGTCCTAATCTCAACAACCGAACATGCCGGGATAAAAAAAGGAAAAAAGGAAGAGCTAAAATTATTTGTTTTTAGGACTTTTCCCGAATTGAACTATAACAACTGTTCGTTCGTTCCTTGTTTTCCGCATAAAGCGTTTCCATCCATTCCACAAATCGCTCGTTTCTTTTGTCACTTAGGGTTCCTTGATTCGTTTGGTTTCTCTCTCTCTCGCAGAAACCCTTTTCATCTCTATGGCTTTTCTCTACATTCTTATCCATACACGCCATGTATTGGGACTTGATCTCTAGCTTTTCAATTCTTCCTACAACGTTCTTCCTATGAACTGTTAATTTCTTGTGTTTTTTTTTAGATTTAACGAGCCAAAAAAAGAAAAAAAAAATGGTTTTCGAGATCTGGGTTGTTCTGGGTTTGGTATGAAGATGGGAATATCAAATGACATGGAAGGTGGGGATACAGATATGGACTCGTCGGATATCAAAGTAGTCGGATGCCGGTTTCGTCTTCGATCGGCATTCGATTCTTACTGTATTGCGTCCGAGGCATTTTCTGAGCAGCGACGTCTGATTCCAATTGTAATCGAACGTCAACTTTGATACCTTCCTAATTCTCCTCTTTCTCATAGCTCTTTGGATCTCTGCTAGAATGAATACATTAGCTGGATTGTACGGGAAGTCAGACCCTTCTGAGGCAGAATACTTGGAGAAAGATCCCACCGGTCGATATGTTCGGGTATGATTTTTTTTTTTTTTTTTGCATTCCAATGTACAATGAAATAGATTTACAACTTGAAATTAGTATTTAAATTTATGATTCAAGTAGTCTTATGTTCTTATTTGGATGTCTAATTTGGGATTGAACCCTTAACCTCGAAGTTTCGATACTAACTACCCGTGATTTTATTCGTTCTTTGTAATTGAATCTATTTCGTGGCTACTGGCTAGCATTCTAGTGTCTAATTTGGAATTGAACCCTTAACCTCGAAGTTTCAGTTTCAATACTAACTACCCGTGATTTGATTCGTTCTTTGTGATTGAATCTATTTTGTGGTAAGCATTCTAGTTCAAGTAGTCTTATATGTTCTTATTTGGATGTCTAATTTGGGATTGAATCCTTAACCTCGAAGTATCGATACTAACTACCCGTGATTTGATTCGTTCTTTGAAATTGAATCTAGTTCGTGGTAAGCATTCTAGTTCAAGTAGTCTTATATGTTCTTATTTGGATATCTAATTTGGGATTGAATCCTCAACCTCGAAGTATCAATACTAACTACCCGTGATTTGATTCATTCTTTGTAATTGAATCTATTTCGTGGTAAGCATCCTAGTTCAAGTAGTCTTATATGTTCTTATTTGGATGTCTAATTTGGGGTCGAATCCTTAACCTCAAAGTTTCGATACTAACTACCTACAATTTGGTTAGTTCTTTGTAATTGAATCTATTTCATGGCAAGCACCCTAATTCAAGTAGTCTTTTGTTCTTATTTGGATGCCTAATTTGGGATTGAATCCTTAACCTCAAGGTTTCGATACTAACTACCCGCGATTTGGTTAGTTCTTTGTAATTGAATCTATTTCGTGGCAAACATTCTAATTCGAGTAGTCTTATATGTTCTTATTTGATAATCAATCTAATTTGGGGTTGAATCCTTAACCTCAAAGTTTCGATACTAACTATCCATGATTTGGTTAGTTAATTGTAATTGAATCTATTTCATTTCAAGCATTCTCTTGTTTATCATTCCAGTGGAGAATTATAATTTGTTGCTAGTAGCTTTATTTGCCTTTTTTTATATAGTAATATCGTCTCCTCGTTTGTTTTCTTTTTTTCTTTTTTTTTCTCTTCCAGTACAATGAGATCCTGGGACAAGGTGCATTTAAGACTGTGTATGGTTCCCCAACTTATCTTTCTTGTGTTTTGCTGAGAATTCAGTTCTCAGTAACTTATTTGGTTTCAGCAAATTTATTAGCTTCATGAGTAATTCTGATTTTATTCCTTTGTTTCTAAACGTAGTTATAAGGCATTCGATGAAGTTGATGGAATAGAAGTTGCTTGGAATCAAGTGAAAATTGACGATGTGTTGCAGTCACCGGAAGATCTGGAAAGGTTATATTCTGAAGTTTATCTACTGAAATCAGTGACACATGAAAATGTGATCAAGTTGTTTAACTCTTGGGTGGATGATAAGAAGAAGACTATTAACATGATTACTGAATTATTCACTTCTGGAAGCTTGAGGCAGTAAGTTCCATTGATTGTTTTTCATTTTCCTTTTCCTTTTGTCTTATTTGTATGTTGTGTTCTTGTACGTTGTTCATTTTTTTTTCCTTTTTTTGGAAATTAGATACCGTAAGAAGCATAAAAATGTTGATATGAAGGCTATAAAGAACTGGGCAAGGCAGATCCTTCAAGGTTTGCATTATCTTCACAGTCACAACCCACCTATTCTGCACCGAGACTTAAAATGTGATAATATTTTTGTGAATGGAAACAATGGAGAAATAAAAATTGGAGATCTGGGATTGGCAATTGTTATGCAGCAGCCCACCGCCCGAAGTGTTATTGGTAACGGTTCAATTTCTTTGAGTGTCTTAATTCTTTTTTATCACATCAACATAATTAAAAGTTTTCATTACTTCCTTTTTCTCACATAGGAACTCCTGAGTTCATGGCTCCTGAGCTTTATGAAGAAGAATACGATGAACTTGTTGACATATATTCTTTTGGCATGTGCATTTTGGAGATGGTTACTTTTGAGTATCCATACAGTGAATGCAAAAACCCGGCTCAAATTTTTAAAAAAGTCACGTCTGTAAGTTCATTAATCATTATTCTGATGTTGTATCGTTAGGCAATCCACTGTTTACTATCTGTTATTATCTTTATATACTCTTTTATAGGGTATAAAGCCTGCTGCTCTCAGTAAAGTGAACGATCCTCAAGTTAAGCAATTTATTGAGAAGTGTTTGGTTCCAGCATCTATGAGGTTGCCTGCTAAGGAGCTTTTGAAAGACCTGTTCCTCCAATCTGGCAATCCAAAGGAGCTCATCCGTGATCCTTTACAGTTTCCTTGCCTTGCGCCCAAACTAATAAATCTGTGTAATTCTGGACCTCTTTCGATGGAGATAGACTCGGATTACAAACAACTTACAACTAGTACTTGTCCAGGCAATAGTAGCGGGACTCCACTTGTTCCCATTTGGGAATTTCAGAGGACGAATAAGGCTAATGAGTTTAGGTTGAGAGGGGAGAAAGATGGTGATAATTCAATATCATTGACATTGCGTATTGCAGACTCATTTGGTATTTATTTTATTTTATTTTATTATTTTTTTTAAATTTTTCTTGTTTTTCCTAGCTTGCTTTTTAGTTAGTTTTCTTGAACATGATGTGGATTTGGTTTGTGTGTTACTAACAGGTCGAGTCAGGATTATACATTTTCTCTTTTATCTTGACACTGATACTGCACTCTCTATAGCCAGTGAGATGGTCGAACAGCTGGAGTTATCAGATCAAGATGTTGGGTTTATTGCTGAGTTTATTGATTACTTGATAATTAAATTTGTACCTCACTGGAAACCTTCCTTCGATCAATCCTCGAGTGGAGGAACAAGCCCAGACAAGGGGTCTCCAACACTTGAAAATAACGGATCCTCAATGATTTGTAATTGGGAATCAGGGGCAGTCAATGTTCCTACAGAAGCATTGATTAAGCAAGATGACGTTTCTCCGGCTAACAGAGGCCCTCTCCAAGGTGACTTGTATAAAGAAGAAAATCCAAATATTTCTGATCTAAGTTCGGCTAATGTGGAAGATCAAGATTCTGAATCATCAAATGCTTCAGAAATATCGGCCGATTCTACTGCCATGATTACCTTAGACGACAGAGCCATCGAATGTGTTGATTATAGTACTGAAGGAGGTTATAAGGGATTGAGTGGGTATGCTTCTGAGACAGACCTTGGAGTTGTGGACTATGGTGATTGTAAAATGGAAAGAAATGTGTGCGATTCTGCTGTCAGGAACGAATATATGAAGAATTCAGAGACATCCATTGCTGACTTAAATGGGATTTCTAACCTTTGGAGCTTGCCATGCATTTGTTCATGTCTGTCCCTAGAAGATAAAGATCAAGATGTTGAGTTGAAGTTGGAGCTTGATGTGATCGAATCGCAGTATCAGCAATGGTTCGAAGAGCTCTCGAGAATGAGGGAGGTGGCATTGGAGGATGCTAGAAAGAGATGGATTACAAAGAAATAACTGATGGGTTATATTTGATGAAGATATTATTTGTTTTAATTATCAAGAATTGTTTTTTTCTTCTTTGGAACTTCCTTTTACTTGGTCACTATGATTGAAATTCTTATATAGTATATATGTATAGGATGGATGGTGCGCTTAAGAATGAGGCCCCAGGCCAAGCATGGAAATAGAAGCTAGTGAATGTCCTATCCCACAGATTTTATTAATATTCTCATCTCTGGTGTTTGGAGATTAGTAAACCTTCTATTTAATTAATTAATCTCTGCTCATTATTGTTATTATTATTTTGGCCAAAGTATATTAATATTTTTTCTTAGATGCTTGTTACTGTATTTTCTGAACTTCAGATCGATCCCTAAAGGCCTTCCGGCTGTGTGTACAACTTGATTTGCTCTAGGTACCGGTGATGAGTCGATTTGAAATTGATTTAATTTAATCATATTTTGACATGTGGCAAGTTCCATTGTGTATTCAAAGACTATTTTGTTATTGATTTAATTTAATCATATTTTGACATGTAGCAAGTTCCATTGCGTATTCAAAGACTTTTGTCTTTGAAGAAAATCCTTTTTGGGAGAATTATTTCGAAATTTACTGTTATTTCGAAAATCCTCAAGAGGGTCAATTCACTATCATACTGTTATTTCGAAGTTATACAGTGTCTTTAAAAGATAATTCAAAATGATTTTGAAAGACATTTCGAAAAGCTATTTCAAAGAATATATAATCATCTTGAAATAAACAGTATGACACTACAAAGTCATAATGTTCTCTTTTCGTTTCGTTTCTCTCTGTTCAGCCTCTTCACCCACAGAGCTCCCCTCAATCCAATTCAACCCCATTTCCCTTTTGTCTCTCCTTGTTTCACCTCATTTCTCTCTGTTCTTTACCCTACATCTACCCTACATCTGAACATCACCAAACCACCATTCTCCACCAAATCCCCACCCGAATCTAATCAAATCCATTTCCTGTTCAACAACCAAAAACCCAAAAAAACCTCCATTCAATCTGACCTCCTTCTTCCCCTTTGTCTTTCATCTTCTCTTTCCTCTATTTTTCATCTTCTTCTTCTCTGTACCGAGAAGACCAAAAAAACCAAAAATAATAACCGAATTGTAAAAAACCCAAAAGAAAAACAAAAAAGCTCCAAAGATAAAAACCAATCCTAAAGTCCTGTTTGGATATAACAAAAAAAGAGTTTATTCTTCACTATCCAACAAGCGCCTCTCAAGCCGAGCTCGTTGAGGAGAGCTCAAACCAGAGGACAACACACATGGAGGCCTTCAGCCGCTACAGGTATATTTTCTTTTATTTTTAGTTTTTATTACTTTATCATGTTGATTATTAGTATTTGAAGCATGTTATGAATGAACCCCCTTTTTGTGAATTTAATCAACCCATGTTTGTAATTGAATAAATTTTTAATGGAGGTTTATGTGCAATTTTGTTTTATTTCATCTTTTACAATTTTAGGATTATTTCTAATATTTTATCATTTTAAGCCAATTTTTTTAGGGTTTCTTGAAATTTTAGTTTATTTTGTAAATTTAATTAATTGGCCAAATAACATTGAACCGGGTAACTGGTTGAACCGGGAGTAGATGGGTGCCTAACACCTTCCCATCTCTCAAATAAACCTCCTTACCTGAAAATCTGGTTAGACCACCCTAGAATTCAAAATTTGGTCTATTTTTGAATTAATTGATAAAACCAATGGGTGACCATTCACACCCCAACTTGATGGATGGTGAAGACTTCAAATAACCCGATCGATCTAGGGTCCACCCGACCGTGGAGTGATCACAAAGTTTTAAAATGTACAGACTTCTGCTGATTTACGTTGTTAACTCTGATTAACCATAAGAGTGGTTGTGTTATGAATGGCTATTTGCATCCATCTATTGGATCCGAAGGTTATTCCCTTGGAAATCCTTGAGATCCTATACCTCATATTTGGGGCGTGACACCATCTTGAGGTGGTTAGCCGTATAGCGAATTGACCATCTTGAGGTTGTTAGCCATATGACGAATTGATCATCTCAAGGTGGTTAGCCTTATAACGAAATGACCATCTTGAGGGGGTTAACCGAATAACGAATTGACTATCTTGAGGTGGTTAGCGTATAGCGAATTGACCATCTTGAAGTGGTTAGTTGTATAACGAATTGACCATCTCGAGGTGGTTAGCCTTACGACAAATTGACCATCTTGAGGTGGTTAGCCGAATAACGAATTAACCATCTTGTGGTGGTTAGCCGTATAACGAGTTGACCATCTTGAGGTGGTTAGTCGTACAACGAATTGACCATCTTGAGGTGGTTAACTGTATGACAAATTGACCATCTCGAGGTGGTTAGCCTTATAACAAATTGATCATCTTGAGGTCGTTAGCCATATAACAAATTGATTATCTTGAGGTGGTTAGCCATTTGACGAATTGACCATCTTAAGGTAGTTAGCCGAATAACAAATTGACCATCTTGAGGTGGTCAACCATATAGCGAATTGACCATCTTGAGGTGGTTAGCCATATAAATTGACCATCTCAAGGTAGTTGGCCTATTAAGAAAATAATACGACGAATTGGCCATCTCGGGGTGGTAAGCCCGCTGAAAATATGATATGAGTTGACCATCTCAGAATGGTTAGCATGTATGAATTGACCATCTGAGGGTGGTTAGCCCGTATGAATTGATTATTTGAGGGTGGTTAGCCCAGTATGAATTGACTATTTGAGGGTGGTTAGCCCAAATGAATTGACTATCTCAAGTTGGTTAGCCCGTATGAATTGACCATCTCAAGGTGGTTAGCCCGAATGAATTGACCATCTCAGGGTGGTTAGCCCATATGAATTGACCATCTCAAGGTGGTTAGTCCATATGAATTGACCATCTGAAGATGGTGAGCCTGTATGAATTGTTGACCATCTTAGGGTGGTTAGCTCGTATGAATTGACCATCTGAGGGTGGTGAGCTCGTATGAATTGACCATTTCATGGTGGTTAACCCGATAATATAACAAATTGTCCATCTTAGGGCAGAAAGCCCGTAAATATGATGAATTTGCCATCTCGGGGTAGCGAGTCCGTAAATATGAATCATAGATAGTAGGCACCAGTGTATGCCGTATAGTACCAATTTAAAGACAATCTCATAGTTATTACATGCATATGTTTGTCGTAGAAAGTACATAAATAGCATAGAAACATAAATATTGTCAATAATTTCATAATGTAGCCCCCAGTCTGTCACGTGTTGGCTTGAGCAACTTTCACATGTATTAGGGGGTCTATGTATGAAGGTTTGACATCACATGTCATCTTGATTGTGGATTTTTTAAACCAAATAATAATAATATCACTTGCAATAGAACGAATCTTTGCAGATAGGGCTATTATGAGGGTGTCGAACCTCAAGGACTGAAGGGAGAAAAATTATTAAATTA
>JAUPMG010000020.1:14241742-14252244 GCA_031762675.1 Pachysandra terminalis
AGAAACCTTCTAACTTTGTTCAACTTAATCTCAACTCCTTGTTAATCCTAATCCAAATCTAGTTACTAACTCTTTCTAATCCTAATCCACTAATAATCTCAATCTAAATTAAATTAGAAACAAATCATAATCTAATCTCCTGCTTAGTTAGTGTACCAAACTATCCCCACTTAAACTCACACGTTTTTCTCTTATTTAATTAATCCTATTTAATTTAAGTCCACTATCTAAGCCCATTAGACTAACTAGATTAAATAAGTTATTAAGCCCATTACTTAATTAAGCCCACTTCACTAATTAATCCAGCCCATTAATCTAATTAATGTTCCACACGTTTAACTCTAGGTCCAACCCAGTATAGTTTTAAGAAATATCAACACACCTATAAGTTCTATTATTTACAATCTGATCCCCAATGACACAATTAGATTACAGTTAGATCCTTAATTCTGGTTTAGGGTCACTACAGATGCTTAACGACGTAAAAGGCGATATATACTTATGTTTAGAGTGATGCTCGATGACGTAGAAGGTCATACTGTCTCGAAAGTATTAAGGTTCGAAGACCTCGAAAGTACTAAGACTAGTAACCTCGATGGCGTGAAGACTAGACAGTCTCAACGATGCAAGGCTAAACAGCTTTCATTACTACGAATATCTACTAATCGCCAACACCCATATCGAGGTGTCGTGATGCTCGCCAATACTTGACCGTATTTGGGGTTATAGGCTATGTCACGGTCTCTCAGTGACAAGCCTGTAACTATCCAAACGACTTGTGATTGGTCCACCTAAGAGACTGGGGTACATGATGCGTAATACCCTAGGTGAACATTTTAACCACCGTCAGAAACGGTGGTTAGGAATTCTAACTGTAGTTAACTCTCTTCCAAAAGCTATAAATACTGGCTCACTTCCCTCATTCAAAATGATGAAAAAAGGAATGAGACTTCTGACGAAATTATCAAACCTTGAACTACGTCTGACTTGATCCCTGTTTGGGTACGTAGGCAGCCTGCAAAAGGTTCAGTCATAATCTCAATTAGAGTCCTAGGACTTTGAGAAGCTATAACACCTTGACCCATTATCTCCCTTAGCCTGATTCGAATGGTATTAGACGGTCCGTCAGTTTGAGTCGTTAGTTCTTCTAGAGACGGGATATGATATTTAGGTTCATGTCGGTCAATAATATTAAGCTTAGTGACTACTCACAAAATCACCCACCAAACAATGATATATGTAGGTGTATTATACGCACTATAGGATCATGAAACGTGTCTAGAGGGATTATTTAAACCGCCGGATCATCGGTACTAATATACCGGCGCTATCCTGGCATTTCCGAAACGATTTCCAGAAAAAAATAAAAATTCGAATAAATAAATTAAACCGGCGGAAAAAAGTGAAGGGAGCGCGCTGGAGAGAAGTACTTCTCGCAGAGTGCTTGGCTGTTAGAGTTCTCTTTCTCCCTCTGTTGTCTCTTCGCATCATTTTCTTTTCATCTGGGAACCATGGCGGATGGTTACTGGAGGTACGGAGATGCACGACAGACGGCGATTCCTTCTCTCGCCGGAAAACGTCCTCGTTCTGACTACGGTATCCCTTGAACTCGAAGCTTCTTTTCATTCCTAAATACCTTGCTTTTGGATTCTGGCTGTTTATTACTTCATTTTCTAGTAGTAGTTCACGGATATTTCAGCGTTTCATTACCGCGCGAAATTAGGGTTTCAGATTTACACTTTTTTTTTTATATTTTTTTATTTTCCTATGTTACATGCTTCTTCGGTTCTTTGGATCGGTGGTTGAACTAGTTAGGGTTTTAATAGACCGAACTTAGGATTAACTTCTGTTTGTTTAGCTGGAGAAAATATTGAATCTTAGGGTTCAGTTGTTTGTTAGGGTTTGTTCGATATGTTTCTTTGTATCCTTTTTCTAAAGCGTTTATTTGTGCGTTGTTGCGGAGTTTCATGAAAACATCTTCCGTTTCATGTATTGAAAGTGGTAATTTATCAGATTTGAATGCAACTTAAATCTCCACTTCGTTAAGAAGAGATTCAGATACCAGAGTCCTACAAACTACTGGTCCGTGCATTACATAAGAAGGTATGAGGGTTTCCCAGAGGTCAGATTCAGAAGCACCTGTGCTAACAGCACAGGTGCTGCAATGGAATTCCTCATATACACACGTCCAATCTATCTATAGGAGGAAAACATGCATTTGCCACTGTAAATGTGTTTGTTGGGATCTTTTTCCGCCACCCAATTCTATGCTTAGTTGACCAGTTGCTTTTAGTTGCATAGTGTTTAAATTCGGTATCGGGGATTGCGATCCAACTCAGGATTGGTCAACCCAAACATAGCTCGCTTTTTTTTTTAAATTTTAAAATCATAAATTTTTTTGAAGGGTGTCACACAATCCATATTGGATCGTCCGATCTGACTCGTCTGAAACCGAGTCAGATTGTCTGGATCGGACGATCTGACTCAGATTTCGACCGAGTCAAAGAAGTTTTGCAATGTTTGGGATCGTGACTCGTCTTGAGCCGATCCCGTGTTGTTTCGGCCGATACTTAACACTATGTTCAGTTGTGTTCACCTGCAAGGGGCTAGGTTTACTGAAGGCTTTGCAGGTTTATTGCAGTTATTAAATTTCATGTACTTGTATTTAGGTTCATCTTGATCCAGCTTGCCACACATGTAATGTTCCTCTGTTCTAATTCATTACATCAGATTTTTGTCTCTATTCTCACTTATGGGAGTTTATGATATTTTATCATTCAATTCCTCTCTAGATTTTTCCTTCTCTTTTCCTAGAGACTTTTTTTTTTTCAAAATAAAAAAAAAGAAAAGACAGGGAACGTGTGATCTGATGTTTTAATGGTGTGAGACCCATTAGCATTTTGATATTTTCATGTTTATGGTCACACACTTTTAGTCTTGCCTTTATAATAAGCGTGTCTTAATATTTTGGTGCTTCTCCAATTTTTTTTGAATTTTTTTGTTTTACCTTGCAGATATGCCAGTTGGTCATGAGTTGCATGGTTATTTTTCTCGTGATGATGATAGGGGTGCTCACCGTGTAACTAGAGAAACTGAATCAATTGGAGCATCCTATGACCGTTACCTGCGCTCTTCGGTACTTATTTACTCGTGGATATTATTAAATATCACTTTTAGTTTATGATTTGTGATGGGCTAAAATAATGTGAATTTTTATCAGCAACTTTCATCTTATGGTGGCGGAGAATCTGGAAGACCCATGAGTGGGGGATTAACTGGTCATCCTGTTGATGATCCTCGCATGGTGGGTATTGGGGGCATGGATCCAGGCATGGCTGGAAAAGGTCGGAGCATGGGATTTGGTGGTGGAAGATCTGAGATGCCTCTTCCTCCAGATGCTTCAAATACACTGTTTGTTGAGGGTTTGCCTGCTAACTGTACACGAAGGGAAGTCTCTCGTATCCTTCTATTGTATTGTAGACTTTGGTTCATGGTAATGCAAATATTCTGCTCTATGTGGGTGTGGGTTTACCTTTAATGCTCCCGCCCCGAACGTGGATTAGTCCCACACCTATGTGGCTGTGGGGACACCACGTGGTTAAGACCAAAAAAAAAAATATTCTGCTCTACCTTCTATGTTTTCTCCTTTACTTGGGTTTGCAGATATCTTTCGTCCTTTTGTAGGCTTTAAAGAAGTGAGACTTGTGAGTAAGGAATCCAGACATGTAAGTATATTATTCTTCATGAGCTGAACTATTAGTATCCCTTTGTCCATGCTCACCAAATATATGTAGTTTTTTATTTTTTATTTTTAATTCTTGCAGCCTGGAGGAGAACCACTTGTGCTCTGTTTTGTTGACTTCACCACTCCAGCCCAGGCAGCAACTGCTTTGGATGCTTTACAAGGTAAATTTGATATTTCTATTCCACTCCTTTCAATTTGTAGAAACTCTAGTCCCATAAGTAATGACGTATCAATTTTTCTGCTTGTCTCGGCTGTTTCTTGTTTTGCGACTAGCATCTATAATGGCTTTATAATGACCTTATCTCCTACCAAGAAAGAAAAGACCTTATCTTATATTCTTATGACCACAAGTGGCGTGAAACTGCTTACTTACTGTGTTTCCAGTCGCATATTATTATTATTATTGTTATTATTTAACCAACCGTTTAGGAGTTCCACCGTCTCTCAACTGTATTTCATATGTTACTCCTTAGGATTAACTTTTTGGTACTTGATACTAGTATTCTCTCTCTAATACAACGTTGTAAATGATGGCGAGGTGATTCAAAGAGAGAAACACCATTTTTTGTACTAGCGGATCATATCCTAACATTCATAACCCATGAGGGTAAATGTTGAGGTGCGATAACCCAATCATCTCATAGTAATTAATGGGTTGGTTGTGATTGCTTTAGTATTATGATGTATGGCACGACTTCAAGTCATCATGAGATGACTTAGAAGTATTGAGGAAACTGCGAGTTGCGAAATGGTTTATTCAACGTAAGGATTAGAATTTGAGGGATGGCTGACTGGCAAACTATTGTTACAAGTGCTGGATGATGGAAGGGTTTGTTTCCCATTCATCTGCTTTTCCTTTGTTGTTCCCGTGGTGGATTTATCAAATATATCTGCTGCCTTCTTTCTATTCATATCATTTTTTCCTTTTAATGCTCACAGCCATCTGCTTCCTGCCAATTTTCCTATAATTTTGCAAGGTCTCCTGCCTTTTTCATTTCTGCCATGTTTGCTCAAACCACCAAGTGATCAAAGTTAGATAGTAGTTAGGTTTAGAAAATTTTTGTCAAAGTTTTCTATATTCATGGTGGAGCCCCTTGTGAGAGAAACTATGGGTTTGTAGTAGGTAGCAAACCATAGAGAGTATTTGAAGGGACTGTAGTCGTTGTTGCTGTGACTTCCATCACTCAAAGGAGGCAGTATACTTGCCGTTTTTGTTTGGACAAGGAGGACTCATCCTTGAGAAACGGGCGTATTACAAAGTAGTTCAAATAATGTTTCCAGGTCTAGTGTGGACGTGTATATGCAAGTTGATGTCGTAATTCGGCATCTAATATAGTCTCTATTTGTTGTTTCCCCTATTACTCCGTTCAAAGCGTGGTTACTTGCGCAGGGTAAAAGTCCAATTCGATTTTGCAGGTTATCAATTTGATGAGCATGACCGTGACTCAGCCAATCTAAGGCTACAATTTGCACGCTATCCTGGTCCGAGGTCTGGTGGTGGGCCTCGTGGAAAGCGTTGAATATTGCGGTTTTCCAGGTGATAAATGCTATTTTTCATACGCTCGAGCCTTTTTCTGTTCGTGACCGTTAGGATCTATTGAACAATTGCATCTCATAATAAGGAATCACACTGAAATCATTGAACGGGCACTTCTCTGTAGGAACCACTCGAATCGGGGAGTTTTTCTATTATGAGGGGTAACACAACTGCATTTCGGGATAAAGAACGAGTCAGAAATTGTTGAACATGCACTCCTTGTTAGGACCCACTCGAGTTGCTGTGGTTTTGATTGTGAGGAATTCTTGTAAGAGCATTCAAGCGTGTTCTGTTTTTCTTGTAGAGCGCTGCGATCATACTGTTAACAACCCTATTAGCTTATAATTGCTGCACCCATCTATGTTATTTACGATTTTAATTAGACTATGGTACCATGCTACTTATTATGTCTCAGATGCAGCTAATCTCTTTTGGTGCTACGGAATAGGAGCTGGCATGCCCTCGTCATTAGATGATAAAAACTATTGTTATGGTCATGGTAGGTTTGATGATTTATTTCAGTTTTTTGTTTTTGTTTTAAATTATTGATTCTATGATTTGTATGAAAGCTGCTATCCTAGAATGTTACATTTTTTACATGGACAAATTCTGTTCTTTAGGTTATCTAGATCTATATTTGCTGATTGCACATAGGTAGCTGCTGCTCCCAGTTGTTAACATTATTAAGGGATGACCTTAGGTACTAGAGACAAAGCAACTAAACTGAAATTGAGGGGTGGATGGGGGACAAGGAAGAGAAATTAGACTTAATTTTTTTACTATCCAACTGATATTTATCCTTGCTAGATTGATTGACTGACCATTGTTAGAAACCCATAAATAATGGAAGAGCATTGAGTTGATTTCAGTTGGCATCACTGTCCAAAGCAGTTAATCTGGCCCAGGGCAATTTGAGGATATGACTGGCAGTGGTTCGAGATCAAAGCCAACTAACAGAACAATGTTGGTTGGGACAAGGAAGAGAAAGAGTAACAAGGCATTAAAGTGATTCTATCCGTAGGAGGCTCCTACAACGAGTCGTCGAGGAAGGACGGGGCAATAGATTTCATCAATAGTGAAAGCTGTAAGAGCAGACTTGAGCCATTTGATTGAAACTGTAAAGTGATTTGATTGGCTGTGTAGTAGGGGTCGAGTAAGGAATAAGAAGGGCACTTACTCGCTGACCGCTACGTCTATACTCTTTAACGGCTGATACAATCCCAACGTGACGGATATTATTATCTGAATCTTTGTATTCTTTTATTTACCCCCGTTAAAAGGCTAAAATTTAAAAGGGACGAAAACGTTATTATTTATTTTTTTGGGTGAACTAATCCCTTGCGATTGTTAGGTAAGCTGAAAGTGAAAGTAAGGGCTGGCTAGTTGGAATAGCGGTTAGGAGTTAGGAGGACTAGGAGAGAATTCAGAACGTGTCTTAATGTTACTGACCCAGTGGTGGGGTCCACTTTCTTATTTCGGTTTAAATAACGCTTCACGCTAGCTACTTTTTTCTCTCTCTCTCTGAAGTTCTCTAAAATCCCATTGAGGAGGAAGATGCAAACTGGTTTGCCTAAACTGAATTATCACACCAACTTTACTTCTTCTCAGAAACAAAGCACCTGTTTTTCTTTTCCAATTTCTACAAATTTGGAGACACTAGTATGTATATATCTCTACTATTAGAAGCATCTGAATTATTATTATTATTATTTTTTTTTTGGCGGTAAATAATATAGCAAAGCCTATTTATTTCGTTCTCTACTAATTTTAGAGGCTGAGGATCGATCATCCAACCATGCCCATCTGGGGTTTGCTGCTGGAACTACTACTCACCACCAATGTTTTTTTTTTTTTTTTTTTATATAATAAAAATAGTAGAATCACTTGCCTGTTTTATATCAAAATCCTTTTTGTAGAAAATAATGGAAGAAATTTATTGCTTCTTTCCATGTTCTGTTGCAGGTCACAATAGAAGGAGCTAGCTAATAATACCCATACAACAAGTACCGAATCAATGGAATCTTCAGAGGACATTAATACCCCTCTTGGTAAGTGGTAACACTCCATGAATGAACTCTCTCGTCCTCGTTTTCCTTTTGATTATGTGAATCTCAGACATAGTTTTAATATCACTTATTATTATTGTTATGTGAATCTTCTTCCTTTGTTTCTATACTTAGTCTCTGCAGTTTCGACCACTGGAAACGACGAAGATCATACCTCATCCATGGCCTCAAGCTCCCAACAACCAGCTCTCGCATCGCCAGAATCTGAAAACTCTCCGATCAAGCAGGTCGCTCTGACGGTACCCACCACCGACGACCCGACCCTCCCTGTCCTGACCTTCCGAATGTGGGTCCTGGGGACGCTCTCTTGCATTCTCCTATCTTTCCTTAACCAGTTCTTCTGGTACCGGAAAGAGCCTCTGACAATCACGTCTATATCGGCTCAGATCGCCGTGGTTCCTCTTGGACGGTTAATGGCTTCCTTTATAACGGATCGTGTGTTCTTCAAGGGTAGCCGGTGGGAGTTCACGATGAATCCCGGACCGTTTAACGTGAAGGAACACGTTCTAATCACCATCTTCGCTAACTCTGGAGCTGGGACTGTATACGCCATACACATTGTGACTGCAGTAAAGGTGTTTTATAATAAGAACATCACTTTCTTTGTTTCCTTGATCGTTGTTATGACGACTCAGGTAGGTTTTTTAGTTGTTTGATTTTTGAGCTGTTTTGTTTGTTTTTCTGATTTTGTTTCGAGTAATGGGTATGGATTCTTTTGACTGGTAGGTGTTGGGATTTGGATGGGCTGGGATTTTCCGGCGATATAGTGGTGGCCGGCAGATCTTGTTCAGGTCTCCTTATTCAGGTGAGCGTCATTTTCCGGTATATGACATGCTATCACATTAAATGGCAAGTTGGTTGCTCCAATTAGTAGTAGAAAACTATAATTAACTGGCATGGCATGGGTCACTATATATATGTACTCCACGATTATAAATTACCGAAAAAAAAAAATGTACTCCCCGATAAAATGAAATCGTTTATCTAATTGTGGGGTCACGGACTTTAAAATAAAATGGAATATTAAAAAGCTTATAGCTTGGTTAGTTTTTTAAAGTGGAATATTAAAAAGCATAATAACAAATTTATTAGTTGCAGTAGGGCTGTAAGTGACCCGAGCTTAGCTTTGCCTAGTTCGGCTCGGGATTGTAAACCTTGAGCAAGGGTTCAGCCGTTCAGGCTCGGCTCAAGCTCGATAAAATATTTTGAGTTCAGGTTTGGCTTGCAAAAAAGCTTAGCTTAGTCCCAATAGATTATTATTATAATTAATGAGTATTATTATATACACATATATATAATAATATAACATATCACCATGTATGTTTGATATTAATATATAGTATACGATATAAGAATATGGATGTATAATTTCATATACAAGTTGGTCTGAGCCTATCCAAGTTCATCTCACGAGCCTAATTATAGAGCTCAAGCTTGGCCTATACAAGTCAAGCCTGTGCTAAGATATGGTTTTTTAACTTGAAAAGAAAAATTGGTGGCTATTGACACAGGTGGTAAAACATATATATGTTCTATTGAAGCTTATATAGGTTAAAATATTATACACATGGGAGAGTGCCCCCCTCCCCAAGTCAAGCCTGTGCTAAGATATGGTTTTTTAACTTGAAAAGAAAAATTGGTGGCTATTGACAGGTGGTAAAACATATATATGTTCTATTGAAGCTTATATAGGTTAAAATATTGTACACATGGGATAATCGAGAGTCCCCCCCCTCCCCCTCCCCCTGTGTCAAAAGGACAGTCTTGGCCAGATCATTCTTGTGGCAAAAAATTGCCCCATCTCAATAGCCAATGAAAGCTGTTGTGATAGTGTAGAAAACCTCACCTTATATTTATATTAAAAAAATGTTACTCCAATATATATATTATTTTTATTTTTTTCAAAAGCTGTTCTTAAAGTTTAATATATATAGAGATAAAAATATGAATAATCATATAATTTTGTTTTGTCACAAGTGGTTCTTTACATATAAGGGCTCCAATACAGAATATGATTGTACAGATAAAAGTTGTGGAATGGGACACACCTGTACCTGACTAAGATGGAACATCACAGGTATTGGTGTCTGTTTGGTCATCTTTATTTAATGTTGGCCCAACCAGCCCAGACTTGTCTTAGTTCTCCTTGACAGTACTAATAAGTGAAAAAAATGATCTGAGTGACGAATTTTGCTTTACAGGGCCTTACACGAGAAAGAAGAAAGGCCGAAGGGAGGACTCACTCGTACTCAGTTCTTCCTCATAGCCTTCCTGTGCAGCTTTGCCTACTACATCTTCCCTGGCTACCTTTTCGAGATGTTAACCTCTCTATCCTGGGTTTGTTGGATATTCCCCCACTCTGTACTAGCCCAACAACTCGGTTCGGGTCTTTATGGGCTTGGTCTCCGTGCTATTGGACTTGACTGGTCTGCCATCTCCTCCTACCTTGGAAGTCCACTTGCCAGCCCATGGTTTGCCACAGTCAATGTAGCCGTTGGGTTCTTAGTCATCATGTATGTCATTACTCCCATCTCCTACTGGCTCAACATCTATCATGCCAAGCCCTTCCCCTTATTCTCCGATGGCCTCTTCACGTCCACTGGACAGACCTACAACATTTCCAGCATCATCGACTCAAACTTCCATCTTGACATTAAAGCTTATGATCGAAACGGGCCTCTCTACCTTAGCACATTCTTCGCGATGACTTATGGCGTGGGCTTTGCTGGACTTACAGCTACCCTCGTCCACGTCTTACTATTTCATGGAAGGTACTGATGGTAAATTTTTTTTTTTTTTTTTTTTTGGGTTTATTACTGAGACTAAACTGCTAATCCAACAAGTGAATCTCTCCTTGCAAGTGAAAATGCAGAGAAGTTTGGCAGCAAAGCAAGTCAGCTTTCCAAGAGAAGAAGATGGACATACATACAAGACTTATGAGCAGGTACAATCAGGTTCCTGAGTGATGGTTCTTGTGCATCCTCATGGCAAACATCGCGGTTACTATCTTTGCTTGCGAATATTACAATGATCAACTTCAATTGCCGTGGTGGGGTGTGTTGCTTGCTTGTGGCCTCGCCATTTTCTTTACTCTGCCCATTGGGATCATCTCTGCCACCACAAACCAGGTAATGTTGCCTTAGTTTTCCTTTCA
>JAUPMG010000020.1:14253226-14266804 GCA_031762675.1 Pachysandra terminalis
ATAGGTGCCACTGGATCGATGCCCCCAGCTACTGCAGTAAACTACACCAGTTGGATCATTGTGGGGTTCCTCTCAGGCTTTGTTGTCTATAGATACCGACCGGACTGGTGGCAGCGTCACAATTATGTCCTCTCCGGTGCACTCGACGCCGGTCTTGCCTTCATGGGGGTGTTGTTATACCTGTGCTTGGGCTTGGAGAACATCAGCATTAACTGGTGGGGAAATGACTTGGACGGTTGTCCCTTGGCATCTTGTCCGACTGCCAAAGGGATTGTAATTGATGGCTGCCCAGTTTTCTGATAAAGTCAGAGCAAAAAGGATATGTTTGTGTATAGAACTTCCCATTTGATTCAACTTGTTGAAGCAACTGTTTTTCACAATGTAGAAAACCAATTGAATTGACACTCCTAGAGAAGTTTGTTGTCATGATTGATGATCCAAATATCAAATGCATGCTTCATGTAGACTTAAAACAAAGAAACGTTTGATCCAGAGATGCTGATTCCTTTTCCAGGTCTAGTCACATCAGTAGCTTGGAAGGAATAATCATATTATCTCAGAAAACTTCCTACATCAGTCAATCCATCTAAGTACTAAATTAAGTTCCCAGTTTCTCTGCCAGATTATTATGTTTTGACTCTGTGTCCCAATTGAAATGTACCGTAAGAACAAACACAAAGTCTCATGGATTTGGTCCCTGTTTCTATTCCAAAGAGCAGAATGTCAACTAAATTGTCAATCTGAAAAGTCATACCTGACCAGAAACAGGATAATGCTTGATTTCAAATTTATCTCATCCAAGGGAGAGTTATTGAAGGAGAAGTGAAGACAATTTATTGATGACTATGCATTGAATTTCCATGATGAAGAGATATGCTTTCCTATAAATTGCAACAAGAATCAAAATTTACAGATACATTGTCTTGTTGTACCTTCACTAACAAAGCAACCAAGCAGGCAATTTACCTTCAGGTCCAGTAACGAACTCACAGAATTCAACACACGACATGGGTACGAGTATTTGAAGTTGATGCCTTGATGGTGAGAGCAACATCCATCGCCTCCAGACATTTGATTTCTTTACAATCAGAATCCTACTTGGCTTTGCGGAGACGGTGAGAGGAGAGAATGCTGGTTTCAAACTGAGAAGACCAGCATGTCCTGTTCTACTTATTTAAGATTGGAGGATCCATCTGGAGATAATGCTCCTTTCTCTGTCAAATAAGTCATACAAGTTGCAAAGAATCTGGGTGTATTTGAGGATCAACTCCTCTATACATTGTTATCCTTCATTCATCTCGAACAGGCTGAAAACCAGTATCTGAAACCATTTTAGAAGTAAGAAGACTGCTCATGAAGCACACCCAAGTGACCAAGTATTTTGGCTGCTAAACATTTCATACTACTGCTACCATGCTGTGTTATGTCTACTAAAGGCATCTGAGCTGAACTTCCATATTTTTGTTTGAACTCTACCAGCCGGAGAATTCTTTCTAAAGCCTTCAGAGCCTTCTCCTGTAATGTTGCACAAGGGGAGCTCAGTAACTTTACAATTGGTGCAATACCATTTGCCTGCGAGAGAACCTTACTACCATTCTGCAGTTTTTCTCCCTCAATCAGTGTCAATAATGCATCTAATGCAGCCTCGCAGGCTCTAAGATCCGGCTCCCCAAGCGCCCTCACCAGTGGTCCCACTGCCTCAGCCTCCACAAGGCAAAAGGATGACTCCACTGTACAGATGCCTAGGTGCACAGGACAACCGGTTTCAGGTGTGCCGGAGCAGCACCAGAACCCCCCAGGTTTCTCTATTTGCTTGCTCAACCCAGTGGAACTCTCTGAAAACTGAGCAAGTGAAATGGCTGCATATTGTTTTGTCAAAGTGGTTCCAGAGATCAGCAACTGTACCAGGAGATGGATAATGCCAGCTTCGGCTGCTACCTTCTGCCATTCTTGATTTGTTGAAACGGTGAAACGGCACATTGCTCCAACAGCATTCTCTATTAGCTCGTTTTTGTCCAAACGGTTAGAATTTCCATCAGTGAGAAATCTGAAAATGACTGGGATGGCTCCTGCATCCAGAAGCCGCTGAGTGATCTGGGGTACCCTGGGGAGGTTAGAAATGATACCCATTGCAGCAGCTATCTCTTCCTCATCAATAGAAGTTGAAATGATTCTAACTAAGGTCTCACTGCACCTTTCATTCACATGCTCCAAAAGAGTGCTGTCATCACCATCTTCTGTCAAGCAACAGAACAGCTTCACAGCAGCTGCACGCATGCTAAGGTGATCAAGCTCACATAATTGAACCAACACTTGGACAGCTGAGCACTGCGACAAAAATCGCCATAATTATGAGTTAGTATTTGACACAACCATATTCATATTAAAAAAGAATGGTACAGTAGAAAACTTAGTGTCTGGTAAATCGAAAATCTTGCAAGTTTGAAAGATGAATTATGGGTTCTCCTGGATCAGAAGTAATCGAAATGACATAATACTATTCACCATTGAAAGAATGCAATCATGACTAAAAGTAAAAAGGAATTCTGAAAGTAATATAAAGGAGGTCAACAGGTCATAGTCCCAGTTTTTTTTTTTTGCTTTTTATTTTTCCTGGCTCAGACAGCGTACAACTTATGCGCACGAATACTTGAGCTCTCCGAGCAGAAAACCTGTAAACCATATCTAGTACTGTTCAAAGTGCCCATGGTTTCATAAGAAAAATGCGTCAAGCTGTAGTGGTGCACATGTTTGTCTTTGAAAACCCATGAAAGGATGCTTGTATACGCATAAAAGCAGAATTCCTCAAGAATGATACATACCTGTCTTAACTTGGTCCTGATGTCAATAGCAGAAGGGGATTGGCACATAGCATGAAATGCACAGAGAATGCTTCGTTGTACAACAGGTCCTGTCAAATTAATCAAGGAGAAGAGTCTGAAAATATCTTCCTCTGACTCCAGTAATGACAATGGTGACTGATCGGCTTCTTGCATCGTGGTTGATCTAGCAAGGTGCATAATTGTGGCTGCAACCTGTTCTCGCAAACTTGGGGAAGATGTGCTTTGACGGAAGAGAAGGTTTAGTAATGGGTCCAGTGCACCTTCTTTAATCATCCGCAAGCCATTCTGTGGTAAGGTTGAGAGGTTCTGAAGAGCTTTGACAGCCACTTTTTTCATCTCTTGATCACCATGTGATACCAAGTCAAGTAGTGGCCTAAGTGCCCCATCTTCAAACAGAGACAACTTATTTTGATCTGTCAACTCCATTTCTGCCAAAGTCATAGCCATGACCATTTTAACATTTTCTGATCCTGCATCATCAACTGTTTTAGTGCATGCATGTCAGGAAGTAACTGCAAATTTATCCTGGATACAAATTCATCCAGTCATCATACATTTAGTCTTTGCCAGAAATACTAATGGTACAGGTTTATATGGACATCCAGGTTCACATACCCACACTTGTAATACATCCAAGTTTATGTACCTACACCTGTAATTTATCTGGTTAGATGGAAGAAATTCGAAGCCAATTCAGAGAGCAATATGTACCCTTTGTCTGTCTAAACAAAAAACTTGATATACTTATTCTTGAATGTTTTCAGCTGAAGGCCGTCGTGAAATTGCATTCATGCGTTACAAAGATCTCCACGCAATAGGTTGAAAGATTTGAAAAATACATATTGATCTAATTTTGGCTTCTCTAGTTCCACTAATGGGTAAACTGCCTTACAGAAGATCTCCATATTGTCAATGTAAATAATGATAGACACATGAACGATGCATGCTCTAAATCTGAGCTGAAAATTTTATTAAAGAAGATTATATTGTCTCAGAATCTGGGTATTGTTAGATAATATCTTTTGATAGAAGTTGTACAATCTAGTTAAGAGAATTTCAGTTTCTTAGAGTGGGTATACTTGAATTACACAAATTGACAAGGGGCTCTTTGGATCCGAAGCTGTTAATGCTCTAGGGGGGATAATCCTCCTGCATCAAAAGGTAACTAACATTATGCAGATCTTGCCACCAATGTATTTAGTAGGGAAGTTCTCCACTTGGTTCTTGGTTCCTGGTAGAATTTTCAGATCTTTTTTCTGCTCTATTGTAGGAGGAAACCAACCGAAAAAATTGTTTAAAATTAAGCCAACAATTTTTTCAAGAAAAATCAAATGCATAGCCCAAGTGGTATCTGTGAAAGAGTTTCGTGCATTTTTAGCTTGCATGGATGAAATTATTATTGTATGGTTCAGGTATCAGTGAGAACAATTGTGATATACCTTAACAATCAAACATTGAATTGTGTTCATCGCGTTCACTTTCCTCACCTCTAGTTTTCCTTGAGTGGAACTAGTGCATAAAAGTCAAGCTGATTGGTTTGTCTTCACAAACCCTGACATGATTATCAAATCATTCTAAAGCCATGGCTTCCATTAAAATGTGTGCCTCTAAATCCTTTTTCACTAAGTCCATTTTTCTTTTTCATACTTTACCTTGCCTTTAGATCCTTCAACCAAGAGCGAGGACATAATTTTCAGCAGTATCGTTATTGTTCATTTTTGCACAGGACAACTCCATGAACTTTTATTAGTTTAAACCAGATTGATGCTACTCCTAGCTTTCCTTGGAAGTGCTCAGTTCTGATTTTCCAATTTATAGTGTTTCTGTTCATTTACCTTAACATGCCCAACTCATTTACACTCATTCAGAGGAAATCTGATTTCTTGAGTTACTATCCACAATGATAGTTCCTTTGTCATAAGTCATTACTAAGTGTTGTTTCTTAGCTAACTTGTGACTAGAAAGAGCATGTGTAATTATTCCTTCCTCTGGAAAGAAGGGGATTAAAAGGGACCAAAAGATGTAGGGCAGTAACTGGATATGTATGCAAACGTTTAGGGTTCCTATCAATTACATGTCCGAGGCAAACATTTACATGGAGATCCATTTAAGAAAGTAAAAGGAAAAATATGTACATGGACAAAGACTTATTCCATGTTTTTTTTTGCTCAGTAAAGTGTAATTGTATTATATGTAAAGATATAGTTACAAGTACACCAAAAAAAAAAAAATGTATACGAATTGTATACCCAAACCCAAATCCCAAACCTCCCCCAGAAAAAATATCATAATCAATGATTGCTCCAACCTGAACGCTTCGGATACATAATACAATTACACTTGGGATATATAAATTTTGAACAAAGACTTATTTTACGTTAAATGAAATATATTCAATAAGACAATTGAAAATTTTAGTCCTTGTAACACTCAGTATTCAACAACTTCAACAGGATCCAAAGCATGATTTAAAGTATTGTTCGATACTCGGTATCAGACTGGACCGATCTGAGACATGCAACAGTATGTATCAGTTGATATTTAAAAGAAATGTTGATTTCACCCAATGTCTCAGAACAATCCAGTCCAATACTGATCCGGATTGACCAATCATGATCAGTATTGGAGCTGACCGATACAACTATCGATACTTTAAACCCTGATCCAACGTTTAACAAATTCCAAATAATTTATAATTTATATGAAGGTCTTGGAGTACCTAGCATACCATAAAATTATGTAAAAAAGCTGAAAGTTAGAGCATGATTAAAGAAAGTACCAGATGAAAGGCGCTCCAGCAAAGGTCTAAAATAATTTGCCTTTGCCATTTGTATAACATTCTGATCATGGAATGAGAGATTCTCCAAAAGTTCCCGTGCATCGTTGGCAGCTTGAGGATCATCATGGTTTGACATAGTCACCAGGAGGAGAATGCACCCCTGAACTTTCCCAATATAGTCCCGTACCACATTGTGTTTTGATAGTTCCAAGAGCAATGCCACTGCTAGCTTACTTTCCCCAATACGACGTGCAAGGAAGCGAACTATAGATTCAATTGCTTTATCAACTTTAACAATTCTTTCCTGCAGCACATATAACTCTTGATGAAGTATCTGACTAGAATAATTTACTACCTTCCCAATTAAATTTTTGCCCATATTTTATCACAAGAATGATAAAATTATTGGTATAGAAATCAAAACTTATAAAGTATTGAAGTTACTACTTTTATTTTGCTTTGTAAGTAAAAAAGAGACATAGGCTATACTAGCGTGAGAGATACCTTAATGTCATCACTATCCTTTGCTAAGATGAAAAGGATGACCAAAGCACGATTCCTTATCTCCCGATTTTTTGCTCCAAGAAGTCCTACCAAAATTGGTATGTAGTTTTCCAGTGCTATCCATTCCCGATGCAGGTCTCTTTCTTCACACAGAACCTGCAGCTGGGCAAGGGAATTGAGTACTTCTTGCTCCTCACATGACTGAAATTTCGGTCTCAAGGTAGCAATTGTAATCATGATGTTTCTCTCCTTCCATTCTTCAATAGATTGCCGCAGAGTTTTGTTTGGTCGTAGAACCGATGTGTCTAAGGGGGTCACGGTCAAGGGACACATGTTATTCCCATCTGCAAACCACTTCGCTATTGCACTTCTCTCAAATGTCTGCCCGGAGGAAGTCTCCACGGGGTCGACCATAACCTCCCTAGTTATTGGGCAGTAAAACGACTGAAGAGGTTCCAATGGTTGACTACCCAAAGAATTCCTCTTATTGAAATACTTGATCACTTTCTCCTCGCGGGATGAAGTGGCATCAGCCCTTCCAAGCAAAGCCATGATCTGCTCCATTTGTATGGCCTCTGCTTGGTCCTTTCTTAGCTTCGCATCATCTATTTCACTCTTAAAATCCTCGAATTCCTTCTTCAGTGCAAACTGCTCAGTTGAGATCCCAACCACCTCTGCAATTTGAACCAGCAATTTATTTGCGTAAGAACGATCAACATTTCTCTCCTGTATTCCGGATTCAATTTTCTCCAAGATATCTTCCTCCACTACGGCTGTCCTAAATTCTGCTGTCAGCATGCTGTCGCATAACTTGCTGATTTCTTCATACGAAGTTGACGAGAGATCCAATGATGCCAAAGGAATGATGGTCAGTGCCCGGCTAATCTCCCTTGTAGTTTCTTCTAAGCGTTTAACAATTTTCCGGCAGTTGATTAAGAGGTAGAGCTTGTTCCTCTTGCCACAGTCCAGAGCTAGCTGATACGCAACTTTAATCTCCCGATTCAGAATTTCAACACAATTGGTTAAGCTCTCGGAATTACTGGTGTTTTTCTTCTTTAACTCTTTCAGGACAGGAACGATCCTTTCCAAGTAAGTTGAGAGTCGTGCAAAACTCTCCTTCTCAACTAGGACATCATTTGCAGCTCGTACAGTCTCATATATGCTCTCTACAATCCGAGAAAGGAGCTCTGAAGCCGGAACCAATGAGGCATTGATTATCGTGTCAATTGACATGATATTGCAAGAGAAGATAAGCTAAGAACCAAAATCTCCCATGCTCATGTCACCAAATCTCAGGTTCAAAAATAAAAATAAAAATGGCAGGAGCCTTGTTTCACGATAAAGGCTTGCAACGTGACCGGACAGCAACTATGATTTTTTAGTTCCTCATTTATATTTGTCCGAAATGCCTATATTGAATTGCATTTTGGTTGCATCACAGAGCAGAGAAATTAAAAAAAAAAAAAATTAATAACAATAATAATAATTCAGCTATCCATGAAACTAAACAGAAAATTTCCGCAAATGGAAAAATTTAAAGATAAAACTCCATTAGTCAATCCCAATGAGAAAACTTGAAATACAGACTAAATGTCAGAGTACTGAGCCTGGAATCCGAAACTAAGAGGTTAGATATCTAAAATCTCAGTTGATTCTCCCATCAGAAAGTCAGATAGAGTAAAAAGGAGTTTGCATATCATATTTTTTCAAAAATTAAACTGAATCACTATAACTTTCCAACAGTTTTTGCTTGTTTCAGCCGTGAATTTTAAGCAAATTAATCTAAACACGGAGGAATAAGTAGAGCAAGTTACATTCCAAAAACTCTATTGTAAAACCTAGTTTTAGCTAGTACGAGCTGAACAAAGGAAGAAACTGACCTTGTTAAGGTAGAAATCGCCATGAAATTCTGCAAAACCGAAGAATCCTCGATAAAACCACTAGTCGTGTAATCAACTCGAGCGAATAACATCATCAAATCACAAAAATTGCCCGATCGTTTTGAGCCGAATTCCTAACAAATGAATAGACGAATCTCAGATAAAATATGACCGGAGAAGTAGGGTTTCAAGAGATGCTCTTCGAAGCAATTGCCTCGTTCGAAGAACACGCTCGCTGCCAGGCCAGGATGAAAAATATGAAAAGGGGAATAATAAAATGTTGGAAAATTTGTTTTCGAAAGATTTTTTTTTTTTTGCCTTTTTCTCGTATAGTTAATATTGCTTTTACTCTACTGCGATGGTCTCGTTCGTTGAAGCCTTGAAGATAACAAAAGCCTATAAAAAAAAAAAAGAAAAAAAGAAAAAAACACGCGGTATTTAATATCTTCAGAACACGTTAATTTGGACTTCGGACTGACTTTGGGCTGCTGGGTCGACGGCAACGGAGTACGGATGGTAACCCCAAGTAATTTGCCACTTGGCGCATCGACAGTGGATGGCAGAACAGACGTGGGACCACATAAGAAATCCTAATTTTGTCAGCCTATAAATCATGTGGGTCTGCAATATCTCAAAATTGCCCCTACTCACACGCTTTGACAAGTCACTAGAAATTGATAAATAATTTTTGTTTAAAAAAAGAAAAAAAAACGTGGTTTTGACCAAGTAATAAGCTGATCGTGAACTTATTAATTAAGGCAAGACTTGATTTCTGGTCTTGATACGAGTAGAAGTGTAGAATCTCAAGACTTATTTATTTATTTATTTTTTTCAGGTAGAAATAGGACCTCAAAGAAAAAAATTTAATTGAAAATCTTTAAAAACTTCGTTAATTCATGGAGTATTAGAGTTTGAAAAGAAGTAAATATAGCTGCAAATCGATCAGCCCGAAACACATTCATCACTATAAAAGAGTTACACCTTCAATGTCTGATACATTAGATCCACCTACTTATTTACTGTCCCAGGCCCCATGGAAGTGCGGTTGCTAAGTGAGACTCATCAACCTAACATAGAGTCACCGCAAACGACACACAAATATCTCAATTGGAGACAAACTGTCGAATAAGCTCCCGAATACGGATTTCGAATCTAAGTCTTGAGGACCTTTAGATTGCGTTTGGTCCGGCTTACACTTTTTGGATAAGTGACTCAACGGGAGCACTTTTCTACGACAATAATAAGTTCCTTACTTAAAGAAAATGATGTTTGGTAAAAAAAAAATTATTTAAGCCCTAATGTAAGTTTAAGGATAGAATAAGAATTATGAAAATATTACTAAAGTTTAGAAATAGCTTTACGCATAAGTGATATGAGAAGTTGCTCTCAGCAACTTTTCTTTATGGGTAGCCTTAAGACAACTTTTCTTTATGGGTAGCCTTCTCTTACTGCTTATGGGTAAGTACTTACCTATTAGGTATTGATGATGCAGGATTAGTAATGGATAATATAAAAAATATCTTTGACAGATAAAATTCAAAATAAACCAATACAATCACTACCAGAGATAAGATATCGGAGAATCTGTCTTAGGGTAGCCTAAATTGTCATGCAACTGTTCTATCCAGAGCATTCCTTCTCAAACATGACCTGTGAATAAGACAAAGAAATGAGGCAAGAGGAAAAGATATTGAAATAGCTGATAAGTCAATTAGAATTCATATCTCAAAGCAAGAAACCTCAGAATTCGAGTGACTCGAAATCTATGACACGTTTTGAGAGTTATACATGCATATGACTGACTCTCCTCTCTCTCTCTCTCTCTCTCTCTCTCTCTCTCTCTCTCTCTCTCAATGTCCCTTACTCACTGTTGTCTTCTAGCTTTTGAATTTTTTCAAATTCCAGATTGTTTTTTAATCGAAGATATGCTATGCTATTTATAGGGGACGTATCCTCTTAGATCATGACAAGTGTCATTCAGTCAAGTGTCCAAAGAGGTGCTTTTAAAATATCTCTATGCATTAAAGCATATCTTAAAGGATGCGTGTACTACAACATGCCTAAGTTATTTTCAGAAAGTAGGATGAGTCACTCAAAATTTAAAACTTGTTCTGTGATAGGTTGCTTTAGAATTAGAATATCAAAGATCGAATGACACGTGTAACATGCATAAGAATCTAAAAGCAATGTTTTCATTCTTGCCGCCATACCAGATAAGACAAAACCCCCCTTAGATTAGTTACACAACAGATATTATAAGTGGCTGATGTTTTATCACGTTCTGTTCACTTTAAGGAATCTATCTCAATCAACTTTAAAGCAAAATGAGTTACTTTAAATGCCAATAATACCTTTCTGGACTTCGTTCAGCTCGAGGGATCAACTTTTGGCGGCTGTCTATTTTTCTTTGAAGGAGGTCAAGATAACCCCATATATTTACACAGTGACCAGTATATTCTCGAGTTACCTATATAGAGACCTTGAATTTAAGTTTCTCAGTAGGAAACTTGTTTTCATGATCAATAGTCCTTCTAAGGAAGAGTTTATCTTGGAATCCTTCAAGGTTTATAGTTCAAGTGACCAATCGAGTGCCCTCAACTTGAACTCAGTAAAACCAGAAGTAGATATGTTTCCTTAAAACTCCTTTGAAATAAAGTGAGAGAAAGTGTATCAAAGTACGTAGGAAGTCATCTTCAAGAACCATTTCCTGGAGATGGTGTAATTTTGATTTTGAAGCCATTTTCCCTAGGGATTACTTTCTAAGTCAAGGTATTTTGCCCAAAACATTATCCAAAGCCAATTCCTAAGGATGAATAAGAGTGACTTCGAATTTTACTTTGCAATTTTAATGAATCTAAGAGAGCATTCGAGGGTGATAAACTCATATCTTTGTCCTTCGGAGGAGACAGAATCCTTAGTATTTTTTAGGATGACTAACCTTCGAGTTCACCATCTGGAGAAGATGTCTGCTCCATTGTTCTTTTAAGACAAAATATAGTAAACAGTCCCTCGAAGTCTATGGACATGATCTGAGAGTGACTTCTAAGTTTAGAGGCATAAAATGTTCCTTCGAAAGCCTCTCCCGAAGGAATTACCTTCGAAGCATGAAAAACCACTCGAAGTCTCTTTCTGAGAATGAGTAAGTATGACTTCGAGGTTTTATTTGAAGTTCCATATCTTTAGGTGTTTATTAGGGGTAATGTACCCTTACCTTTGTCCTTCGAGAAGGATAATGTCATGTCTTATAAGGAATATATATCTTTAGTCCTTCGGCCATTTCGAGGGTAGGTAACCCACCCTTTTTTAATTTGGACACGTGGCGTCATTTTGTAGGCTATTTTTCAGAAGTTGCTTTTTAAAGAAGCTTTCCTTTTTAGTGATAAGAACAGTCAGATATCTTTGAACCGTTTCAAATATCACCTTTTTACCAAACGGTCTAAACAGCGTGTAGCTGCTATTGACAGCTGGCACGTGTCAAGCGACAAGGTGGCATGTACCTGCTTTATTAAATGATTTAGTGCATGCAATCATACTCGGTAAACGTATACATGCGCGTTTGCATCAACGACACGTGTTTAGTGGGATTAGTTAGATCGCCTGATCACCAGTACTACCAAACATTGGTAATAAGCTATAAGCTGAAATAAGCATTGGTGACCAGGCAGGCTAATTAATCCTACTTTACACATGTGACACTATCTTAAAAGAGCGTATGAACATTTTTTGGGTATAGCCACATAAACTGAATCATTCAATAAAGCTGTAACTGCAAAGCAACCGTCTCCCACGTGCCAGCTATCAACAGTTGTTGTACGATGATTAGACTGTTTGGTAAAAAGGTGATATTTGAATCGGCTCAAAGATATTTGACCGTCCTTATCACTAAAAAGGAAAGCTTCTTGGAGAAGCAACTTTTTTGAATTCTAGCTTATGGGAAAACGCCATGTGCGAAGGACCTTATTTCTTTCGAATGATAGATACAGGGGCATGCTACTCCCAATGAACTTCTCAAACACATAAATCTTCAAATAAAACCTTGAAGTCACACCTATTCATTCTCTAGAATAGACTTCGAGTTTTTTTTTACCTTTACGTTTTAAAGGTACTTCACTTAAAGAAAGATCTTTGAAGGAAAGATCTTCGAAGGAATTTTTTATGCCTTCTAATTAAGAAGTCGTTCTTGGATTATATCTATAGACTTCGAATGACCACTTATTATGTTTTGTCTTGAAAGGATCACAAAGCAGGTATATTTCCTCCTTCTAAAGCGAACCCGAAGGCAAACTCGAGGGCTAATCACCTCCAAATGGTGAATTCGAAGGCCAACCACCTCCAAATGGTGAATTCGAAAGTACATTCCTTCCTGCTAAAAGGGAATTCGAAGGTGGTATATTTCTTCCTCTTAAGAAAAATTCGAGGCTAACCACCTTAAGATAGTCAATTCTTTACAGGGCCTGTCACCCTAAAAAAGACTAAGGACTTTGTCCTCCTCGAAGGACACAGATTTGGGTTTATCCCCTCGAATGCACTCTTTTATGCATCCGAATTACAAACTAATACTTGAAGTCGCTCTTATTCATTATTATGAATTGACTTCGAGTTATACCTTGGATATATTTCACTCCTAATAGCAAGTCCTCAATGGAAGGGCTTCAGAAGTCAAATTCACGCCATCTCCAGAAGTATTTCTTGCAGATAGATTTCCTACGGACTTTGAGAAATGTCCTCTTACTTCACTTTGAAGGGATTCGCATATTTACTTCTAATTTCATTCAAGTAGAAGACACTCGAATTAGTTACTGTAACTATGAATGTTAAGGGATTTCAAAATAAACTCTTCTTTACAAGGACTATTGATCATGAAAATGAGTTCCCTGATGCGAAACTCAATTTCGAGTTCTCTGTATGGGTAATTCAAGAATACGTTGATCACCTTGTAAGTATACATTTATTTTTGATTTCCTTCGAAGGAAGATAGCCACCAAAGGGAGTTCCTTCGAAGTACACAAATTCAGAAAGGTATTTATGACATTGAAGTGACTTCTAAAAGTTGAATGAGACGGATTCTCAGAATGGACAGCACGCGATAAAACCTCAGCTACTTATAATATCTGCTGTATGACTTATCTAAATGGGGTTTTGTTTTATCTGGAATGACGGCAAGAATGGTGACGTTGCTTTTAGATTTATATTGCATATAATACGTGTCATTCAATGTGTGTTCCTCAAGATCTAAAGCTAACCTATCACAGAACAAGTTTTGAAGGTTCGTATGACTCATCCATCTCTCTGAAAATTACTTAGGCGTGTTGAACTACACGTGGCATTTAGGATATGTTTTATGTATGGGGATATTTGTAAGCTCCTCTGTGGACACTTGACTGAGTGACATTTGTCCTCTTTTGAGAGGCTAAATTCCCTATAAATAGCAGAGCGTATCCTCAATTAAAGAGGATATGAAGAATCTGAATTCTGAAATTGGAAGGATCTGAAAGTTAAGAGGTAGAAGACAACAATGAGTTAAGGCTCTGAGAGAGAAAGGGGATAGTCAGTTATTCGAATTCCTTGAGGT
>JAUPMG010000020.1:14285322-14299108 GCA_031762675.1 Pachysandra terminalis
AGAGAGAGAGAGAGAGAGAGAGAGAGAGAGAGTTTGGTTCTTCAACAATCTGAATGGCTGCTTCTTTAGATAATAAAAAGTTGAAAATTTAAGCCATATATACTTTTAGGTTTGTGATTATAAATTTGGCTTAGTGGGTGTCGTTAGGCAGTGTATCATGACTGATGGAGTCGTCGCTTTCGCTTAAAGAAAAGCACTTCACCAATTATAAAGTATCAACTTGAGCAAGGCTAAAAAGCAACCCAAGTTTCAGCTTTTATATTTTAAAAGGAATGGCTATTGTGAAAGCTATATATTTTAAGCTGCATTCATTACTTTCTTTTTTTTTTTTTTGTTTTTTTTAACGCATCTCAAAAGGACTTTTTCATTTGGATTTTTGGTGGGAGCAATCAAAAGGGCTATGACAATAACAGTTTCCTCCAAGAAATATAATAACGGATGATAATTCAATGAGGTGACAACAAATAATAATGAGGCAATTTAAATTACTTTTTTTTTCAGGTTAAAATATCTTATTTAAATTGTAAATGCAAAAAATGAGAAAATGGGCCATGACAGATCAAATTTTCAAAGATGTTGGGGAAATAGATTAATGTAATCGTTATGGAAGATAATAACACATTAAGAATCATATTAAAAAAATCTAGAAAACTAAGGACCATGCATTAAATTGTAAATTAGTGACTAAATTGTAGAAGGAAGAACCTTATATGAAGGGATCCTTTGTCTGCAATGATTCCCATGAGGACGATGATTGCCTTTCCTGCAATGATTGATGATGTAAGCAGTGAGCTTACAAGTCCTGAGAGTAAAAATATATCGACGTGTAAACGTTCTTGAAAAGTATTTATGCAAATCACATACATACAAAAAGCTAGCTTTGGAGTTCAGATGGTAGAACAAAAAAATGTGAAACGGTTTTTTTTTTTTAAGGATCTTGGGCATCTGGTGATTGAAGGTTGATGATTTGTGAGACCACAAGCTTAGAGAGTTCACTGATTGCAGCTTGCACCTGAAAATCATCCTGCTCTCGATGCCTCGACCATGACGATGACTGTGAGCTTAACCCAATGTATTCACTTGCAGCAATCCTTGTCTTTCTTGATGTGGCAAGGACTTTCTCCAGATCTGTCTGTGTCAATGGCCTGGGTGCCTGCAACCATACATTATGAATTAGATCAAAGAGTTCAGTAAGATATATACCTATTTTTCCTCTTTCTTCCTTTTTCACATCCCATTCACAAAATATATCCAAACCAGCTAGAATGACAATGTTTAAAGATGTCCTCAGATTCTAGGGATGTACATTGCAGGCCATGCTCCATGCCGTGCCGTGCCTAATTTTCGGGCCCCAGGCTTGGCCCGGGGGACGATTATTATTGTGCCAGGATGGGCTTCGTGCTTTGCCTATATTTTGGGCAAAAATTGAATCATGCCTAGCTGTTGGCCATGCCTGGCATGAATTGTGTTGTGCCATGCCTGGGCACGACCCAAATCGTGACAGGCCGGGCCGGCACGCTCAGCCCAGCCCGTTTGTACATTCCTATCAGATTGCCCATTTAAGAAACTGTCCAAGGATATCCTTTATCTAATTAACAATAATCTGCAAAAGAAATACAAAATCAAATGCCATGCTAAAAAAGAAACCAAATGCAAGCTCAATTGCAACCTCTAAGATGCTGAAGCAGAGGGTGATAACAGCAAGGTGGACTAGTTTGATCTTAGGCATCTAGCTGGATTTATGAATAACCAAGTTCAAGGTGAATGAGATGAAGCAAGCGCTGGAACAGCACCACGAAGAACTAAACTTTCTAGGGTTGTTATGAATATTATCTAGCAAACTAAATTAGTATCTCCTAGTGAAGTCTTGGACAACTTTCCCGGAATTCTTAAAGAATAAAACTGCTGAAAATAAACAACATGAAAAATAAAAAAGTAGAAATTGGAAAACAAAACTGAGATAGATACTGACATAAGATGGCTTCCCATCCTTCTCATCATGTAGAAGGTCCCTGACAGGAAAGTAAGCTGCTTGCTTACAGAGCTCAAGAAGATCTGAACCTGTATACCCCTCACACAACCTGGCAATGTAGTCATAGTCGATATCATCTTCAACTCTCTCACCCTTCAAAACCACTTTCAATATCTTCGCTCTCTCACTGTTGTCAGGCATGCCAATCTCAAAGGCCTGAGGAAGGCGCCGAAGAATCGCCTCATCAAGTTCTTGCGGGCGGTTGGTTGCAGCAAGGACCATAACCCGAGCATTCTCTACATGAAAAATACAAATCATCATCATTATTATCCAAAGCCTGGTTTGACTTCTTTAAACATAGAACTTTAGTGCATCATTTTCACTAAAATTTGGATTCAGCAGAGAATTTTTGGAAAAAGACACTAGAAAATACTTTTCCAAATAGTGAATGAAATAAATGATAATACAATGGCTGTTTAGAGTAACACACTCACGATCAGTGGTAAAACCATCCCACAAGGCCATGAACTCAGTTTTCATATTGGTCAATGCTTCATGGTCCGTAGTACGACGCTGTCCCAGAAAGCTATCAACCTCATCGATGAATATAATAGCAGGCTGGAGTTTATAAGCCAAACTAAATACAGCAGACACTGCAAAAATAAAACAGAATACAACTACCTATATTATTTAAAAAAGGAAAAAAAAGAATCCAATTTGCCAAGAATATATAAACATCAACATTCCCAAACAGAATATATAGAAGGTTATTATGTGCTTTTTCTTGATTTGATAAAAGAATATAATAGAGATCCTAAAGAACTTATCTTGTAGATTTTGAGAAAACAAAAAAATAAAGAAGCAATAGCATCATTAATGACATGTATGAAAAATCATTTTAACTCTTGGAAGAACAATAAGTGGTAAAACCAACAAGTTTCTAAAAACAGTAGGCTTACACGATGGGTCAGTGATATTCATCCACCACCCTTATTTACTTTTTATTCTTTGATTATGGAGGACTGACAACTTTTATTGGAAAGGAGAATCCTTGGTGCATTTTAATTGTGGATGGCATGGTCCTGATGGATGGAACTAGAAAAAGTAAGAACTAGAACTGTTGCAGGATAGCTTGAAGTCAAGAAATTCCAAAATAAGCCAAATTAAAAATGAGAAAATGGAATGCAACTATGTTTAAAAAAAATGTTAATAGAAGGCTGTAGAAAGAATTGGGGAGCCAATAAATTTATGAAAGTGAGATATTGAGGAAGATGTTGCACTGTTGTAAATGAATGACTTAAGTGGAGAACTACTTCTAGAGTGTTATGTAAGCACCAACATTCCACTTAAGCTGACATTACAATACGTAAGAATTTTATAAAACCACACACTGAATTCATTTTGCAGCCTGTAGACTTTTAGTAGCATCTTTAAAATCCCAGCCTGTAGACTTCTGTATCATTGTACACTATTCGTGTACTGTAATACCTTTGTATATTTCTGTTATAATCAATAATATAAATAATATTCTTGCATTACTGATAAAAAAAATTTCCCAACATCCATAAAAGGCTTTCAACATAATTTTACTATCATCTGCAAGAATTTGTCGGCAAGTTTTGGTTTTGTTGGCTGACTGAGTTGAAAACCAAGACCAGCATCCAAGTCCTAGTGAAAAATGTAACAATGTAGTGATGAAAGAAAATTTTTGCAACATAATACAAAGAAAGAAGATAAAACAGACAAAACATGGTACCACATTTAACAGATCTAGATTCATTAAAATAATGTAATTTTTCAATTTCCACATCCACAGCAATCAAAGAACACCAATTAATCTCTTCAGGAACGTACCAAGTTTTTGTGCATCACCAAACCATTTGCTCATCAAATTCGATATCCTTACATTAATGAAAACAGCTCCAGACTCCTTTGCTATGGCCTTTGCAAGCATCGTCTTTCCAGTACCAGGTGGTCCATACAACAATACCCCTTTCTGCGGACCAAGAAGCTTCCCATGTGCAAACAACTCAGGCCTTCGTAGTGGAAGAATAACCAATTCATATAAAGCTTGCTTAACACTCTCCAAGCCTCCAATAGAGTCAAACTCCACATCAATATGATCAGGATTTATAACATCGCATGCTATTACATCCTGTAAATCATAACAAGATTTAAGTCAAAAACAAACAAACAAAAACAAAAAACAAAAGAACAATCTTTTTTCCCCTTTTCTTTCAGTATGTACCGTTTCTGAAATTTTTATTCTGAGTGGTATTATCTAGCATGCGATATGTTATAACATCAATAAAAAGGGTTACTGAATTAGAAGAAGAAAGTAAGACGTCAGAAACAGGAAGTGATTGAGCAAGTCTAACACAAAACAAAGAATCCTAACTACTTCAATCTAAATAAGTAAAGCCAAGTTTACTTAATGGGTCTGAACCCAACCCAAGCTTATCCATTTATTGAACGGGACGGAGATGGCAAACCCAAAACTAACCCATTTAAAATAACCCAAACTCTAACCCATTCATCTAATCTGTTTAACTAATTCTATATTTTACAAAAAAAATTATTTAGAGAGACAAATAATGACACTATGTTACATAATATATTAGTTATCAAATAATCATTGAATATATATATATATATATTGATGAATAACCATGGTGCAAGTATATATAAGAATAAAATCAAAGTAACAGCAACAGAAGGTAAAACCGTAGTGCACAAGACACACACTAATAGCCAGAAAAAGAGAAAACGAGAGAGAAAAGGGCCAAAAGAAATACAAAGATGGCCCACAAAAACCAGCTAAAACCAGAAAGAAGCTATCATCCAAGCATGTCGGGGAAGAGAGGGCCCGTGAACACCTCCTCCCTCCCCACCCCCGCTCTAGCCAGGCGATCTGCCAAACTATTACCCGATCTCAGGGTATGAACAAAAAAGGCATCAATCACGCAACCCAGATATCTAGCCAAAGGAACCAAATGAAACCATCTCCAAGGGCACGAAAGACTACCCATTATCCAAGAAATAACCGAAGCGGAGTCCCCCTCCACCATCACCTGTGAAAGTCCAAGAGCACGAGCCTCCCTCAGACCAGCCAGAAGAGCTAAAATCTCAGCACGCGTAGAGTCTCCCATGCCAACTATGCTAAGAAAAACATGAGAGATATGACCAAGGTGATCCCTGAAAACAAGGTTCGCCATGTCGATGTCGCCTGGCATGTCGCCAGGTGACATTGGCGACATGTCGGTGACATGGTGTAAAACAGAGGAAATGTCGGGGAAATGTGGGGAAACCATGGATTTTTGTTCCAAACTTTAAACATGTCTAATTAAGATCTAAATGCATCCAAATACATCAAAAAATGCTTACACATTAAAAGTCATTACTTGAGGGTCAACTTACACGCTGTCCGGTTTGTAAGCTGACAAATATGCTACATCTAATTAAGCGACACTAAAAGTGAATGTAAGTCAATTAAACAATATATAAAACTAGAAATCAAGTGTCATATCTATGAGGGGGGGAAAAGGGATATATGGGGGAAATGATGGAAAAATCTAGGAAAATGTAGGATTTTTGATGGGTTTTCTCCCCAAGTTTTAAACAACCCTAACTAGTGTCTAAATACGTCATAATAAATCAAAAAATACAAAAACAAATGTCTAACATTTTTTTTTTAATTTTTTTAAAAAAATTCAAAAAAAACCGAAAAATTTCCCCTATGTCCCCCATGTGGAGAGACATAGGGAAAATATAAAAAAAAAATTGAAATTTTTCCCCCATGTCGCCGAAATCAGGGTAAAGCGATTTGCACCCTGATTTTGTGTCGCCCACCTCGGAATTGGCGACATGTCGCCGACATTGTAAACACTGCCTGAAAACACCCCCGACACCAGAAGGGCCCGGGTTACCAAAAGATGAACCGTCGAAATTCATCTTAATGGTACTATCACTCGGCACCCGCCACTCAGCCACAATGTCAAAAAACCTGTGGGGAAGACTGCGCAATCTCTATCCACCTAGTGCAAATATCAAACATAGAAAACCCTCTGAAAGTTGGAAGAATCACCATCCAAGAGCTCACTGTGCACCAGATAGCCTCAATAATAGAGACTGTGGATCTACACGTACCCTAAAAAATCCCGGCATTTCTCTCACCCCACAGCAACCCGAGCGTCGCCATCCAAACACCATGGTACATGACCTTGCCCCTCTTACCCAAACCAAGAAATCTCCACTGGGAAAGCAAATCACCAATGCCTCGCGGCATAGCCCACGAAACTCCAACTTGCTGAAGGAAAAAGTGCCAGATCTCCATAGCCAAAGGACAATGAACGAAGAGATGATCAACAGACTCATCCCTCTCTGCACATAAAGCACATATGTGGGGATAACGCACACCCTAGCCACCTCCTCTGCAACCGATCGCTGATGTTGATTTTCTTAAGAATGGCGGACCAAGCGAAAGCCTTGACTTTGGGAGGAAAGAAAGGACACCACACACTACTAGAAGGGAAAGCAAAAAGGACGGAACGATGGGGCCAAATAGTAGAGAAGAAGGAACTGACCAAAAAGACTCCACTACTACTAAGCGACCAAATCCTCTCATCTAGGAGGTCGGAGCCAATGGAGATCTCCCTAAGACTATCAAAGAGAGCACCCAACTGAATAATATCGCACTCCTTTAGATCTCTTCTAAAATCAATATTCCAAACAAGACCAGAAGACGACTAGGACAAAACCTCAGACACCAAAGCGGCTCTGGAAGAGACAATACGAAAAAGACGAGGGAAACGAACCGCAAGAGTGGAATCCCCCCACCAAAGATCGTACCAAAAACGGATACGAGACTCGTCCCCGAGCCGGAAATGCACATAGGGAGAGAAAAGTGGGATTATGGATGAGATGTTACGCCAAACACTGGTGGAGGAGCATTTGGCAAAGGGATTACTATCCCAACCATTAACATGAGAACCATACTATGAATGACCGTACGCCATAAAGCGTTCCTTTCCCCGCTAAACCTCCAAAGCCATTTGCCCAACAAAGCCAAGTTCTGAACAAAGATGTTTCCCAAACCGAGTCCCCCTTCCTCTTTGCTCAAACAGACAGTCTCCCATTTTACTAAGAGACATTTCCAATGACTCCCCATTCCAGAGAAAATCTCTCTACAATTTTTCCAAAGCATAGACAATCCTAGGTGGGGCTTTAAAAAAGGGACATATAATAAACCAGGATGTTTGCAAGAGCCACCTTAATAAGCGTAATACACCCACCAAAAGACAGGTAGCCTTTCTTTCAAGAGGCAAGTCTCTTCCCCACCCTATCAATCACTGGGTCCCAAAAGCTCAAGGCCTTGGGACTACCCCCCAAGGGTAAACCAATATAGCGCAACGGCCAAGATTCTACCCGACATCCAAGGACCACAACAAAAAGCTCAACCCAATCAAATGACATATTAATACTGGAGATCAGGCGGGCTAATTAAACCCCGCTTTACACGTGGAACTTTCTTAAAAGCGCATGTACGCGTTTTGGGTATGGCCGCATACGCTAAATCATCCATAAAGCTGTAACGGCTGTACAGCCGTCTCTTTCACGTGCCAGCTGTCAGCAGCTGCGTACGGTGATTAGACCGTTTGGTGGAAAGGTGATATTTGAAACGGCTCAAAGATATCTGACCGTTCTTATCACCAAAAAGGCAATAACTTCTTGGAGAAGCAACCTTTTTGAATTCCAACTAGTGGGGGAGCGCCACGTGTCCCAAACTTCACAAACACACGCAATTGCCCTTTTTGAAATATTCAAGAGGACAAGGACTTATGTTCCCACGACATACTGTCTTCTTGGCACCCGAGGGAATGATTGTCTCTTTCTTCCCTCGATGGACCTTATTTCACTCGAATGACGTATTTAGGGGCATGCTACCCCTAATAGACTCCTCAAATAATTAAATTCTCATTTGATCCTCGAAGTCACATCTATTTGCTCTCTAGAACAGACTTCGAGTGATTTTGTTTCATACCTTTATGTTTTAAAGGTATTTTCACTTAAGAAAGATCCTCGAGGGAACTTTCTGTACCTTCTAACTCAGGAGTCACTTATGGATCACATCCATAGACTTCGAAGGACCACTTTTATGCTTTGTCTTGAAGGATCACAAGGCAGGATCCGAGGGACAACCTCGACGGACATATCCGAGGGATAACCTCGACGGACATATCCAAGGGACCACTTCGACGGACATATCTGAAGGAGGTCTTTCCAGGCTAACCACCTCCAGATGATGAAATCAAAGGAGGTATGTTTCCTCCTGCCAAAGGCGAATTCGAAGGAGGAATATTCCTTCCTCCAAAGACGATTCCAGGCTAACCACCTTAAGATGATCAATTCGTCAAAGGGCTTGTCACTCCCAAAAGACCAAGGATTCTGTCACCCTCAAAGGACACATACTTGGATTTACCCTCTCGAATGCAGTCTTTTATGCATCTGAATTACACACTTGGACTCGAAGTCACTTCCACTCATTCCCATGAGTTGATTTTGAGTCTCATCTTGGGATTTTCACTTCCAGAAAGCAAACCCCCAGGGGAAAGGGCTTTAGAAGTTGAAAATACGCCATCTCCAGACGTATTTCCTGAAGATTGGTTTTCCACAGACTTTGAGAATATCCTCACTTCACCTTATAGGAATTCACATGTTTACTTCTGATTTCATCCAAGTAGAAGGCACTCGGATTAGTCACTGTAGCTATGAACCTTAATGGATTTCAAGGTAATCCCCTCCTTACTAGGGATGATTGATCATGAAAACGAGAGCCTTGATGAGACACTCAACTTCGAGTTCTCTATATGGGTAATTCGAGAATACATTGATCACCCTATAAGGGTACAGCGGTTCTTGATTTCCTGGGAAGAAAGATAGTCGCCAAAGGGAGTTCTCCTTCGAAACATACGAATTCAGTGAAGTATCGCATACATTGAATTGTCCCCTAAAAAGGTTGATTGAGACGGATTCTCAGAATGGAAAGCACATAGTGAAAACCTCACCGCCTTATAAAATATCTGTTTTTTAACTTATCTCAAGGGGGTTTTTTCTTATCTGGAATGACGGCAGGCATGGTGACGTTGCTCCTTGGAATTTGTGTGAAAGTGACACACGTCTCTTGATCTATGTTGCTCAAGTTACAAAGCAACCTTTCGCAGGGCAGATTTTAAGGTTTGAAATGATTTGGTCTCTTCTCTGGAAGTAACTTAGCCGTGTTGCAATACACGTGGCCCTCAAAGATATTTTCAGGACCACGTCACTCAAGATTTGCCTAGCACACGAGGGTCCCCCTCTAAACGCTTAACCGAGTGACACTTGTCCTACTGAGAGTAGGAAAGTCTCTACAAATACCAATACCCATCCTCCATTGAAGAGGATCAGAGGTTTGAATTAGAAACCAGAAAACTCTGAAACCTGAAACAACAGAGAGTAAAGACATTGAAAGAGAAAGAGAAGAATCTTCAGCCTGTGAAGTTTTACCGCTCAGTGATTGCATTCACTCCCCCTCTCAGTTATTGCAATCCTTCCTTTCTCCTAGCCCCATTCTTTTTGTCTTCTCCACAGGTCAAGGTTGACAATGAACGCTCTTGACAGAACGGCTGTGCGACGGTTTAGGCTGTCTTGAGACAGACTTCCCCACCTTTTCTCTGATCTGATGATTGTATTGATCCAAATGTATTAGTTATCCTTCTGTTCTAATATATTTAATCTCTTACAAATCTGTCATCACCAATACCAATGAGACTACTCTTATCAAGGTTGATCATTAAACCAGACACCATTTCAAAACATCTAACGATCGAAAAGGACTGAGACTCATCGGTTTGAAGGAAAAGAAGAGTGTCATCTGTGTAATGAAGGTGTGCAAGGGAGATTTGATCCCTCTCGACCCTAAACCCCTCAATTCAGCTCCTCGACCTTAGCCAAGAAAGCAGTAAATACATCGACCACCAAGACGAAGAGAAAATTGGACAGGGGATCACCCTGCCTCAAACCGCGCGAGGACTCGACTTGACCATGGGCCTCACCATTCCATAGAAAGGAGAAAACCACGTTCCTAACACAACCCACAATCCACATCCGCCATCTCTCCCCAAAACCTTTCCAAATAAGAACTTGATCCAAAAACTGCCATTCCACCCTATCATAGACCTTTTCTAGGTCCAACTTGCACACTATACCCTGACTACCCCCTCTCTGTCATTCCTCCACAACTTCATTTGCGATCAGGGCACAGTCGTCTGACAGCCTGCAATAAAATCACTTTGGGAAGGCGACTCAATACCCCTAATCACCCCCTTTAAGCGGATAGAAAGGACCTTGGCAATAATCTTATAGAGGCTAATTGTAAGACTAATAAGCTGGAAGTCTTTAATCTCTCTAGCACCTTGCTTCTTAGGGATCAAAGCAACAAACGTGGCATTAGTCATCCTATTAACAATACCATCCTCAAAGAATTCTCCAAAGACCCCCAAAAGCTCATCCTTGATCATATCCCAGCAATCCTGGAAAAATGCAATCGTGAAACCATCGAGACCAGGGGCTTTATCCCGATCCAAACCCCAAACGACAGACTTAATCTCCTGTTCCTCGAAAGGCCTCTCCACCCAGGCAACCTAATCATCAGAAAGTCTACCACCTCCAATCTATGAAATGTCAAAGCAAAATTCCTGCTCTGAACTGTAGAGTTTTCTATAAAAATCATAAATGTTGGAGGTAATAAGATCAACATCTTCAATGAAAACTCCATCCACATCAATCCCGAGGATAGCTTTAGACTTAGCTCTCCCAAGAGCCACCTTACGAAAGAATTTAGTGTTTTCATCCCCCTCCTTGATCCAAGTTGCTCTCAATTTTTGCCTCCAACTGATTTCCTCTTATTTTAACACTACCTCAAGCTCACTCTTGGTCGCCAACCTCTCCTCTAATTCTAACCTCAAGAGAGGCCGGAATTGTTCAACTCTATCCAAACACCTGATAACCTCCGAATGTAGTCTTTTTCTAGCACCTAAAGCCCCAAAAACAATCTTGTTCAACTCCTTTACTCTAATTTTCACATGTTTAAGAGACTTCATAAAACAGACTCCTATCCAGTCGGCGGCCCTAAGATCCACCTCGAACGAAGATTGAACCCGAACCTTGAAATCCCCCACCGAGAGCCACATATTCTCGAATCAGAAAGGGGAAGGCTCCCGCCTCGGTATATCCAAGGAAACTAAGATCGGACAACGATCAGAGGTGATCCGCTTGAGAGCGGATTGGATGGCCATAGGAAGATGATCATCCCACTCGGGCGAAACCAAACATATGTCAAGGTGACTCCAAATCACGATATCTTGACAATTGGACTAGGTAAAGAACCAGCCACTCAAAGGGTAGTCAATCAAACTGCAAGACTGAATGAATAAGCCGAAATCCCTCATACCCCGGTCAACTGACCCCCCATTACTTCTCTCATCCAAGTTTTGAACTACATTAAAATCTTCAAACAGCATCCAAGGACCCGACCATACTGCGCATAAACCTATGAGTTCGTCCCAAAAATCAGAGTGACTTCTCGAACAATTTGGACCACAAGTCCCCGTGAATAACCCAGTGAATTGATCGTCCAGGTTCTTGAAGACCACAGAAACCGAAAAAGTCCCACCCTTAACACTTCCCCACTAACAGAACCCATCCCAGACAACCAAGACACCACCTGACGCACCCACCGACGACAAAGCATGCCAGGAAGGACTACCACCGCCCCACAAGGACCTCACAAAACTGTTCCGGATAACTTCCTTCTTAGTCTCCTGAAGAACCATGACACAAGGTTTATAAGTCTGACATAGACTTCTCACCTATGTATATTTGGGTATTATCATGTTGAATGGGTTGAATCTGAAGCCAACCCGTATCAGCATGTCAAAAAGCCTCAACCCTAACCCAATGGGTTGAAAACATGAAACCAAACTCCTCCAAAACCATATGGTTTTGGGTGGGTTGAGGGTCAGGTTAGATTTCACCACCCCTAGATTGACGAAGGATATCCATTCTCGACTTTTACGGGCATAAAAAAAGTCAAGATGATAGAGGAGACAAAGAATTTAAGCTATTCAAAATCTTAGAAATAAATGAAGTTAAAAGGGGAGCAAGGCGAAGAGAGTAGTTGGAGCTGGGTGTAGTAAATGAAGAACTCAATTCCAATGCTTATATAGGTAAGAGTACCATGTTATGTAAATTGGATATGAAAAAGGCTCATGACCATGTTAACTGGGATTTTCTTCTTTATATATTGGGTCGTATGGGGTTTGGGGAGAGATATAGGAGCTAGGTTAGAGCATGCATTCAGACGGCATCTATCTCAGTGCTTGTGAACTGGTCATCTACAGGTTTCTTTGGTACTTCTAGAGGTTTGAGGCAGGGAGATCTGCTTTCCCCCTTGCTCTTTATTTTGGCGGTGGAGGCATTAAGTAGAATGATCTCTAGAGTCGAGGAAAGAGAATTGCTAAAAGGCTTTTCAGTGGGAAGGAGTGGATTAGAAATCTCTTATCTCCAGTTCGCAGACGATACATTAATATTCTGTGATGCAATATAGATCAATTAAGGGTTCTAAGGTGTATTTTGAAGCTATCACTGGGCTAAAGATCAACTTGGGTAAAAAAGAGATTATTGGAGTGGGGGAGATCTGCGAAATTGAGTTTTTTGCCAAGAACATCGGTTGTGAGGTAGGAAAACTGCCTACGACCTACCTTGGAATTTCGTTGGGTGCTGGCTTTAAGGCTACTTCGGTATGTAATGGGGTGGTGGAGAGGATGGAAAGGAGATTATCTAGTTGGAAGGGAAAATTCTTATCTAAAGGTGGGAAGGTAACCCTTATCCGGCACATTTTAGCATGTCTACCCACTTATTTGATGTCCATATTGATTATTCCAGTATCAGTGGCTGACAGAATTGAGCAGTTGCAAAGGAATTTCCTTTGATGTGGGGTAGAGGAGAAGAGGAATTACCATTTGGCTCAATGGAATCTAGCTTGTAGACGTAGAGAGGGAGGTGGGATTGGTAAAAGGAGACATAGGAATTTTAACAAAGCCTCATTGGGAAAATTGTTGTGAAGGTTTGGGGACGAAGTGTAGTCTTTGGAGAGAAGCTATGGGGTGGGGCCTATTAGATCATCTTATGGGGTGAGTTTGTGAAAAGCTATATGAAACACTTCAAGATCTTTCTTGGAAGCAGGGTTTTAAATACCGGAACTGGTCGCCGGACCGGTTTCGGTCCGGATCGCCGGTACGGACCGGTACCGGCCGGTCTGGAGCCGGTACAGAAAACAAAAAAAAAAATTTAAAATTTAAAATTTCAGATCGCGCCGGACCGGACGGACCGAACGGACCGGTTGCCGGACCGGTCGCTGGATCGGACGGACCCGTGGGACCGGCGGACCCGGTCACCGGACCGCCAGTCCATAACCCGGCGATACAAAGGTTTGTATCGCGGGTTGATCCTTGAAACCATGCTTGGAAGGAATTAGTTTTAGACTTTTAGGGTGGGTTGGGGGAATTAGGTAACTTTTTGGGAAGACAGGTGGTGTAGTGATGTCCCTTTTGCTATTAAATATAGTAATCTGTTTCCGGTCGCTATGAGTAAAGGTGGGTAGATCAGCAACATTATCCAAAGGGGTAGTAATGGGATGGAATCTGAGGTTTAAAAGAGCTTTGTTTGATAGGGGAGTGGAGTAGGCTAATGCTCTTCTTGTGGAATTGGACGCATTGT
>JAUPMG010000020.1:14322877-14335972 GCA_031762675.1 Pachysandra terminalis
TGTATTATACTCTTTTTGTATAGTTTTGGCCTTCGGGTCTCTTTAATATAATTTTACCTTTACTGATAAAAAAAAAAAAAATTCAAGAAGATGGCGATTGCAAAAATTGCTGTGGCATTCATATTTCATAACAATACAAACTTAATGAAAAGGTAGTGACTCAAAATTTTCAGTTATTACATAAAATAAAAAACATATACAAACTAACCATATGAGTATTACAGAGTGTAAAGGGATGTCAAATGGCACGAATCAACACCAGACTACGATAAGAGTGCAGTAATAAAATGTCATATTTTCATTATGGAGAATATCACATGGTTGCACCTTCTTTAAGCGGGAAGTAGACATACAACTTCCAATGATCCCATCAGAACAAACTCCAAATGAAGCAACCAATACTAGGATATTCAAATAATTTGAATAATTCAGACCGTAGATGGCATACCTGCAATCAATGTCATTTGTAGAAATTGATTTTTTCAAAGTAGATCTGGAAGCAGATGCAACCTGCCAATAATAAACAATTACTTTTATAAGCTTATCAATGTCAACGTCATTTAGGCTACATTTAGGCTACATTTGGTGCTGCTTATTTAAGTGCTTTTTACCGTCTTTTCAACTGACATTGTCAATCAATCAATTGAAAAAGCAGTAAAAAGCGCAGCCTTAGATCTGGATTGAGGAAAAGAACTTAATAATTTTGATATTCGACGAACTTGAAAAAATTGGCCAACCTTATCATTAACAAATAATCCTGTGCTTTCATCTTCGTCTTTCATTCCTGACATATCATCATCATCATCATGAACCTAAAAGAAATGTACATTAATTGAAGCCCAAGGTAAAAAGTATTTATATATTTGAATAAGCAGTCAATTTTATTTTCCAAAAAATAGGCAGACTATTTTAAATGAGTCATCATCCTAGTACAAGAAATTTTTTGATTCATTTGAAACTAATTAAACATGACATACCAATGATGCTTGAGCTTTCAAATCCTCAATATCGAAATTCCATGCGCTAACACCTCGTTTGTACTCACTCTGATTCAAGGTTAAAAAACAGTAGTTAAGATCTTGAACCTCAGACTGGAACAGAATTCCCAACTTATGGTTCTTTCTAAAAGAAGATGAACGACATGACATTGTAGATATTACCAAACCTATGTAGATAATTCACCTCAATTACTAAATGAAAGAATATCCAATTACCCACTTTACATATTATTCATAAAAATACAAGAAAATCAAGGAAAACATCTGTACGACATAGTTTTGCAAACTTATGCATTAGTAGACTGTCACAAACTAATGCAGATACGGTAACAAAATTTGATTCATGTCTTTGGGAACACATTTAGTTAAGATTTGTATCAAGACATAATGAGGTCAGTTCCCTGTAAAGTTCTTCCAATTTGTGCCCTGAGATTACCTCACAGGTTTATTATGATTATCGCAAAGCCAGTTAGATTTAAATGGTAACGATATCCCTTCATAGAGGTAAGGTTCTGGGCAATTTCCTAACAATAATGAAGCTAACATCAGACAAAAACTTTTATTAATTGGTTTACTTCATTAAAAACAGTAGATGGTAATCACTAGAAATGTACATCAAGTGATTCCATAACTATGATTCACTGCAAAGTTGTCCTCCAGATAGCTCACAGATATCCTCAAGACTATACACCAGAAAACCATAGAACAAAAGCAAATAAACAGTACTTGAGCAGGAGAGAAAAAAAATTCAAAGAAAACAATACTACAAATTTAATAAGTAATTCTAACCTGTGATATTGCTTCTTGTTCTGCTGAAGGCATTTTCTTTAGAGCTAGTTGTGCAGCATCTTTAAGCTACAATAAGATGGCAGATTCAGTAAACCAAAAATGCAAAGAACAAGGAAAAGCAATGATTCCATTCCATATCAGTAAAGTGGTTCACCTGGAGGGCCTTTACACGGTCCCATAGTGGTGGCAAGTCGATTAGTAGATTCTTCACTGAAAGCTCTGGAGGCTTCGCATGTTTGAAAAAAGAGTGTTTTAATAACTTTTCAGCTGATGGCCTCTTTGATGGATCTTTAACCAAGCACATGGCAACCATTTCTTTAAAGGACTGATCACAGCTGGAAAACCTAGAATTAGAGCATTGTTCAATAATGAAATACCAACACAGCATAACAAATTAGAAACCTAATGCATGCCATGTTAACTTGAGAGGAAATAATGACATTGAGATGACAGACTTATCAGCAACAAGGACATGGTTGCTCTCAACATTTTCTAGCCAAAAAGACTTCTGATACCTTGGAAAACTTTTTATCTCGTTCATAATCAAGTCCAGGAGGAGCATTCTGGATGGTCATCAGCAGAACCTATATGCAGGTAAGATTAGAGACAAGTCAGATGTTTCAGTATAGCAATTTTCATAGAATTTTTCCGATATCTCATGAGTGCATATGTGATTTTTATCAGTGACACATTGGCTGCAATTTAAACCTTCATTGGTGGGTACTTGGAAAAGGGAGCATGGCCATGGGCCAACTCCAGCGCAGTTATTCCAAGTGACCAAATATCAGCCCTGTAAAAGACAGCAAATAGGCACTCAGATGTAAGCATACAATAATAAAATTATTTGTATCTGATGTATTTAATCCCATTTCAAGTATCAATTTGTAGTAGGTTCAACCATACTGAAGAATAGCTAGAATGCCATCAAACAGGAGACATGATCTCAGAAGTCAGAACATGTTTCACATTTTCAAATGTTGTATATTTTAAAGCCGTTAATAATAATATCCAACTTGTTTCTTGAATTTTCAGATAAATCTGAACAAATAATAAATATTGGTAGAGAGAAGGTAAGAGAACATAAAATATTAGAACATTAGTCAACCACTGACTGACAGAACTTGCACATTGAGTTGTGAGCTAGCTACCATCGTAAAAGCTAAATCATGATCACAAGCATGGCATGGTAACTCCATTTGTAACCTCCTGAACTATCCTGTGACTTGTTGACCTATTCAGGACCAGACTTGTGCATGGGCACATGGCTTGGCCTGGCAGGACGAGCTTTAGGAAATCTTGTGCGGGACATACTTGGCACGGCGGATTTTTTTTGGGCACTGTGATGCTAGTTGCCTGTGTTGCTAAGGCATGACCAAAGAAGTGCGTTATGAGAGCTCTGTCCTAAGTGCCTAGTGCTGGGGCTCCTTAGTTCCATGGTTATTCGACAGATGTTGTAATGACTATATATGTGGTTCGATGCATGAAATAAGATGGACTTGAGCCCATATTGGCTCCTTGGTGCACTTTGATACAAGTTGTATCAGGCTAGAGATGTGCAATAGCTCAGTTTACATATACAATGACTTGTTTATGGTAGCAAAAATAGCTCCTGCAACATGGATTGGTCGAGGTGAGTGTGGGTGAATGCTGCGGTATCAAGAGTAGCATGGCCAGGCCGCAGAGGGGGGATGTTGGGGACACTTGCCAAAGATTGAGATGAAGTTTGATTGCGACACATGAGGGGTCTTTGGAGTTGTAGAAAGCAGTTGAGCAACTTTCATACCTAATTTGCATGGCCTGAATATCAAGTGGTATTGGACTTTCAGTTGTGGAGTGGAGTGGGGTGGGGTGGCGGTGGCAGTGGCGGTGGGGATAAATCCAATAGGTACCTTTACATTTTATCGAGTAAAATATCATGATGCTAATGTATGGCACACAAGGTTTCAAGTATCGACTGAAACCAATATGACTCGGTGAAGTCGTATCGGTTTTGTGCATGGCGGATGCGAACATATTGGTAAAGGCATCGAGAAATGCCTGTGCCAATAGCCTCTATGTTTTAGTGGTATTGGCCAATATGTATAAACTTGTATTGATTTTGGAGAGGTCGGTTCCCGATCTGAAACCTAAACCATAGTACGATCACCCCTTACCTAGGGGATATTTCAATACTTTCCCCCCTGTTTTGTCATATTTCCTGGAAATGCAAAAATACAAATTATTTTGAGAATTGGTCCACTTCTCTTCAAAAGTTGTCCAACCTGACGAGATTTGATGTGGTAATTGTCCAAAATTCCCCAAAACAAGTAGCAAAATGTTCAGAAATGTTTTATTTTTTCTTTGCTTTCTTTTTTTTGTTTGTTTGTTTGTTTATTTTGGCCATTTTGTACCAAATTGCAAGGAAATTTCATGCCAAATCACATATATGATAGATTGGAAAAATCAACTTTTCCAAATTAATTGATTCATAGATTTGAGCGATTGAAACCCCGAAAAAGTGTCTAAAAGGGTTAAATTTAGCTATTTGCACCCTATCGAAGTAAGGAAATTTTGGAGAAACCAACTCTTCCACCTTATATCATAAATTGTGAAGTATTTAGGCAACTTTTTTACCAAACAAATACTACCATATTAAAGCTTAAAACTCAATTTTTCTTGAAAATTAAAAAAACTAAAAATATTATATATAAAAATACAAAAAAATATAGATTTGCAGTCGATAATTATAGCTAAATAGTATATGCTCAAGGTACCATAAAATTAATATTTCACTAATAGAAATAATTTTTGAAAAAAACTAAAAAATGATAAAAATCCAAAAAAAAAAAAATTCTATTTTCATTGTATACTTATCTTGTATACTCATTAATTATTTGTTGGTTTACTTTTACAGCTATAGAGTGAGTACACTATGGCAGCAGCAGGAGGGAGGCAGCAAGACATTGATGACAGTACAACCCACAAATCCCTGCTAAAAAGAACAGAACTACATAAGGAATGGCTGTGTCTCCTGTTCGAAGGAGCAGTTAGCAGAAAGATATAAAAATGCCAGTTGCCTTGGCACACCTTCTGAAGCTATGATGAGTATAAGAGAAGACATAAATAGCACAATGTTGTTCGGGTACCAATTATATTGATATTGACGATGATGATAACTAGGTGTATCCCTTGATTATGAGACTAAGGACAAGATGGCACACCAATAGAGTGTTCAGGCTTCTTTACGACATGAGTAAGACGAGGCAGCAGACCATGAGTGAGGTACGGTGATGGTAGTGGTTGTCATAGGGGTAGTGTTGGAGCGAAGAGTTCTAGCAACGGTGATTCTAGTATTGATAGGCATATTGGGGCTTGTGAGAGCATATGATGTAGCCAGAGTGTGAGGGAGTTGAATCCTCATCCTCCTATGGATCTCTATACAAAAGTATGATTTCTAAACAAAGAAGGATCAATGATGAACTAAATTCAATTGGTTAAGGAGACAATGATAAGATTATTAGTAAAATTTTCATAATCCAAGAAGCACTGCAATCAACCACCACTTCCTAATTCAGCTATAGCTTTCTATGTACATAGGATCCAAACCACGATTATAAATTTTCTCTTCTCTAAATTTTTGTATGGAGAAGTACTCACTTGAAATCATATCCATTTCCTGGCTGCAATACCTCCGGAGCCATCCTGAAAAAGGTAGCAGTAATTTGAAATCTAGTTTATGTCAATTAAAACTAGATTAAGAAAACAACGTTGCATAAAAGCGGATAATTATGAAAAAATAAAACAGAACAAAAAGATGTCTTACCAACATGGGGTTCCTACAAAAGTATTTCTTGTTCGTTGCCTATCACCCTTGTCAAACATGCCGGCTGAAACACCAAAGTCACCAAGCTTCACCACCCCATTACTATCAAGAAGGATATTTCCAGCCTGCACAGATAAATATTAAAAAGAGTTGGTCTTGTGAACATTCCAACAAGGTTATCCAAGGGAAAGACACAGTTTCTTAAAATAATATATCAATCACAACTGAATTAACCTTAACATCGCGATGAATATGTCCATGCCTATGGAGGTACTCCAAAGCCTTAAGGGTTTCTTTAAGGATAGAACCAATTACAACCTCTTCAAATCCATCTGAATATGCTATCTTCATAAGATGCAGGCAAGAACCCTCTGCCATAAATGGCATGACCACCCACAGATTTCGTTCAACAACAAATGAACAGTATGCCTTTATGACATTAGGGTGATCTATTAAACTCATGGTTTGAGCTTCCTTCCGTATGTCATCCTAAAGAAAAATACTATTTTCAGATATATCATCAAAAATAACAGGATAGATAAGATCTACCCTGCATTAGACTACGATGTAGACAAGTCTAAAAATGACCTACTCAAATCCTTCATTCTGGACTTTAACATATTTATCATGTTCAAAATACAGGTCTCCAAACTCAAATGGGCTTGTGAAGAAATAATCGAATTAATGTGACAAAGTCAAGATTAGAAAGAATTAGAAACCCTGATAAAGATAGAAATGGATTTGAAACCTTTCAATATACAAAAAACTATGTAGTAGCCCTCAAAGTATGTTGAAAGCAAAGTAAAAAATGTGTTTAAAATGAACTTAATCACTTCTCAAAATCCAATTGCTTTGTTAATACACTACACAATGGATTACTTACTAAATGAGTAAAAAAGATATTACGTAAGTTGAAAAGAAGAGACATGTAGGGAACAAAAGAAAGACCAAAAGAATTTTCAGCCACCTACATATATTTCAAAGTATAAATATGCATCCGTATTAGTGCATGTGAATGTATATGAATATATAAACTCACATAAAATATTTCACTCGGACAACAAAACAAGACAATATATCACCGTCCATGTCTAAACTACCTCAGCAAGTTGCCAGTAATCCTCCATCCCTCAAGAGTCGATGTTTCTCATTTGATAGAATCTTATACAGCCAAAGATCCAAAAATACCAGCAAGGTTGGACCCAGTTAATGCATATGACTCCTACTTCAGCTGGAGGAGTTATTTAATGAACAACCATCAATGGCTTCAAGCTTAGGAATGATGGATCTGTCTACATCTAGTACATCACACTCAACATTTCATGAAGCAACTTAACTAATTAGAAATGCCCATTCTTTATTTTGTAGCAAACACTCCACCTATTCTACAGTCCATTGAAATTTGCTTCTGAAGCTATAAAAATTGAATAGAGGCACTTGACAGCAAAATATTAAGTGAATGTAGTGCTCTGTGACCCCATCCCATGCGATAATAAAAATATGATCCCATGTGGTTGTGAGATAAAAAAATAAAAAATAAAAAAATGATAATAATAATAAAAAAATAAAAAAATAAAAAACAAGAGAGGGAGAGAGCGCAAAAAAGAATGTTGGGAATTCTATAACAATGCATCTATTGGCTATTTCACACTAAGATGGCCTGCTTTACAAGCTTCTCACTCTGTCTACTACTGTATCTGCAATGTTTTTGGGCAAAAACTATCTCTGCAAATATCATTACACAAAGTGTGTCATGTAAGATGTACTATAGTATGATACTAGAGTTTAGGAAGTTGGATTTAGCTTCATCAGGGACAGATCAATTATGGAACAACCAAATATTCAAGTAGTGCCGTATGATATGGTATTGCTGGATGTGATTACATTTAATCAAATTATAAGTGCATACCTAAAATCCTATGTCTTCATAATCATCGTTAGCATACCAATCATGTCCACTGAGCAATTAGGTTGACCCTACGAATTGCATCCTGCTATACCTTTTGTGAAGGAGAAAATTTAATTTTCCAGTTGTCTTTCCATTTAATGAGCTACGATAAGCTCAAGTACCGGATTAAGATGGGCTTTGAGTATAAATTATTAAATATTAAAGAGTGGAATTCTGCAAATCGTCAAAAATCCAAGTCCAAGCAAGCTATGATGATAACAATGACATATACACATAAGGTGCAAGATTTCTTGGTTAAGTGTTAATCAAGCAGCTAAAAGGCCACAGACACTTGACCAACTCGAAAGCTCCAAGAGTAAAACCCAATGAGACAAGTTAAATCATGAACTTATGTGTATACTGATTGCACCCCATTTAAAAGGAAGGCATTCAGCGTGCATCATATAACCTTAATTTTGTGATCGTAAATCTCAACCGATTCGTCTCCCCAGTCGGTCATCAAAAAACTAACCTTAATTTTGTGATCGTAAATCTCATAAACCTAAAGTATATAATCAAAAGCCTAATTATAAGAAAACTCAAATCCATGACCTAAAAATAACTAAAACCATCAAATTACAGTTCATTATTAAGTCCCAAACCAAGTAATGAAATCAAATCTCACTTGAAAGCTCAGCAATTCAGCTTAGAATCTATTAAACAAGACGAGTGACACACCAAAAGGAAATAAAAAATAAAAAATAAAAATAAAATCAAAGAAAAAAAATCGAAGAAGAAGACGAACCAGATTGCTGTTGCACCGATCGAGATCCAAACACTTAACGGCAACAACTTCGTTGTAGGGAAGATAGATCGCCCTATAAACAGTAGCACTGGCACCATAACCGACCTCTTCAAGCAGCCTGTAATCGTTTCGATTCACCGAGTAGCTTTTCCGGGCGTTCCCCATCCTTCCCATACCCAGGAAAACCGCTTTCACCGTCGCAAAACCGCCAAAGGATTGTCGGTAAACCGCTTAAGAGATAATGCGTCGACGATCAATCCTTGCTCTATTTTCCCTATACTTCTTCGCTCTTCTTTCTCCCTTTTATCTTTCTCCTGAGAATTCGGCCTTCTTCGAGCTTTTTTTCTCTCAACGTTTTATCCTTCCGTTGACCCCCATGAGAACCGGAGTAAGAAGAAAGAGAAAGAACAGTGACTGACTGGGCTGATGCCGATCGGGATTCCAAACAAACACTTATCAATCTAAAGGGGTACTTGCTTACAAAAAAAAAAAAAATCTAAAGGGGTACTATAGTAATTTACCTGTCAGCTTTATTTTTACAAATATCTTCCAGTGGGTACGTGTACGATAGTAGTTCGTTTGATCTATTTTCTTCGCTGTTAGATCCATATACCAGATGATAGAACTCTACCAACTGCCTCTGGCGTGGCAGATTACACGTGGCACCGTCACTAGGGCTGCGTTTGGACAGGTTTGTGCTTTTGTATAAACCCTCGTTGAATAAGTGACTCAATGATAGAGTAACAATAAGCGGCTTATTTGAAGAAAATATTATTAAAATTTAGAAACAGCTTTCCATATAAGGGATAAGAGAATCTGCTCTTAGCAGCTTCTCCTTATGGATAGCCTTTCCCTACTGTTTATAGGTAAGCGCTTATCCATTAGATATTATCAAACACACTTTTAATTTTAAAAAGTGCTTTAATAAGTTATAAGCTGAAATAAGCATGGCCAACGCAGCCTAAGTCACATCTAAGCCGACTTTCCTCACAAATCTACTTGAAGGCGTGCTTGGCGTTGCTTCTTAGAAAGAAGTAATTCCTTTAAAATTGATTCTAATGAAGCACTTTATAAGAACTACTTCAGAAGAAAAAAAGATGTTTGTTAAATATCTATTGAAAAAGCACTTCCAAGTTAGAATTGTAAGAAGTTTGTGCAAGTAGGAAATCTATATTCAATAGAAGTTTTGTTCGTGAAAATAACATGGGTAAAATGAGTATTTTAAAAGTTTTATATGAAGACCATAAGACATATTTCGTTAAAACCTCAAATTAATTCCCACAAACATGATTTCAAAAGCAGAAAATAATAGCTTCAAAAGTGATTCTTGTAGAATCGTTTTTCATTTGCGTCTTGACTTTGAAGTTCATTTTGACTGTAATTGGTTCAGTGGGTCCTCCGTGAGGTGAGTTGAGATATCGCTGCCTTATCCTCATCTCTATCCTATCTTCTTCCTCAGCCTCCCATCCTAATCATAATCTGCAGAACACCAGCGAGCATGGCGGCGACATTTGGGTTGCTCAACCTCCATGCAGTTCTCCAGAAACCTTTACATTCCCATCTCAAACTCCCAAAGCCCACCAAATTGCGAAAATTTCATCTCTCAAAAGCTCCATTAACCCACCAAAGGAAAGTCTGACAACAACCCTTTCTTCTTCCCCATTGACTCAGTTGGAATTGATTTTGATTGTTGTGAATGTATAGGATGCGCTCGCTGTTGGTGGGGATTTTGGATTGCTGGAAGGTCGAACCTTTGCTCTCATTCATCCGATTGTGATGGGTGGGTTCTTCTTCTACACGTTGTGGGTTGGTTATCTTGGTTGGCAATGGCGACGCACCCGGCCTATCCAGAGTGAGATTAATGAGCTCAAGAAGCAGGTGAAGGCTGCCCCAGCTGCACCGAGCTCTTGTAGCTGAAGGGGTGGCACCGGTATCGCCCATTGATGCCAAAATTCAGCAACTCACTGAGGTATTGCATTTACTGTATATATCTTGTAATGATGACTTATCACTGGGATCGCTTGAGTGTGATTGGTTTTTCGGAATTCAGGAGAGGAAGGGGTTGCTGAAAGGGTCTAACAAGGATCGACACTTCAATGCAGGCTCGATACTGTTGGGAATTGGAGTGTTTGAAGCTGTTGGTGGAGGGGTCAATACATGGTTCCGGACTGGGAAGTTGTTCCCAGGGCCTCATTTATTTGCAGGAGCAGGTTATCACAAGCTTTACATTTGAATTTGTTAAGCTTTACAATTGAATTTGTTACTAATGGCTAATTAAATTCCACTTTACACATGGCGCTTTTGTATGTACACGTTTTGGGTATAGCCGCATGCACTGAATCATTCATTAAAGCTGTAACGGCTGTACAACCGTCTCTTTCACGTGCCAACTATCAGCAATTGTGTACGGTGATTAGACCGTTTGGTGAAAATGTGATATTTGAAATGACTTAGAGATATCTGACCATGTAACGGCTATACATCCGTCTCTTTCACGTGCCAGCTATCAGCAGTTGTGTACGGTGATTAGATCGTTTGATGAAAATGTGATATTTGAAATGGCTTAGAGATATATGACCGTTCTTATCACCAAAAAAGGTAATAGCTTTTTGGAGAAGCAACATTTTTGAATCCAACTTGTGGGGGAATGCCACGTCTCTCAAACCCAACAAACACGTTATTTCTTCCCTTTTGAAATATTCAAAAGACTAAGGACTTATGTTCCCATGACACACTGCCTTCTTGGCACCCGAGGGAATGCGAATCTTATTCTTCTCTCGATGGACCTTATTCTTCTCGAATGACATATTTATGAGCATGCTACCCCTAATAAACTCCTCAAATAGTTAAGAACTTGATAGATCCTCGAAGTCTCATCTATTTACTCTCTAGAACAGACTTCAAGTGATTTTTACTACATACCTTTATGTTTTAAAAATACTTTTTACTCAAGGAAAGATCCTCGAGAGAACTTTCTGTACCTTCTAACTCAAGATTCGTTCTTGGATCACATCCATAGACTTCAAATGACCACTTTTTATTCTTTGTCTTAAAAGATCGCAAGGCAGGTATATTCCTTCTCATTAAGGAGAACTCGACGGACAAATCCGAGGGACACTCTTGACGGACAAATCCGAGGGAAAACTTCGACGGACAATTCCGAAGGAAGTCTTTTTCAGGTTAACCAACTCCATATGGTAAATTCGAAGGAGATATGTTCCCTCCTGCCAAAGGTGAATCCGAAAAAGGAATACTCTTTCCTCCTAAGGCGAATTCCAGGCTAACCACCTTGAGATGGTCAATTCACTTAAGGGCTTGTCACCCCTCAAAAGACTGAGGGTTCCATCCTCCTCGAAGGACACGGACTTGGGTTTACCCCCTCGAATGCATTCTTTTATGCATCCGAATCACAAACTTGGACGAGAAGTCACTGTTATTCATTCTTATGAATTGATTTCGAGTCACATCTTGGGACTTTCACTTCTAGAAGAAAATCTCCGGTAGAAAGGGCTTTAAAAGTCGAAAGCACGACATCTCCAAACATATTTCCTAAAGATAGGTTTCCCACGGACTTTAAGAACATCCTCTCACTTCACTTTGAAGGAATTCACGTGTTTACTTCTGATTTCATTCAAGTAGAAGGTATTCGGATGGATCACTGTAGCTATGAACATTAAGCGATTTCGAAACAACCTCCTCTTTATAGGGATGATTGATCATGAAAACGAATTTCCTGATGAGACACTCAGCCTCGAGTTCTCTTAATGGATAATTCGAGAATACATTGATCACCCTGTAAGTATATAATTGTTCTTAATTTCCTTAGAATGAAGATAGCCGCCAAAGGGAATCCTCATTCGAAATATACGAATTCAGTAAAGTACCTTATACATTGAATTGTCTCCTAAAAATGTTGATTGAGATGGATTCTCAGAATGGAAAGCACGAGATAAAAATCTCACCGACTTATAATATCTCTTTTCTAACTTATCTAAAGGGGGTTTTGTCTTATCTGGAATGGCGACAGGAATTGTGACATTGCTATTTGGGATTTGTATGAAAGTGACACGCGTCTCTTGATCCGTGTTGCTAAAGTTTGAAAGCAACCTTTTGCAGAACAGTTTTTAAGGATTGAAATGATTTGGTCTCTTTCTCTGGAAGCAACTTGGCCGTGTTGAAAAACACGCGTCCTTCAAGATTTGATTCAGGACCACGTGCCACTTAGGATTTGCTTAGCACGTAAGGGTCCCCCCTCTAAACGCTTAGCCAAGTGATACTTGTCCTATCTAGAGTGGAAAACTCCCTACAAATACCAGAACCCATTCTCCATTTCAGGGGATCGGAGATCTGAATTAAAAAAAACTAGAAAACTCTGAAATTTGAAACAACAGTGAGTAAAGACACTGAAAGAGAAAGACAACAATCTTCAAAATTATGAGCTTTTACTGCTCTGAGATTGCATTCTAACAACATTTCTCAGTTATTGCAATATTCTCTTCCTTCTTGTCTCTTCTCTTTGTCTTCTCCACAGGTCAAAGTTGACAAGGAACGCTCTTGACAGAACGGCTGCACGACGGTTTAGGCTGTCTTGAGAAAGATTCCTTACATTTTCTCTGGTAGAGCGGTTGTAACTGGTTCTCATATGTTAATTGTCATTGTCTTCTAATATATTTAGCCTTTTACAAATCCGTCATCACCATTTTGGCGACTTCACTGAGGAGTCTGTAGTCGTTTCATTTCATCTCCAACCTGTTTGTTGTTTTCATCCCATCTTTACTTCATGGATCAGTCTATTTCCAACACTACCCGTTCT
>JAUPMG010000020.1:14336072-14363497 GCA_031762675.1 Pachysandra terminalis
CATCTTTACCTCATGGATCCATCAATGTCCAACACCACCCCTTCAGTGGAAGAGATTTTAGAACAGAATCCTCCTCAAGATCATGTTCCTCCTCAAGATCCTGAAGAGATGACTAAATCTCTTAGGGCAACCATTTTGGCTCTTCAGGCTCAGCTGGATGCTTTGCCTAGCAAACCTGTTCCTAGTTCCTCAGCAAATCCTCCTGTCAAAACTTCTCCCACAATAAACCCTTCTCCATGCATTTCCACACCTCCATCTGCACCAAAACCAAGCTTTGTCACAATTGCAGACGTCCAAACTCTTTTACAGAAGTCCCAGTCCAGAGATACAGACTGGATCGGTAGTGACTTTTGTCCTCCGTACCCGAAGGCTCTCCTTAGTTTGCCATACCCCAAAGATTATGAAACTCCTGTCTTTCCCCGGTTTTCAGGGAAAAACTGGAATGTCAGAGAGCACGTTAGTCGCTTCATAGAAGCACTGGGAGCTTATGCTTGCAACAAAGAGCTCCGTCTGCGAGAATTCTCAAAGTCACTCTTTGAGAGGACTTACACCTGGTACAACAGGTTAGAGCCTGGCTCTGTGCATGCTTAAGAGGACATGATGTCCTTGTTCCACCACAAGTTCTTCATCACTTAAGAGAAGCTCACCATCATTGATCTCAGCCGAGAGAGATAAAAGCAAAAAGAAGACCTGGTCCAGTACGTCAAACATTTCAGGGACCTGGTAATCACTTGCATGGAGGCAGCATCTGAGGAAAAGTTTGGCAGGATTTGCATCAATGGTATGCTCCTGTCATACTGCATCCACATAGAGAACCATGAGATCAAGAGCTTCACCAAACTGTATGAGTATGCCAAGAGGACGAATGCCTTTATTCATGCTCCTGAGAAGAAGATAAAGAGGAAGCGCGCTCTGGTTGTCACTACTGACAAGGAGGAAGAGCATGTTCTTAAGAGGAAAGGTAGACCTAACAGTAGTAGCAACACCATCAACAACAACTAAGAGAGACGCGCGCCACCTCCAGAAGCTACATGTACTCCTGCCCAGCTAGATGCTTTGCTGCAAGAGTGGAACCATCTGAGGTTGACAAACGGTCCCTGCGGTATTACAAATTCCACCGCCATACTTGTCATTCCACCTTCAACTGTTGGGCCTTGAGGAAGCTCTTTCATGCTAGGCTGGCGGCTGGAGAGATTGAAATCTCGGATGCCAAGGTACACACTGATCCTCTTCCTTAGCATAGAGGAAAAAGAAGAGAGGTTGTGTGCATGATGTCCATCTTTACCAACCAGCAGAAGTCAGACTCCCAATCCAACGAGGCTACACGCGGCACCACAAAGTTCCAGATGTTCTTTAAGGATATGCAGTTTACCTCTAAGATGCAGGCGGAAGCTCCTCAGGCATTGCTGGGAATCATGAAGAAATATCATTTCCAGTGCTTCAAGTGCCAGGAAGCTTCCACACACCACTCTCCACAACTTGGCAAACATGCTATAACTTTCACAGAGGAAGATAACATGGCGTCTTCGGAGGACCACAACAAATCCCTGTACGTGAATGCCACCTTTCAGGGTGTGTAGATTCTAAGGACGCTAATTGACGGTGGCTCTGCAATCAACCTTATCCCTCTGAAGATCTTGGAGGCAATTGGTGTTTCCAGCAAGTGCATCATCCCCCGCCAAATTCTGATTCTGGGTTTTGATACCTAGTGGCAGCAGACGATGGGTTACATCTCCCTCAACCTCCGTGTAGGTTCTTTCAGGTTCCCTACCACATTCCATGTCATTGATGATAGGGCGGCGTTTCATTTGCTAATAGAAAAGCTGTGGATACACCGGACGAAGGTAGTACCCTCCACTTACCATCAATGTTTGAAGGGGATCTGGAATGGGAAGATTGTCAGGGGGTGGCAGAACCCTTCCCTTTTGATGAATCAGAAACCCACTATGCTGAGGCAAACCATTATGATGGATTTTCCTCATAAGGGAATGCCGCGTCGCCAAGCCTCAAGGAACTCTTTTACCCTTGTGGACTACTCTGGAACCTACTGCTCGTCCAACACCTTCCTCTTCAGTTCCCTCCTCATCAGCACCATCACCTTCGGAACGCCCTTGACCTTCGAAGGCTCGTTACATAATGGTAGACCTCCCAAATGGGAGACACATCTACCGCTTATGGCAATCACAGGGGGCTCCATCCGTTGACGTTCTGCAGTGCACCCCTAGTAAAGAAATTCCAGAAGCTCCCAAATCCAAAGTTGAACAGGCCCCAGAACACTTACAAGATGGTGTCCAGGCTGTTCAGGAAGAATTTACCACAGTTGACCTTTGAGACGATCCAACCATCAACAAACCTGTGCAAATCTCTTCCTCCCTCGAGCCAGATCACAAGAAGGCCTTCATAGCATTGCTCTCCCAGTACAAGAATGTCTTCGCATGGAGCTATGACGACATGACAGGCCTTGATCCTTTTTTGTAACTCACAGGCTTCACCTCTCTCCTGAAATATGTCATGTCAAGCAAGCATCAAGGACCTTCAGGCCAGATATTGAGCTGTAAATCAAGGCTGAAGTCGAGAAACTTTTGCAAGCAGGCTTCATCAAACCTATCGAACATCCTTCTTGGTTGTCCAATATAGTCTCTGTAAGGAAGAAAAATGGGCAGATTATATATTGTGTAGACTTCAGAGATCTCAATAAAGCTTGTCCAAATGACGATTTCCCTTTGCCTAAGATGGATACACTAATTGATGTCGTTGTAGGGAATGAGATGTTCTTCTTCATGGATGGATTCTCAGGGTATAACCAGATCCTTATGGACCCAAGGGACGCTGAAAAGACTGCTTTCAGAACTTCTTTGGGAAACTTCTACTATACAGTCATGCCTTTTGGTCTTAAGAATGCTGGAGCAACTTATCAAATGACTATGATTGCTATATTCCATGACATGATGCACAGAGAACTTGAAGATTATGTAGATGATCTGGTTATCAAGTCAGCCAAGAAGAGAGATCATCTGGCTATTTTGGAGAGTGTTTCAGAGATGCCGGATGTATAAACTCAAGATGAATCCCTCAAAGTGTGCCTTCGGGGTTTCCTCTGGGAAATTCCTTGGGTTTATAGCCCATAGGCATAGAATTGGCTTGGACCCTACAAAGGCTAAGGCTGTCATTGACTTGACTCCTCCCAAGACTCAGAAGGAGTTGAAGTCATTGCTTGGACGGGTGTCCTACATCCGGAGGTTCATACTCGGACTTTTCGCCCACTTGGTTCCCCTCACACCACTCCTGAAAAAGAATGTTTCTTTTGACTGGAAGGAGAAACATCAACAAGCCTTCGAAGCCGTCAAACAAGTACTCGCCCACCCTCACACAATGATGGCCCCAATTCGAGGGAAACCTCTCAGGTTATACCTCGCCTTCACTGATCGAGCTATAGGAGGTCTGCTTGCTCAGAATGACGAACAAGGCATCGAGAGACCTATCTATTACATTAGCAGACTTCTGCAGGGGGGCTGAAATAAGATACTCCAGGATAGACAAATCTTGTCTTGCCCTAGTACACATGGTGAACAAGCTGAAACATTACCTACATTCGCATACAATTCATCTTGTGAGTAGGAGCGACCTGTTAAATATCTCCTCTCTCAGCCCATTCTCTATGGAAGACACATCAAATGACTACTTCAACTAGCCCAGTTTGAGATTGTGTGCGAGACACCGAGAGCCATCAAAGGACAGGTCGTTGCTGATCTGTTGGCTGCTTTCTCCACTCACGAAGAAGATGATGAAATCATGAACGAGGTATCTGTGGTTTCTGAAGAGGAATGGCAGATGAAGTTCGACGGATCATCCATCTCTCAGGATGGTGGAGCAAGATGAGCTAATCGCCCCCAATGGAGAGCAATTCTCCTTCTTCTTCAAGTTGGATTTTCCTTGCACAAACAACAAAGCGGAATATTAAGCCTTGCTGATTGGTCTCTCTCTAGCACGTCAGTTGAATGTTCAAAGCATCCGGATCTCAGGAGACTCTTCCTTGGTTATCTCCCAAATCAATGAAGAATTCGCAGTTAAGGAACCTGACCTAGTTCCTTACAGGACAACAATACAAGCTCTCATTCGAAGGTTCTCAAGCTACTTCTTGACTCACACCATTAGAAACAAGAACAAGCATGCTAATGCTTTGGCCAACTTGGGAAGCTGACTCCAGTTCGAATTTGACGCAAGCACTTTGGAGGTCATCCGAAGGACTACTCCCTCTACTCAACTTCTTCAAGAGGAAGAGGAACCTATCCCAGAAGGAGACTGAAGGTATTAGATTGTCTGTGATCTGGATAACCTTCCCCACCGAACTCCTACTACTCCTTTGAAGATTCTGGTGAACTTTACCAGGCAAGGTAAGGCTCCCTACTATAAAGAGGTTAGTGGAGTTCTCTTCAAATGCATTGGGCCAGAGGAAGCCAAGGAAAAGATGCTAGCCATGCATGAGGATACCTGTGGACTTCCAGACTCCATCGCCTTATACAGACGACTTCAGAGATCAAGGGTGTACTGGCCTTCTATGGCATTTGAAGCTGTCAGGCTACAACTTTCCTGCGCTAGGTGCTAAGAGCCACCTGATGTTTCTGAAGCTTTCCCCATTTATGAGTTTAGAGACTGGAAGGAGCCTTATATCAAGATCCTTTGAGATGGAATTCTACCTTCAGATAAGTTTGAAGCTCTTTAGCTCAAACGTAAAATCCATCGATTCTACATGGAGCAAGGAGAAATGTTTCGAAGGAGCTTCAATGATACCCCTCTGTGTTGCTTGGGAACTCAAGAGATCTCTATCGTCCTTCGAGAGGTCCATGGTGGTACATCTGGATCACGTCAAGGAAAGAGTTATATAAACAGATCCAAAACATAGGCTACTATTGGCCTACTATGAAAGCAGATGCAACAGATTTTGTGAAGAAATGCGTGAAATGTCAGGTTCAAGATGGCATCCCCCATAAACCTTCTCAGGAAATGCAGTAAATCATTACTCCATGGTCATTTCACACTTGGGCCCTGAATTTGATTGGGCCCATTAATCCTAGGACGACGCATAGGCATTCTTGGATCTTGGTGGCCATAAAGTACTTCACAAAATGAGTTGAAGCCGTCTCTCTAAGAAAGGCCAATGGAGCTTCCGTTGCTCAATTCATTATGGATAACATTGTCCTCCGTTTTGGTCCCCCTCAAAGGATCATCACAGACAATGGGACGTCCTTCATCAACGGACCAATTATAGAGATAATTGTACATTACTGGATCCTGCACAACAATGCTACTACTTGCTACCCCCAAGGGAATGATCAAGCTGAAGCCACCAACAAAACTTTGATCAGGATTTTGAGCAAGATGGTGTATGACCAACCTACAAGATGGAACGAATCCCTGCCTCAAGCCTTATGGGCATAAAGAGTGAGTAAGCATAGGGCTACAAATGCAACTCCTTTCTCTCTAGTGTTTGGAGCAGAAGCTCTCCTTCCGGTAGAGCTGCAAGTCGCCTCAGCAAGAATCCTACATGCTAGTGGGGTGGATTGGGACTTTAGAGATTTTACCCTCATACGCACTCAAGAGTTAGATAATCTAGACGAGAAGAGGCAAAAAGCTTTGAAAAAAAATTTGCACTACCATCAGATCATTGCTTAAGCCTACAACAAGCTGGTCAGACCAAGAAACTTCCAGGTTGGTGAACTTGTCCTACGAGCAACTTAGAATGCAAGGAGCACTACTATAAAACCCAAGTTGGTGAACTTGTCCTAAGTGGGAAGGTCCTTTTGAGGTCATCTCAGCTCAGGCCTCAGGATATTATAAGATTAGTCCATTAGAAGATGATGCAACTTAAGAAGTTATAAATGGAAAGTGGCTAAGGAAATATTTTTTATTAATGAAGATTTGTTCTTACAATAAAGAATCTTTCATTACAAAAAAAAAAAGTATATTGTTACAAGTTTACAAGATAGAAGAAGATAAATCAATGTGCCCCAGTCAGTTGGGATTCAGTTACTCCTTCAAAGGCCCCTTCGAGAAGTCCAAGTCTGGAAGCTCCGGGAACAGGAAGAGAAACTCTCATGAGAGCAGTCTACACCTCCATGAGTCTGGCTTACTCTTGAGCTACCACTCGCGTTGCTTCTTCAGTATCCTTCAGGCTTTGTAATCGCTCTTCAACAGCCTTGGTCATCAGCAAGTCTAGCTCAGCAATGTTCTCTTCCACTTGTCTCAAATCGGCCTTACACTTCTCAAAGGCGCCTTGACATTTCTCCATTTCCTCTGACTGGGCTGCAACAAGATCCTCCAGTGCTTTGACCTTGCTGCATTTCTGCACCTTAACCTTCAACTACTCCAGTCAGTCCAACTCAAACCGCATGCCTCTCAGGCAGTTCACCGTTCTTCCCCAGACAGCCAGATCCTCTTCAGTAATACTATGTAGGGTCCTTCGACTCATGATCTCCAGAAGCCTGCATAGTTCTCTATATCCAAAAAATTTGAACTTAGGATCCAGTTGTGCTGTCTCAGGAACAATCTTCCTATACGACGCCCTGATCAAGTCCATCAAATATTTTCTCTCAACGTCTTCTGGATCTTCCACCCGATCAGGGGACCGCTCCCTTCTCTTATGAATTGCGGGGATGGCAAAACTCCCTCCTTTGCGCTTCAACCCAACAATTGGAGTTAGAGCTTGGGTACCTGAGACCCCTACAGTTGCTTGGGAAGGCACTGTAGGGAGGGAAGGCTCCGCTGTGACCTCGAGTTCATTCGGAGGAATGGCTTTAGATGTCTCTTCTGATATTGTCTTCGCCAGATCAGCAGCAGGCACGGCAGGTTCTTGGGCTGCTACAACTACGGGAGCAACAACTTCAATAGGAGGAGCCACTTCTGTATGTACAATTGTGGTCTCCACTAGAACAGATGGCTGCCTGGAAGAGACTTCCTCTTCCTCAGCAGCAGCAGCAGCATCCTCAACTCTTTGTTGTATAGGAGGAGTTGCTAGCTCCCCAATTCGAAGGAACGAGGGAGACGGTCTCTTCATCATCCTGCAGATAGCAAGTGTTAGTCAAGTATTACACTAAGGATAATGGAAGGAAAATTCAAAGGAAAAAACAACTTACTGAGACTGTGTATACCACAGTCAGAGGGTCCGCAACAAGAGCTATCTGCTCTACAGCTTCACCTTGATCCTCCCTTCTGGCAGGAGAGCTGCCAGAAGTCATAGATGGGGGAGAAGGAGGGCTCCTGCTCACCCCAGGGATTTCCTTCTCTTGCTCCACTCCCAAGGGAGCCTTGCCAAGATCTCTCTATGGCAAGGCTGGAGGGATCATAAGAGGTACTCTTCCCCCTTCTACAGTAGCTACTACAACAAATGCACAAGTCAGTAAGGGAAATTCTTTAGCAGTCGAAGTATACACCGGGGAGAGGAAACTTACCAGACGAGGAGCCCTCGAAGAGCAGGGGAGGAAGCTTGGAGCTTCCAACTCTAGCAACCCCTTGTGAGGGTTGGGGTACCCTGCTAGTGGGAGTTCTAGGTATGGCTCCCCCTTGCGAGATCCCAGCTGATACCCGTGAGCTTTGCCCTTCCGACCTTTCTGAGGGGAAGGGATGGAAGAATCACTGACTTCCAGTCCCTCTTCAGCGGTCATCTGTTACAACACAAGCAAAACAAATTAGAAAATGTCACAAAAGGAATCAAGGTGGAGGGAAAACGGTTTACAATTTTACCTTCACGGTTCGGGCAGCAGTTAACTTCATTCTGGTCCTTGGACCCTGAAGCGGTTGTTGCTCTGGAACTAGGTCTGGAGCTACAACATTGGCTCCCAGGACACCAGTGGGAAGCCTCTCGAAGACGATAGGCCCAGAAGGAACGGCTACTCCTGGCCTAGAAGGGAGTCTGGGCACTCTCGTGCTCCTGTTCCTCCTGGGAAAGAGGCTCCCTATGGGGATGTGATCTTCATCCACCTCATCCTCCTCTGCCTCTCCCCTGCTGACGCTTCTTCAGGTTGGACTACGGGCACTTTCTTAGAAGCTTCACTGGTTGGGATTTCATCACCACCTTGTCGCCAATAATAGATATCCTGAATCACAATGTGCCTAGGAATCTCGTGACTTATGGGATGACCATCCCCAGTCTAGAAGGTGTGATTCTTCTCGTTCCTCCTCAGCCTCTGCTCCTTAGGCCCTCCCAGATCAAGCTTCGACGGAACTGTCTCGCCTCTGCAGAAGTCATCTAAGCTGACAAGGGACTTGTACCAGTAATCCTTCCACCAGGAGGATACCTTGCCATACCTCTCCGACGAAGTAGGAGTGGCCTTGAAGTTCTTATCCATACCAAGATAGCCACTCCCTCGAAGGAACCTCTGCCCAGCAAACTCCGCGACCTCCAACGAGCCTGGTGTGAATTCCACATCTCGAGGAGGGGCGATCTGGTCAAGCCCGAATTGCCGAAGGACACGTTGTGGGTTGTAAACGAGGAAGTTGCTCCCATACTCCCTAACCAAGCTGATCAGGTATCCCGGATGTAGAATCACCAGGAATGCCCTCTCATCTGGTGAGAGCTGGAGCCATGTAGCAGTATTCTTCTCTGTATTCGTCGCCACCATGACTCTGAAGGGCTGTAGCAATCGAAATCCTCCATTGCGATACGGCCGGTATTCGAACTCTGCTTCAACGTCCATCACTTGACGCAGACGGATGTTGCGCTTCAGCCGAAACCCAGACCACATCAAGGCCCTTGGAGCAGAGTCCAGACTCATGGTGAGGAGTTGCTCCTCCACCCCTGAGAAGTCCTGGGGAGCGTATTTGAGGTACCTCTCCCACAGGAAGTACTGGATGAAATTGGCATCCAGTAGGGTCTCTACTACCCTTTCTCCTCTGCTCATTGCCATGTCTTCACACAACAGATCCAGATGTTCATACTGTGATCCCAGGAACAATGGGGCCAGTGGGACCCGAACTCCCCTCGTGATCTTCACCGCCAGAGGGAAGATCCTCTCATGCACCTTGTCCACGGGGTAGCCCTCGAAGACGAAGCGGGCGAGCCAGAAGGCGATGAACCCCGCCAAAGGGACAGAGCTGTCCAAGCCTTCCCCCCACAGGCGCTTAATGAAAATGCTGGTGGCCTTGGGGTTCTCTTCCTCGTTCCAGAAGTATCTAGTCCAGCCTCTGAAGAAATACTTCGAGCTTGGAACCGAGTCCCTCCCCTTCAACTGGGACTTCCTCAACGTCTTCTTGGAGTAGGTCTCTAGCAGCTCCAGATCCACCTCCTCCGCCGCGGACAGGGAGATCACCCCCGGGTTCTCTTCTCCCAAAATAGGAAGGTAGCGCAGCACAGCTACATCTTTCAGGGTGAGGCTGATCTCACCAAACGCCGTCACAAAGACATGGTCTTCCGGGTCCCAGCGGACCACAAACTCCTTTAGGGCTTCATAGTCCCCCCGTGTAGATCCGGATGGCTTCTAATACTCCGGCAGCATCCAACAGCTTCCGATACTCATCATTCTTCATGATGTACGCCACCCATTCCAGCCAACCTTGAGGAAGGTTGAAGTGTGACCGGAACCCTATCTCAGACAAGGGATAGTCGCCTCTCTCAGCCCTAAAGGCTGGTGCCTAGCTCAGACGAGGGAAGCCTGTATTAAGCTAGGTCATCTCTTCAAAGGGGCAGAGCAGTTCCTCCCCACTCTACACCGCCTCCGGCATCACTAGATCTCGCACCATATTCTAGAATGGAGCAATGGAAACCTCCATCCTGGTATCAAATTTCTTCATAGTACCCTTCTTGGCCATTTCTCACAAAAATGGAAGAAGCAGGAAGACGAAGAAGAGGAAGAAGGAAACAAAAGAGCAAAGATCGAAAGCTTGAAGATCTCTAAGAGCAAGAATGCAAGGTAGCTTCAAAACTCAAGTTGCAGGAACCTTTCTTCCTCAACGAGCTTTCAATTTATAGAAATGACGCTTTCTCGTTTTAGAAATTGAAATGGCTCCTTTTGGCGGTTCGCGTACTCCCAAGGAATAAATCATTACTTCACAGCGCATGATGGGCGCATTTAAAATGCACCCCCTTAAAGAATACACTTCTAACGCCCGCCACTTTAGGTACGATCTCATGTTTTCTTCTCTAGCGTAAGAAACCTGAGACTGGGGGGCTATTGATGATCAGACAGGCTAATTAAACCCCACATTACACGTGACGCTTTCGTAAAAGCGCGTGTACACGTTTTGGGTATAGCCGCATACACTGAATCATTCATTAAAGCTGTAACGGTTGTACAACCGTCTCTTTCATCTGCCAGCTATCAGCAGCTGCGTACGGTGATTAGATCGTTTGGTGAAAATGTGATATTTGAAATGGCTCAAAGATGTTTGACCATTCTTATCACCAAAAAGGCAATAGCTTCTTGGAGAAGCAACCTTTTTGAATCCCAGCTTGTGGGGGAACGCCATGTGTCATAAACCCAACAAACACGTTCTTTTTTCCCTTTTGAAATATTGAAAAGACTAAGGATTTATGTTCCCACGACACATTGCCTTCTTGGCACCCGAGAGAATGAGAATCTTATTCTTCTCTCGATGGACCTTATTATTCTCGAAGGACATATTTAGGGGCATGCTACCCCTAATAAAATCCTTAAACAGTTAAGATTTCAATAGATCTGCGAAGTCACATCTATTTACTCTCTAGAACAGACTCAGAGTGATTTTTACTACTTAAAGGTACTTTTTACTCAAGGAAAGATCCTCGAGGGAACTTTCTGTACCTTCTAACTCATGAGTTGTTCTTGAATCACATCCATAGACTTCGAATGACTACTTTTATGCTTTGTCTTAAAAGATCACAAGGCAGGTATATTCCTTCTCATTAAGGAGAACTCGACGGACAAATCCGAGGGACACTCTTGACGGACAAATCCGAGGGAAAACTTCGACGGACAATTCCGAAGGAAGTCTTTTTCAGGTTAACCAACTCCATATGGTAAATTCGAAGGAGATATGTTCCCTCCCGCCAAAGGTGAATCCGAAGGAGGAATATTCCTTCCTCCTGAGGCAAATTCCAGGCTAACCACCTTGAGATGGTCAATTCACTTAAGGGCTTGTCACCCTCAAAAGACCGAGGATTCCGTCATCCTCGAAGGACACAGACTTGGGTTTACCCCATCGAATGCACTCTTTTATGCATCTGAATCACAAACTTGGACTTGAAGTCACTTTTATTCATTCTTATTAATTGATTTCGAGTTACATCTTGGGACTTTCACTTCTAGAAGCAAATCCCCGGTGGAAAGGGCTTTAGAAGTTGAAACCACGCCATTTCTAGACGTATTTCCTGAAGATAAGTTTCCCACCGACTTTGAGAACATCCTCTCACTTCACTTTGAAGGAATTCATGTGTTTACTTTTGATTTCATTCAAGTAGAAGGTATTCGGATTGGTCACTGCAGCTATGAACCTTAAGCGATTTCGAAACAACCTCCTCTTTATAGGGACGATTGATCATGAAAACGAATTTCCTGATGAGACACTCAGCCTCGAGTTCTCTTAATGGGTAATTCGAGAATACATTGATCACCCTGTAAGTATATAATTATTCTTAATTTCCTTAGAATGAAGATAGCCGCCAAAGGGAATCCTCCTTCGAAATATACGAATTCAGTGAAGTACCTTATACATTGAATTGTCCCCTAAAAATGTTGATTGAGATGGATTCTCATAATGGAAAGCACGAGGTAAAAATCTCACCGACTTATAATATCTCTTTTCTAACTTATCTAAAGGGGTTTTGTCTTATCTGGAATGGCGACAGGAATTGTGACATTGCTATTTGGGATTTGTATGAAAGTGACACGCGTCTCTTGATCCGTGTTGCTCAAGTTCGAAAGCAACCTTTTGCAGAACAGTTTTTAAGGATTGAAATGATTTGGTCTCTTTCTCTGGAAGCAACTTGGCCGTATTGAAAAACACGCGTCCTTCAAGATTTGATTCAGGACTACGTGCCACTTAGGATTTGCTTAGCACGTAAGGGTCCCCCTCTAAACGCTTAGCCGAGTGATACTTGTCCTATCTAGAGTGGAAAACTCCCTACAAATACCAGAACCCATCCTCCATTGCAGGGGATCGGAGATCTGAATTAAAAAAAACTAGAAAACTCTGAAATCTAAAACAACAGCGAGTAAAGACACTGAAAGAGAAAAATAACAGTCTTCAAAACCGTGAGTTTTTAGTACTCTGAGATTGTATTCTAACGGCATTTCTCAGTTATTGCAATATTCCCTTCCTTCTGATCCCTTCTCTTTATCTTCTCCACAGGTTAAAGTTGACAAGGAATGCTCTTGACAGAACGGCTGCGCGACGGTTTAGACTGTCTTGAGACAGACTTCCTTACCTTTTCTCGTGTAACGCAGTTGTAACTGGTTCTCATATGTTAGTTGTCATTGTCTTCTAATATATTTAGCCTTTTACAAATCCGTAATCACCATTATCTTAAATGTTAAGGGATGTTATTATGTTAAGGGTTTAATCGAATAAGTTTTCATCAGTCTTGAGACATTTGAAACAACCGTAATAATTGGTATTAGAGCAAGCACCACATCACAAGTTCGAGCCATGAAGGGGGATCTATAGGATCTGGATTTAAATACCTTAGTATTATCTATGAGCTTGACGGTAAGTCATTGAATACTGATAGATAAGTGGAGCCATCAAATAGAGAAAGGGACTACCACCGGGACACGTGGTGTGTGTGGATGCACGCTACAACATCTTCTGCAACTGCCCTTGCTCCAGACTACGTCGCCCCACCATCAAGTCAGTGTCGATAGAGTGGACCGCTGTGGATGTCGGTTACAGAATGATGGAAACGTATATGGTTAAGCCCATAACATTTAGGAGCTTAACATAGTTCATCTATTCACAGGTTAAAAATGGAATGCAGTTGCTTTCTAGTATTCCTTTATTCTCTATTGTAATGCAGTTTTATATCACTTTTGGGTTGGAACTTGGAACTGACCTCATCTACTGTTGCTACGGTTGTCATGGAACAGAACAGCTATCACAGTGTTATGGGCAGCAGCAGCAGCTCTTGTACCATATATGCAGAAGGGAGTGAAACAGCAAGGAATCTCCACATTGCCTTGAATACGTTAAACGTTCTGCTCTTTGTGTGGCAAATCCCCACTGGGATTGATATAGTCTTCTAAGTGTTTAAATTCACAAAATGGCCTTGAATTGCTAACAATGCAAGTGTGAGCTCCTTCATGCACACTATCATTCTTTCATCAGTTCATGTTACCTGTAGAATTTCCAGTTTCATTTTTTTTCTAGTCCATTCTTACTTTCACCCTGTGCTAGAGTTTACAGTGTTGTCCTAGCAAATATTGTATAATCAATATGAAAAATTACAAGAAAGCAGTCTCTAGTGATTGTTGATAGTATTTTAGATTTCATATTGAGCATGGTATTTTCAGAAATTATTAAGAAATAAACAGGGTTTCAACTCCAAACTGTGAGGAATCCATGCTTACTTGAATCCCAAATCACCACAAGTTCTCCTAGTACTTCCCCTATGATACCATCTCATTGAAAGGATTAGAATACTATGATTTTGTATATTTTCCAATTGAAATTTTATTAGAAAGGATGCTACATATGAATTAAAAAATATTTCGAAATTTTTGTCCTAACATTGAAGTTTCTAATATGTTTGACCACAGCTTTCTTCCATTCTTCACTACCTCTAAGCACATACAATCAGATTTCCTTCCAATTCATACAAAAAAAGGTTGTAGGTTAGCAGTAGGTGTTAGAATGATAAAGACCACCAACAATAAGCTTAAAATCGAATTGAAAAGGAACAGATAAAGAGAAACACAAAGGCTTCAGAAGGACCTTGATTTTACAGCTATGATCTTCCCCTGCAAGAGAAAGATAATTACATGAAGAATCTGGTATAACTAATTTATTGCATCTCATCTACAATCAATCACAAATCATTAGTAATTTTCTGAAAGCTTTTAGAACATTTTATGTTTGTCTTATTTCAAGGCTTAGTGCAGTGCTCACCATCAAAACAGAGGCTTCAATCCTTGTAACGCTGGGGGAACTAGTTCCTTTTGTCTATTTACGGAAGATTGTAAGGGAAAAGGTTATTTTAGCCCCACAACTACAATGTTCCAATACAGTTTTCACTCCACGTTGAACTTCAGCTAGTGCTTTCAGTCTCATTTTCTTCTTCCCCTATAAATTTTGTTCTTATTCTAAAAATATATACAAAAAGAATCTTGCTGTGAGCAATTAGGAACTATCTCACATGGTCTCAGAACTTTGTAGTATAAGAAAATTCTGGACACTTAACCTATTAAAGTAAGAACTCACTTTATTTATTTATGATGAAGATTTGGGGTCACATGGTCTCAGAAGCTTGTGTTATAAGAAAATTCTGGACAATTAACCCATTAAAGTAATCATCTGCAGACAAATTCATGTTTTCTCAATGATAGTTGTGATTACCTATATTCATCCCTTGATACAGGACTATTGAAGCTGGAAATTGTTCATCACAATTTAAACCTTGCTAGAGATCTAGGACTTCTATTTTGATGAATAGAAAAGAAATTGATTAAGTTATATGGTTGTGTCCAAGAGGAAGGAAACTAAGCTATTTACGCATAGCTAATGTCAATGTGTCGGTGAAAAGATTTTGGCATCCCTAAAAGTGTAATGTAACTATAGATCCTCGACAAATATCAAACCAAGGAACTAAAAACAAACCTACTAGCCTCCATGAATTCCCATATCTATGTTAACCTATCAACACAAATTTTCAAAAGCTGACCTAAGAATGTTGAGATGGATGTGTGGGAAGACTAGGAAAGATAAGGTGAGGAGCGAACATATTCAAGGTTGTTTCGGTGTGGCTTAATTAGGAGATAATATAAAGGAAGTCGGTTAAAATGGTTTGGGCGTATAAAATGAAGACCCAGGGAAGGAGCTGTGAGAAGGTGTGAGAGAGAAATCATTGAAGGTTCTAAGAGTGGGAGAGGAAGACCCAAAAGAACATGGATGGAGTCAATAAAAAAGGATTTGCATGCTCATAATTTGACTGAAGACATGGTTTTTGACGAATTGGGATAGAGGAACAGGATTCTTGTTGCCAACCCCAACTAGTTGGGAGAAGGCATATGATTTTTGGGGAGGTTTCATAGTAAACATTCATTAGAAGGTCGAATCCAAACCGATCTCTCTATGTGTTAGAGAAGCAAATTCCTTAGAAAGTCCAATCAACAATAAGAGGCATCCTGATGTAGATGAGTAATTGCAAAGATAGTCAATGTCCACATTTGGAGGGAGCGCAACATGCGGGTTTTTTAGGATATTTATGCCTTGACGTCTACTGTGATTGAGGGGATTATGATCTTGATGGCTTTGTGGGTGTCTGTTAGGAGTGAGTTTGCAGATATTTCGGCTTCCGATATTAGGAGAAAGTGGTATATGATTGCTGTGAGTGGTGGCAGGACTTCACAGGGGTGGTTAGTTTGGTGCCCTCCGGGCCCTAGTTTGGTGAAGCTGAACTTTGATGGGTGTTCTCTTGGTATCCCAAGTCCTTCTGGGATCGGTGATGTTTTCAGAGATGGTGGTGGTTGTGCTCTCTTTGACTTTTAAGGCCCGGTGGTGGTGGGAGATACGGTGAGTGTAGTGATGATGGCATTAGTAGCTGGTTTGAGGCATAGTAGAGCACAGGGTTTTCAGGATCTGAAAGTCAAGGGATCTTCATCTACCATCATTTGATGGATGGAGAGGTCAAAGCTATGTGCTTGGAGGCTTATTCATTTGGTCTGGTTGGCTTGGTCCTTGATCGGGAGGGGAACATCTCGTTCTGATTCATGTCTCGGGAGGCTAATCATGTGGCTGAGTTTCTGGCTAGGGAGTTTGGGGCGTGAGGTTATGTTTGAGGGAGTCTCAATTCCCGAAATGTTTTTGGAGTAGGCCTAGGGTGTTCCGGGGGATATTGTTAGTGTTTTATGTTCGGGTCATGTTATGTTGGATCTCTTGTTGTCCCTTCCCTCCATGCTTTAGATCAGTTCTAATGTCATTGAGGTTGTATTTCTTTCTCTTCTTTTAATATATATGTTCATGACTTGTCACAAAAAAAAAAAAAAAATAGAGAGGGCGACAAGGTAGAGGACCAGATGGTGAAAAAAAAAAAAAATATTACATGAGAATCTCTGATATCAAAAACATCCAAGAGATGTGACGGAACTTGTAAGAGAATACTTACTCGACCCGTGGGTGAACAAGAAATCTACTGTGGCTACCTTTGTTTCCACAACATAAATGTCACTCATGCCTCTCAGATATCTAAAATTCCAATCACTTCATATGAACCTTACTACTTTGAACAAAGCAAGCTTTACAAATGTGTCGTCAATCAACAGAGATTATATAGGCATAGATAAAGTTTCAAAATGCTGACTACTTCTACATAGTTCAATGACTGATTGCTTAAAAGATACCTGCATATGTCTATGTATGCAATTTCATCAGAAAATAAAAGGCTTCAACACGATGAAATCCAGAATGTAATTCACGATAATTAACATACTGTATCACGTCTACAAAACCATTGGATATCGTTATTTGAAAGGGACAATCCCTCCAATATCATTTCCAGTCTAATAATTACATGTTGAGACCAACAAATACACTATGGGACATGGTCATCCACCGAAAATTAATATTAATACAGTGCATCAAATCTACACAACCAGAAAGCTTAAGAAGATAAATAGAGATAGCAGATAATTACAGTTCCATAAGAACAATTTTGGCAGGAAATAAATAAATATATGAAGAGAGTAAAAATAAATAAAAAATAAAAAAAGATGAAGGGGGTTTTAATCCAGAAAACCTGTCTTGCGCCAAACCGCATTCCGAACACTGCGCAAATCCCTGCCTTTGAGTGTCCGTCCCACCCCTTCAAACACCGAAAACGTCATGGCATGCGTTCTTGCCACAATCTCATGCGGTGGAAGCATTTCATCCTTCGGCTCTTCGTCGTTGTCGTCAATATATTCCAGCTCGGCCGAATCAAAGGTCCTATTCGCCTTGGGCCATACCGGCACATTCACCGGAGCTGATTGATTGTACTTCCCCGAAGACGAGGTGGACAACAGCGGGATTGTTCGTCCCGCACTAGCCGCAGAAAGCGAAGGGCTAAGAGCTGGCTTTCTCTGCACAAGAGGGTGGTGGTCGCCGGATAATGCAGCAGAGAGCCCTAATTTGTCCGGACGGAAATGGTGAAGGTGATCGTTCGGAGAATTCAAAATATTTGACAACTCCTTTGAATTCGGTTCCACGGAATCATTGTTGAGGGAATGATCAGAGGGATCAGACGACCAAACAACGTCACTCTCATCAAGCACAAAGGGATTTGAATCTGTATCCGGTTGTTTGAGTACACCTAGGAATCTGACCGTGGAGTATGGCGAGATTTTCTTATGGAGCGAAGTCATGGGAGGCTGCTTCTTCTCCTCTCCCATGGCGGAATTACTAAGATTTCGCCTGATAGAAATTAGGCCGTTAGGGTTAGGGTTCTTTCATTTCTGTTACTCTTGGGAAGTAGAAGGGTATCTCGCGCGCGAAAGGGAAGGCGAGTTTTCTGTTTCTCTCCTTCTCTCAGGCTCTCAGCTGAGAGAGGCTAGGCCATTGGGAAAAGGGAACTGATAAGCGTTAGGAATTTAAAATTATTGGTGGCATATGTAAATGACGTAACGTGTGACGTTAGGGACATATGATTTCAAAATTGTCGATTCCATGTATAGGTGTGTGTCACTGATTCTATTTTAAATTCCTGGACAGAGTAACTCCCTATGGCTGTGTTGGTTACCGTCAAAAGTTTGTCAATTTTGTGCCATTGGTTTGTAAGAAGAGAAAAGAACGGGGTCTCATAATTTTTTAAAGAAATTTTTGGCTAAAAAGGCTTATTTTTGTTTTGTCGTTCAATTGATGCTATTTTGAGTCATCAGAAAATCTAATTAAATTTATTTCAAATTTGCCCTTCACCTACCACAATTTCAGCATAAAGACAAATCAAAACTCTAGATCCATCTTCCACTCCCACCTTCTGACGGTGGCGGAATCTCACGACAGCGACGATAGTAGTGGCGGCAAATCACCTCCGACGGCAACCACCCAAATATCCGACACCTCGACCTCTGGCGACCAATCTGAACTCATTAATCTGGTAATCCCTTCTCTCACTTCTTTTTCTTTTCTCATTCTTCTTCTTCTTCTTCTTCTTCTTCTTCGTCTTCTTCTTCTCCGCATCTCTCTGTTCTTCTTCTTCGTTGCTCCTGCTCTCTTCCATCTCTCCGCCTTCTCCATTCTCTCTCTACCGCACCACTAACTCCTCTCTCCTTCTTTGCTGCTACTACAACTGCAGCAGCAGCTCCACCCGCAACTGCCACCTCTCCCTTTCACTCTCTCCCTCTCCATTTCTCTCTTTCTCCTCTTTCTTATTCTTCTTCTTCTTTTTCATCTTCTTCTTCTTCTTCTGCAATCATTCACCCCTTTAAAATCTGTGAATTATTTTGGTTTACTTTCAGATTATTTGTATGTATTTTGACTTTCTCCAAGCTAATTGTTTTATTAGAAAAATCATGTCAGAAAAAAAAAAAGAGAGAAATTGATATTATAAAGCCTAATTAGTTTAGCTGCTCACCTAAATTGATTAAGTGAGCACCTAATCAGTTTGGACAAACATTATTGAAAAATTGATATTATAAAGAAAAGGAAATAGGAATTTATATTTAAAATAGTTTATTCGTGTGTCAAACTTCTAATGTTTGTGTATAATATAATTAATGTATTATACTAACATAGTTTTAAAATTATAGATGGATTCTAATAACGATTGTGAGAGTGATGACGACATTGAGCTAGGTTATATGGCTATTGCTTGTGGAGCATCAGTCTTAGGAGTCTGTGGAGCATTCTATCTGCAATATTTTGATCGAAACCCAACACGTAATCGTTATTTAACTAGTAGGCAATTCATTCAAGGCTTAATGCAAAGTGATGAAGATTGTTTTAATAATCTTCGGATGAACATTGATACTTTCGATTGGTTTGTGTATGTTCTTAGAGCGACTGGTAGGCTTAATGACACTGTGCATGTCACTGTAAAGGAACAAGTATCAATGTTCCTACATATAATTTGACATAATGTCAAAAATCATGCATGTAAGACCTACTTCCAACGCTCTGAGGAGATAGTTAGTCGATATTTTAATACTGTCATGCATGCAATAATTGGAATCCATGATGATTTTATAAAGCCTCCCGGTCCCGAGACACCAAAAGAGATACAAGACAATCCAAAGATGTGGCCCTATTTCATGGTATCAAAAAACACAATTATATGAATTGAAAGTTTTAATTCGTGTATAGGATATTAAAATAAATATCTTACATTTGTCAGGATTGTGTGGGTGCAATTGATGGTATGCACATCCCTGTTAAAGTATCAGAGCAATACTTACCACGTTTTTGGGGGAGGAAGTCTTAGCCATCACAAAAATGTGATGCTTGCGTGCTCATTTGACTAAAAGTTCACTTATGTGATATCTAGATGGGAGGGATCTACCTCTGATTCAAGAATATTTGAATGTGCTCTCAATAGGGGTTATAAGATTACGTGCCCTTCAGGTATTTCATTATATCAAATAGTTATATATGTATCATAATTTATTAGTTACTTAAACTATTTTCCTTGTCGTAGGTAAATACTATCTTATTGATGCGGGATATCCACTATTGCGAAATTTCATAGCACATTTCCGAAATACACGATATCACTTGAACGAAATTAGGGGACGGACTCCTACAACTAAAGAAGAGCTATTCAACCATACACTCATCACTTCGAAATGCAATTCAACGTGCCTTTGGTGTACTGAAGAAACGTTTTAGAATCTTAGGAGATGGGCCAATGTTCTCCTAGCAAACCCAAGTTGATGTGGTGATAGCATGTTGCATAATTCATAACCACATTAGAGGAGTGATGGAGGATGATCCCCTTTTGCATGATGTTGACAGGGAAATTGAGTACCAAACAAACTCACCTGTAGAAGATCCTGGGCTACAACTTTCCAGAATCAATGATGGAAGGGAGGGAAAAAGAATTAGAGCATAAATAATGAATGCAATGTATGATGACTTTAATAGGAATTGATAGTAGAACTTTAGTTGTATGTTTATTGTGAATGTGTTTTAATATTTGAAAGTAGTTTTTTAAGTTTTTGAACCATTTATACTTGTGTTGGAGTTTATATATTTCAATAGTTACTGTGTTATGAAATTTGTTTTTCATTGTGTCAAGTCTATGTGTTTTGTTTGAGAAGTAAATATAATAACATTTACAGGTTTCAAGAATGGATCAATTTGAGACCCCAATACATGTTGGACCAGAGAAGAGAAAGGAAAGAAATAACATGTGGACCACAGATATGGACAAGTCCTTAATTTTGGGACCTTTATAGAAAGCAAATGAAAGCCTTAAATGTGACAAAGGTTTTTGTTAGTTATTTTGTTGGCATTCATGGCAACAATATTCAAATTCAAAATTCAAGTTATTCTCAAAGATATATCAGGATATTGCTGGAGATTACCTACAGCTTGTCAATCGTTTAAAAAGAGAGACTTCTAATTAAAGTTGGACTCAAACTCAACTTAATTAGATTCAGTTTGGACTTTCTAAATTCCATGAGATTTCGATTGACTGAGGAGATTAAGATTTGATGAGAAGATTTGATTTTGTTTTAAAAGATTGTAATGGAAAGATCTTAGAAGATTAGATCAGTTCAAAATGAATAAGGAGATTCTGTTTTTGAAATTAGAATCAGATCTCACAAATCAGAATCAAATCTCACGTTCAATTGTTGTTGCAACAAATGTTACAACATTCCAAATCTTATCCCTATCCAAGATTTGATTCATATCTTCATACTGCTCTATGTAAACGTCTCATCAGATACGAGTTTTGCAACTTCTCAGAGTTCAAGTTTATTACTTTTGAGTTGTTCAAGTTTACAGTTCTTTGGAAGAAGAACTTTGAGTCTTCGGGAGAAGACAGTCTGCAAATTGAATGGAGTTCAACTATGCAAACATTGAAGTCGAGTGATGCTCGCTGAACAGATTCAAGAAGTGGATTCAACACTACGGCAATGGAAATTAAGAGAGAGTTTTCGTTTTGTGTAAGTCCGATTAGTGATTGTAATCTTGATAATTTAATGGATTGTTCAATGTCTGGGCGTGGCCCCGAGGAGTAGGTTTTTACAAACCTCATAAAAATTGCCTATGTTCTTTTCTTATTATGCTTTAGATAATTCAATTAATCTAATAATTAACAATAATTGGATTAATTTTTAAAATTGGATCTAACAGTTTTAAAGAAACGGCGTATGTGCAAGTTGCAAGCATGATATCTGGTGAGTTCAACATTCATGTGATGAAAGAGAATGTTGTGAATAAAATGAAGACAATCAAGGAAAAATTTCGTCAAATTGAAGAAATGTTGGATCAAAGCGGATTCTCTTGGAATTATTCTACGAAGATGGTAGAATGTTCTAACAGTGTGTGGGAGACATATATAACAGTAAGCCTAAGTTTTGTATTTTAAAGCCTATATGCATGTTAATGTATTGTATATGAATTATTAATTTTGAAATTTGGCAAACACACCCGAAGGTTAAGAATCTGAGGTACAAACCAATAAATCTGATGGAGGAGTTGAAAATTATTTGTGAAAATGATGTGGCCACTGGTAATTGGTGTTCAGGTGGTCCAGATATTAATGCTAGACAAGCTGGAATTATCATGGACGACATTAGCCCCACAAATGAGACTGGTCCAGAGTTGGATGCCCAATCTGATGGAGATGATACTGCTACCAAGATACCTGAAAGTAACTCAAATATGCTGGAAAGCAGTACACAAGTGTCAGCCTCTAGTACTAGGAGTGCTACCTCCACACGTCTTCCTCGTAGATAACAATGAAAATGTATAAGAAATGCTGAAGCATATATGGACACCATGTCTGAGGTAGCTAAAAGTATGAGTAGGGTAGCTGAAGCAATCGAGAAGAAAGTTGTTGCAGAAGAACGGAAGGGTGATGAGGACCCTGCAACATTATATCAGGCCTTACAAGATCTTGAAGACATGCCTGATGACATATTGTCGTATTCTCAGGAGCTTCTCGTTGCTGATAAAGTCAAGGCCAAAGTATTCATGACTTATCCTATTGAGCTGCGAAAGGGATATCTCTTGCGACTGTTTAGAGCACCTACTGAATGATTTACATGATAGTGTGTTGGTATTGATATTGAATATTTTCTTATGCTAGTAAGTGGAACATGCTCTTACTGTTGGGTTGTTATTTGTTTTAGGAACTTTTGGACATTATAATTTGATAATATTAGGTATGTTGTGTGCCTTACCAACTTATGTTTGAATGATTATAATTGGTTTCTTGTTGTTTGGGCTGATAATCTTTTTCAGTTTATCTTAATTAGTTTAACTTTTTATTGATATTGTGCATCACTTTTTTTAGGTTAGGACAACATGTGGGATAGGGTGTTGAGAAGATTTATGTACTTTGGTTTTATTTGTTATTTTTAATAACTATGTTTACTTTTAGGTAGTAAAAATTATCAAATTAAACAAAATTTTGCTTCGTTGTGGGTCCCACATGTGATATAAACTGCTTATGTGATTATATGTCATTATAATAATATTTTGTGGGCTTAATATGCTAAATGAATATTTAACATAGCATAAATATGATTTATATCAGAAGGGTATAATAGGAAATTGTGTTCAGGATTCTTATGACTTTCTCGCTAACCAAACACATTATGCAAGATTTTCATTCAGAATCATTCAGGTTTCCTGCAATAACCAAATAGCAACAAGAAACTTAGTTTCACTTTCTTTTCACAGTACTTTCACTTTCTTTTTCCTTTGACACACTTTGACAGTAACCAAACGCAGCCTATATAAGAAAATGGTTTCTACACAGTCACGATTCATCAAGATTAGGGATGGTTACGGGTCGATCTGTTCGGGGTGGGTTTTGACAAATTTTAACCTCTTTCTAGAGGAATCCTCTTAATACCGGTGATCAGGCAACAATCTAATTAATACCACTAAACACGTGGCATTATCTTAAGTGCGCACGCATATATGTTTTTTGGGTATAGCCACATACACTGAATCATTATTAAATCAATTACCTGTCGCCTTTTTGCTTTACACGTGCCAGCTATCAACAACAACAACACATTGATTAGACCGTTTAACAAAAAAGTAATATTTGAAATGGTTCAAAAATATTTGACCGTCCTTATCACTAAAAAGGTAAACTTCTATAAGAAGCAACCTCTAGCAAACTGTTCAGTATACTGAACAACGCTACGTGTCTAAAGTTCAAAAGACGCGGATTAATCACCCTCAAAATGACCGAAGAACTAAGGATTTGAATTCCTTATAAGGCAGGACTATCCTTCTCGAAGGATATTTACAGGGGTATGCTACCCCTAAAAAACTATTCAAATATATGAAACTCCAAATAAAACCTCGAAGTCATACTTTCTCATTCCCAAGAAGAGACTTCGAGTGAGTTTGTTATTTTATTTTATACGTTGAAGATAATCCAATGAAGAGAGGCCTTCCAAGGCATATTTTGTACCTTCTAACTTAGAAGTCGTACTTGGATCATATCCATAGACTTTAAATGACAATTTATTACATTATGTCTTAAAGGAACTTCGAAGGAGACATCTTTCCTTCTACTACAGTTCGATTCGAAGGCTAACCATCTCCAAATGGTGAATTCGAAAGGCTAACCACCACGAGATGGTCAAATCGTCAAAGGTTAGTCACCCTAAAAAAGACTAAGAACTTTGTTCCCTTCGAAGGACAAAGATATGAGTTTGTTATCCTCAATGCTCTCTTAAACTCGTTAAAACTTCGAAGTCACCCTTATTTATCCCTAATAATTGACTTCGGATAAAATTTTACATAAACATATGTTGACTTCGAAGGTGATTCCTACTTTAGAAAGCTTCAAAGGCAGGTTTATACTTTTATCTCTAGGAAATAGTTGCTGAAGATAATTTTTTACATACTTCGAGGGATTTTCTCACACTTTACTTTAAAGGAGTTTGTAAGAAAGCATATCTATTTCTGATTTCACTAAGTCTGAGTGGAGGGCACTCAAATTAGTTGCTTAAATTATAAACTTTGAAGGATTCCAGGATAACTCTTCCTTACAGGGACTATTGGTCATGAAAACGAATTGTCTGCTGAGAAACTTAAATTTAAGGTCTTTATATGAATAATTTGAGAATATACTGGTCACCTTGTAAAGGTATATAGTTATTTTTACTTCCTTCGAAAACAGAGCCACCAAAAGGAGTTCCTACGAGATGAATGAAGTCCAGAAAGATATTGTGACATTCAATTAACTCATTTACTTTAAAATGATTAGGATGGATTCCTCAAAATGAAACAGCACGTGATAAAACCTCAACTACTTAAAATATCTGCTATATAACTTATGTAAAGGGGTTTTTTCTTATCTGGTATGGCGGCAAGAATGGAAACATTGCTTTTTAGATCTTTTTGCATGCTACATGTGTCACATGACCCTTGATCCTCTAGATCTAAAGCAACCTATCACAGAGCAAGTTCACATGTTTGAGTGATTCATCTCATTTTCTGGAAATAACTTAAGTGTGTTGAAGTCCATGCAGCCTTTAAGATATACTTTAATGCATAGGGATATTTCAAAAGCACCTCTTTTGACGCTTGTCTAAATGACACTTGTCCTAATTCAAGAGGATAATCCCCCTATAAATAACAGTGAATATCCTCTAATAGAATTTGGGATATGAGAAATTTAAAAAGTTGAAAGACCACAATGAGTAAAGACATTGAAAGAGAAAGGAAAGAGTCAACCATATTCACGTATAGCTCTTGAATACGTGTTAAGGACTTCGGATCACTCGGACTCGGAGGTTCCTTGTTCTGTGATATGCATTCTTTCTGACATACTTGATATCTCGATATCCCCTCTTCGTGCCTCTTCCTTTGTTTTATTCACAAGTCACGTTTGAGAATGAACGCTCTGGAAAGAATGACTGCGCGACGGATTAAGCTGTCTTGAAATAAACTTTTCAAACTTTTATCTTTTGCAGTGTAATTGTATTGGTGAATTGCAACAGAGCATATTAGAATGGGATTGAATCACGCAAACCCGACCACTGGGTTACCAAGCCTAACCATTAGATGTGGGATGGGTTATACCCATTCAACCAGCCCCATTGTCATCCCTGACTCAAGATCCCTTGTCAAACAAAATATATTTTTTAAGCGATTTTTAAAGACGCTCATGGCACTCTTCTGCTAGTCTTAATAAAAAAGGATAAAGGGAATGTTAGGGAAATATGCTGATATAGAGAAGAATTCTACATACTCATTTTCACCTCAATGCATCATTGGATGGCAAAATGGCAATGACTCGGGATCCTGGCTGCATGATTGTGTATGGTAAGATTGTAACGATCGCTTGAATTAAGCCCAAAAGAGTTTGTTATTGGATGCGAGAAGAGCTCTTAACACTTTAAAAGAACATTTGGGGACACAAATAGCTTAAGCATTACCAATTTGAGATGCAATGTTTCACCGAGGAAGCAGAAATCAAAAGATCTGGAACATGAAATGGCATGCTTTTTGTCTGGAATTGTAATTCTTTGAAACAGGCACACTGTCTAATGTTCCAGGAAAGGTAAGGTTTGGTCCCCAAATAGCAGGCTCAATCAGCAGTAAGACAAGAATAGCAGTCAATTTGGTGCCTCAGAAATCCTGAAACAATCACAATCATTATAAAATTTATACGTTTAATTGGCACAAAGAAAGCCTAATAGAGGATAGTCGTCATTTCCGCAAAAATTGCCATTAGTGATACATTACTTGGAATTAACCAGTTACAATCCCTACAAGAACATCGCTCTTCCCTCGTGCAAATATTGTATAAACAAGACGGATGGCATCAAGCCACCAATCCAGAGATTCCCATGTATCGGCAACCTAAGCGACATGTACAAAGTTATGGTTAGGGATAGTTCTTGATAGGGGAAATCAATGCTTTTTATCAACAAAGCTAAATCAACAATCTATTGAATATCATAAATCAAAAATCAATTAGAAAAATAGTACACACATCTATCATCCCTTCTCTAACGAGGGGAGAGATGTTATAGACCTTTCTGATACAAACCAGTCTATTTCATTTTTCTGAAGCGTGAGATTAAAACCTAGAAACCACAAGGGGCAATCAATTAAAATAGTGAAGATCTGTTACGGAGACACAGGTCAATACCTGGTCCTTTTAGTCGAGAAGAACCAGATCCAAAACCTGCCACGATCTTACTAGGTTGATATGTAAAATTCCCAAGTCTAAATGATTATGCAGAGTTAAGTTTCAAAACATATATTTGACATTTAGACGGGCTCAAGTATAATTAGAACCTAGGAGACAGTTACCGCTTTCTCTTTTGCACAAAGATAGTAAATTTCAGACGCATCTGGTGTAGAAGCTTACCATGACGACTGGTCCATGAATTGTATCTATACAAAGACCGGCTCCAGGCGGTAGTGTAAGATCAGCACAAGCTGATACAGAAACAATATCTGCAACATCAACTTTGATAGCTGATTTACTATTGTTCATTCCACCTCCTGTTTTGCCAGACAGATTTTGTGATAATTGCTTTTGCTCATCCCTGTTAAGCTGAAGATAAAGATATTGAGGGTTCAGCCGATCATTTAATTGTATGATTGCACAATTAAACTTTAATAATAACTAGATGTGCTTTGCAAGTGCAAAACATATATATATATATAATTTTGTATTCTCGTGTAAGTGGAACTATGATTATGGTGGTGATGATCATCTTCTGAGCGTAAATTTATCTTGCAGAAAGAATGATAAAAAAAAGATACACAAAAGAAACAGAAACAAGGGAGGATAGTGTGTAAACGCCTTGTGTTTTCTCATCAGAGCATCATTATGATCGTATTCTTTTATGTGTGAGAATAAGAGTTCCATACAATTTTGTATTGTCACAAAGAATAATAGATAAATAAATAAATAAAAGACCTATAAGATCAATCAATTATTGAAATTTAGTGGTGAAAGATGACGATGTAAGTCGAACACAAAGCTGAAAGTGAAACTTGATAAATAGTCTTCCTCATACAAAAAGGCATCCTCCCTTGAGCTATGTGTTCACTACTCCCCATTGCACAATTAAAATTTTGAAATGCATGTGTTGAGGTTGGCCATTATTCAAGCC
>JAUPMG010000020.1:14372307-14385332 GCA_031762675.1 Pachysandra terminalis
GTGTTGGGGGTGGTGAAGGAGGAGATTATGAAGGTTTTTCAGGAGCTTTTTGATAAAGGCAGGTTTGAGGCCAGTGCAAATGCGACTTTTTTGCTCTCGTTCCTAAGAAGGAAGGTGCCACGGATATTAGAGACTTCCGCCCGATCAGTCTGGTGGGAAGCCTTTATAAGATTATCACCAAGGTGCTCGCAATGATTAAGGCTGGTTGTGGGTAGGGTTATTTCCAACACTCAAAGTGCGTTTGTGGCTGGTAGGCAGATCTTGGACGGAGTGTTAGTAGCCAATGAATGCACCGATTCTGTTTTAAAGGCTAGAAAGAGTGCACTTGTCTGTAAGGTGGATATGGAAAAGGCGTATGTCAATGTGAATTGGGATTTTCTATATTAAGTCATGAGAAGAATGGGCTTTGGTGCAAAATGGATTAAGTGGACGAGAAGCTGTATTTCTACGGTGTCCATCTCAGTATTGGTGAATGGATCGTCGGTGGGTTTTTTCAAAAACTCACAAAGGTCTTAGACAAGGTGATTCGCTCTCCCCTTTTTTGTTCATTCTAGGAACTAAATGCTTAGGTAAAGTGATTAAGAAGGTAGAAGATAAGGGTTTGATCCAAGGAGTTAAGATGAAGGAATCGGGCTCAAGTATTACACACCTGCAATTCGCCGACGATACACTTATATTCTGCAAAAAGAAACAACTAGATTTGAAGACCTTGAGATGTATATTAGTGTGCTTCGAAGCGGTGTCGGGACTGCACATTAACTTTGTGAAATCTGAGCTTCTTGGAGTGGGGAACAAAGATAATCTGGTTCATCTAGTAAAGTGGTTGGGCTGTAAGATAGGTACTTTTCCTACCATCTATTTGGGTTTACCCTTGGGTGCTTCTTACAAGACTAGGAATGTGTGGAATAAGGTCATTGAGAGGACAGATAAGAAGTTGGCAGCTTGGAAGTCCAGATATTTATCATATGGGCTTAGGCTCATTAAGTGTTCATTGGCAAGTTTACCAACTTACTTTATGTCGATTATGAAGATTCCTACTTCAGTGGCGAGGAAACTAGAAAAGCTCCAAAGAGATTTCTTATGGAGAGGCAATGAGGAACATCAGAAATATCACTTAGTGAAATGGTCTCAAGTTTGCTTAAAAAAAGAGAATGGGGGTTTGGGATTAAAGAGTCTCACTAAATTCAATTTGGCTCTTTTGGCTAAGTGGTTGTGGAGATTCGGGGAAGAGGAAGGTTCTTTATAGCGAGAGATAATTAGTGACAAATATGGAGTGGAGGTAGGGGGATGGAAGACTAAAATTGTTAAGGCCCCTTACGGGGTAGGTCTTTGGAAAGTTATATGTTCAGTTTCGGAAGTGTTTTACAAAGGGGTGATTTTCAACATTGGCAGAGGAGATAAAGTGAAGTTCTGGAAAGACGTTTGGTGTGGTGAAGAAACTGTATTACAAGGTTTCCCGGGAGTGGTGGCCTTGGCACTAAATCTGGACGATTGGGTTAAGGACCATTTAAGATCAGGGAGTGGGGGGTGGGAACTTGAAGTTAAGAAGGAATATTCGTGACTGGGAAGTAGAAAAGGTGGTAAATCTGATGGAGAAGATCAACAAGATAAAGATCCGTGTAGGTGTAGATACTAGAGTTTGGAAGTGGGGACAGGAAGGTGCATTTTCGGTCAAGTCTGTGTACACTGTTTTGACTGAGGAAGAAAGAGAGGATGGTCCATGGAAGTTGATTTGGTTTGCGAGTATTCAGTCAAAGGTTCCTTTTTTTCTTTGGACTGTTGTCCGTAACAAGATTTTAATGTGCGACAATCTCAAGAGGAGAGGGTGGTCTATGGCCTCAAGATGCTGTCTTTGTAAAAAGGAGGAGGAAACAGTCCCACGTCTCTTACTCCATTGCGAGGTGACCAGAAAAATCTGGGAATCTATATTTAGAAGGTTCAATATAATGTGGGTGATGCACTATTAGTTTAGTACAGCTCTAATCAGCTGGGGCCGGATACATAAAAGAAGGGGTAGGAGAAGAAGTCACATTTTATGGAATCTTTGCCCCGCAGCTATCTCTTGGACTATTTGGTGTGAGAGAAACTAGAGAATTTTTTAAGGATCGGAAAAGGACACTCAAAAGCTTATTGACAACACCATCTCATTACTCTTTTCTTGGACATCCTTATTCACAGAATTTGGGGGGGTTAATCTATCTGATTTTGATTGTAATTGGGGTTTGTACTGGGATTCTCAGATTCAGTAAGACTTCTCTGTAGGAATATCAACACACTATGTACAGATATATACATAGTGACGAGAGGTCACCTGAGTGATGAGAGGAGGGTGGCGTCATTGTGTCAAGGGAGCCAACCTAGGTGACGAGAGGTCACCTGAGCAACTAGGTGAAGATTAAGATCTAGGTGATGGATCACTTAGGCTAGGCACTTGATCACTTATTTATAAATTAACAATTATCGTTTATTAATATATAATAAAATTTGGTTATGAGTTAGTCCATTATTTTTATAATATAAAAAAGAAAAGAAAAAAAGCTCTTGTTTCTTAAAGTGAAGGAAGAAAAAATAAAATAAAAGAAGAAAGAAGAATGAGAGGAGAAATCGCTAGCCAACCAACCAAGTTTGACCCCCTCTATCTTTCTCTTGTATATGCCCCATCCCTCTCTGCTCGTTTGTCTCCTGCCCCCTCTTTCCTCTTCCTCAATCCTTCTCTCAGTCACTCTCTTTCTGTTTTTGCTCCTCATTTGCATCCCTCCCATCTCTCCTGTCTCTCTCCCCTTCTCACTCTCTCTCGCTTCCTGTCATCCCTCCCATTTTTCTCTCTTTTTCTACCTCCTCCCCTCCCTTCAATCTTGCCAACTTCGCCCCTCCCAATTTTGACTCTTTCCCCCTCTCCCCTTTAACTACCTTCACCAACCCTGCTAAACAAAGAGAAAAGAGAGAGAGAGAGAGAGAGAGAGAGAGAGAGCAGCGTCATTTTCTTCCCCCTCTTTATTCTCTCTCCCAAAATCATTTAGTTGTCTTTTAAAAAGAATATGAACTTTAGTTATGTCTACTTTATTTATATGTTTGATTGCTTTATAATTATATCACTATCAATTATTTGATAAATGAGTATAGATGAGCTCAGGCGACGACCAATTAATAATTTTTAGATGATACTGTCTCATCCTTGAAGACAAACTATTTTGTTCAGTAAGTGATTGCCTAGGCAACAAGAAGCTGTCACCTAGCCCCACCTAGGCAGTTTGACAACTATGCATGGAGTAAACTGGCATCAAGCATTATTTCCACATTTAACTTTAGAAATGTTAGACAAGACGCATAACTAACATGGGTTGATTTCAAAACGACTAGTCCCATATCGGGGCAGCAAAAAACTAACCTGAAAAACAGATGCTCACCAAAACCAACTAAGCTGATGAAAACCAGAAAACTAAATTAGATCCCTTACGCAACCTGCACACTTGGTTTCCTATAAGTTCAAACTAATATCTCATGACTTGGTTGGTGGCGTCTTGGGTGTGTATCCTTCCGGAGTTTAGAGATGTTTCGGAGATGGACATCATTAGATGTTGGGAAGCGGTGGAGTTGACATAGTTATTGGGGATTGGGTTACTCTATTTTGTTTTGCTGTTTCTTTTTCTTTTTCGGTCTGTTTCCCTATCTTAGGGAAGCTGGCCTTGTAACGTTTCTATTTCTTTCCCTTCTTATTTATACAATCTTCTTCGTTATTTATCAAAAAAATATATATATATATCTCATGACCTCGTGAAACAGAGAATATCAAAAGGTAAAACTCTCAGCACATCCACAGATATTTTGAGATTAAAATAAGGCAAATGAATTTGCTGTCACCAGGTTTAGTTACCTGGTAAGACAAGAGTTTTATGCCAAATGAAGCAATGATATGGCAAAATCATGGGTCAGAATGTTCCCCTAATTCAAACCATCTTCCTTTTTGTCCTTGCAAACCTAACTTTACTAGACTAGGTGATCTTGTTTCTCGCACCCAGCCTTCTAAAGGAAATCCCTCTGTATCCTCTCGGTCTGATTAGCTATGATAGATGGGATCTTAAAAGGAGACAGGAAGTACTACAGAATATTCTCTAGAGAAGCTTCTATAAGAGTGAATCTGCCTTCCAACAACACATAATTCCTCTTCCAACATACATAGAATAACTAGTAAAGCAGTATTACAAATCAAAAGAGCACCCATTAAAATAGTAAGCCATAGCCAAGAACAATTAAATTTAGCACTACAATATCAATGACAAACCTGTTTCCACAGTTCTTCTGCCTCTTTAGTTCGACCGCGCATTTTTGCCCGATCAGAGATGGCAATAGCCCAATTATAAAAAGCCTACCAAAAAATGATAAGATATTACAATTGAGTAAACATACGAAAATCCCTTTTCCTTTTGTTTTTTCTTCTGTTTTTATAATTACAAATTAAGTATGAACATGCAAAGGGCATAGTTTTATATCCAGTAGGCATACATACCACCAAATAAGTAACAATATCACCAGGCATCAAGAAATTTCCTACCAAACACAAAAAATGAGTGATACACTCAAGTACAGGTCAATATGTACCAGGAACCAGTCTGTACTGATTGCGTTACGTAATTGGTAACACATAACAGTACTTAATTGCAAAAGTATTCCTGATTAATGATTTGGGGCTCATGTTTCTATTAGAAACCCCCCTTCCGACCTCCAAACCTTGCTAAACATCATAGGTGAAGTTCTTTTAGTGATTCCTTGCTTTATATTGATTGAATTGAGCAAGATTGATGTGGACTCACAAAAATTTGGGGACTTTTATAACTACATAAAAAGATGATATGTATGTTTCCAATAATACTTTTACACACATACACACGCATATACCACATATGTATCGGTTAATACATATGAGTTAATGAGTCTGATACTTTAAATATTCATTATTGTTGTCATGTTAATCCTTTATGATATTGTGCACTTCCCACATGAATGCAAGTGGAAAGTGATAAAAGAGTAAGGTCATGGTCCAAGACAACATGAATGAAATAGATAATACCATTTCCAAATTGCAAGCAACAAGCATGATTATGTGAGAATAATCATGTTGGTGAATGGGAGGGGGAAGTGTGTATGAGACTTCGGTTTCTTTCATACTTTTTTGTATGATGTCTGTATAGGGTACATATATACTCTTTGTACGATTTGACCACTTGGTCCTATAATACAATGTTACTTTTACTGATTAAAAAAAAATGATTATGTGAGATTAATAAACAATAATGACAAATATCAAGTTGGAATCCTTAAAATTTCAACATGCATCATATAGAATGGGTTATGTTCAGCATGCTGCATACTTGCTAATACAAATAACTTGAAGCAAGTTGTAGCTTATCTCATTCTCAATATAGGTCTTCTTTAACAATGTACTTCTGGTGTTGTAGGTGCTTATCACGTTTATCTAACCCCAACTAGAGGTCTCAAAAGTTCAAATTCATGAACAGACATTTAAGATATTTCTCGAAAAAAATGGAAGGGCAAGGGCATACATACATCATGAAGGGTAGGGCAAAGTTGAGTGGCAGCCTCATATTTTTTACAAGCCTCCTCAAGTAAAGCATCTTTTGAAGGTGAACTGGAATCTGGATCAACATTATCTGCACTTTCCTGCATGCCAAATTAATATCAGATGGAAAAAAAAATTGTTATTGGTGAACTTTAGAGTTGATCAGATGTGCTTAAATTCTCACAGTATCATTCTAGCCTTGTATAACTAACGTAAACTACTGACAGGAACATACAGAGGTATATAACTTTTTTAGAACAAGAGTTGATACATGCATTCAAAATTCAGACCCAAGAAGGATTATTAAAGAGAAACTATAAAGGTAGTTTTTACAATATACACACACACACACACACACATACATATAGATAAAAGTAAATCAAGACTGTTGTGGTTGGAAATTAGGTGAAGGCACGCAAACAAATGTCCAAAGCATATTACTAGTATCATGGCCTTAACTTTTGGTTTGGAGGAAAATTTTGCACCTTTTGCATAGGGAACTTTTCGAGGGAATTTCTCTTCTTTCATATAATTCCAATAAAAACATATATACAGAAACTGAAAAGGGTAATTCCATGCCTCTCAAAAAGGAAAAATTTTGGGAATTTCGAAAACCATGGTTACTACAATAATCATGCATGACAATAGTTCATACAAATCAAAACATACCTGAAGAACCAATGCCCAATTGTAAAATGCATCATAGTCTTCCGAATTTCTCTCAATTGCACTAGCATATCTACACAAATGACCAAAAGATTGTTATGAAGGTATAAAACCTTAAGTATAAACCTAAGAATTTTACAAACATCATGTACTGTGTCCCTTAGTTAGGTTCAAAGTATGGTTTTAAATTTCAATTTTGAGGAAATTTAGCACATTTAGAATAAGGAAATTTCGGGTGATATATCGAGCAAATGTTTGCTATTTTGTGATTTTTTTTTTTTTTTTACAAATAACCAGCATAATATATATAAATGAGGAAGAAAAGGCAGAATACAAAAAGCACAACAAAATAACCACCGGGTGTACAAGCTGGGCACCAGTGGATAGAACAAGAGAAATACAACCAAGGACAAACCCGTAGCTCAGAAATGAGCCAAAGCAACCAAGGCCAAAGCCTGTAGCTCGACCCTCATCCTCAATCACCGATCATCTCTACTGACGGAATACCCATAAACAATTATACAAAAGAATTTAAAGATGAGGGAAATAATTCAACGTAAGGAAAATTTTGGTGCCCCTCAGAAAAGGGAAATTTCAGGGGAAATTTAAACATGATTCTGAGCTAATGGCCTCAGTGAAACAAAAACTAAAGTGAGTCACAGCAAATCTATTCTGAAGCAAGGAGCAGGGAATAAACTAAGAAACAATATATGGTTCAAAATTTCTTTTTTCTTTTCCTTTTTTGTTTTATAGGTACAATAATTTCATTAAGAAAGAAAAAAGGAAGTATACAAAGTCTAACATCCACCTGATTAAAGGGAAGGAGACCTATCATGAATATACAAACAAACGTCTAAATGCTTGGAATATATAAAGCTAATGATTAGAAGCAGTTCATCCAGGTCTGCTAAAAAGGCAGGCTTTTTAGTTTTTATCCGCAATGAGGGAAGTGTTGCTGGTGCACAGGTCTATGGTTTAAGCATGAAACACAAGAAATAGGCTTCAGGTTCAGTTTCTAATGGATACAAAGCATGCTGGAGTATCTTATTTTTATAATGGGCTCTTGAGTGATGGTGATGATCTTTCCTTTACAAGGCTCAGTCGTTGATGTCACTGATTAATCCCTAAAGAGTATAAACCAATATTAGTTTAGCAACCTGTTTTGAAATTTCAATCACTGAAAAGTCTGCCTTTATGTGAATAGGATTGCATGATAATGCAATATTGGTAATAGATGTTATTAAATATCACCATCATGTGCAGAGAGCAGCTAAAGAGCAAGCAGACAGCTTGGCCAGGGAACGGGTGGAGAGAGCAGAGGTTTTTTTTGGCACCTAGGGAGGAGCTGTTAAGTTGATGGAGTCTGAGTGTCATGTACATAGTATAGACTATTTTCACACTTTGACAGTTGTATTTCACTATTTTGTTATTTGTTAGCTTCGACCTCTAGCTGATGCCCACTTTGGGCAGCACATAGTTAGCTTTGGTAACCTATTCACATTATACACACACAGACACACGCACACACACATGCATCCTTTCGTTATTCATCCAAAAATTATTCATAAAAATCATTCTAGTAGGAGAGCCGAGGAAAACTACTAATAGTTTGAACTTAAAAAAAATGCTTTATTGTTCAATGAACATTAAAAATCAAACTTGTTCAGTAAGTACATCCAAACTTGTTTATATATAAGCACATGAAATACCAAATTTTATAGCTAAAGTGCAATGGAAGGAATCACGTAACGATACACAGTGATAGGTGAGAAACGAGGCCTTAAATCAGGAGCAGCAACAAGGCAAGACTATCACCTCGAGGAAACTTTCTATAACTAAGGTCCAGAGATGCTGAATTGTTGTGGCCCTGACCCAAACTGATATGCTGTCGGTTTCATGTAAGTTGGTGTTGGCATATGATAGTTGGAAAGCATTAGCTGCCCGCTATAACAATCACAAACTATATAGTAAAGGCTATGTTTTCATTTGTGTGACCCTTGGAACATTTGAGTCATCAGATTCACAGATCTTACTGCTGGTATACATATGGTAATAGCAAAGGTCTTTTAAGAAAATATCGCATTGTTTAAAAGAAAAAAAAAATGACCATCAAAAGGGTCTTCCTCATTAAAAATTAAAAAAAGGGAAGGAAAAACTACTTCTATAGAAATTGGGAAAAAATACAGTTTCCCTGTAATAATGAAAATAACTACTAATGCAATCCAACTGATATTGTAAGGAATCTAGATTTCCCGCAGAAAAGGAAGGAAACATAATAAGTTTGTTATACCTCTTGGCAGCAAAAGTTAGAATTCGTTGGCGAGACCGTCCCTCCTCATCCACACCTGTTACACTGTTGATCAAGTCCAAGGCAACATTGTCCTGGCCTGTATATTGTTGTTGCAAGCTTTCTTGACTGAAACAACATTAAAACAAGAAAAGGAAGAATAATGCATCTAGGCTTTCTGAAGAGACAAGGATACATAACTTTTTTTTGTGAGTACATAACATTAAACACAGTATGAGACAATTCAACTTGAATAAAAAGAATTTACAAAAGAATAAATAGAGAAGATATTAGCAAAAATTAAATAGTAGGCTATGAATTTTCTTTTGGTCAAATGAAATTAATGTTATTTACAGGGGGGAAATGAAGATATAGTGAAGTGGAACACAAAATTATGAAGTCGGGCCCATGCCACAGCATATAACATCACAATGAACTCCGGATTTGACCTCATCATCTGCAACATCGTTCGCCAAAGCACTGCTCAAAGAGAAACAGGTTTTCAACTAGAGAACCAAGTATTGGATCTTCTTAATAACATGAAAAGCCTCCGGGCAATGACCTAGCTCTTTCTTTTTCCCATGAAAACTAAATTTCAGCTAAGGGGATGTCCTAGAAAAGAAATAAAGGATATTGCAGATGCTCAAGAAGTCAAGATCCACGCCATCAAAGCAAAGAGCAGACCACAGCTGCAAGTGCCAAATTTCAGTATCCCCAGTGTTTACCATGTCGACGATTTTTGAAGACACGAAATCTAAGGGAAATCGCTAGATTTCCCTTTTCCCTCATGTCTCGTGACATATCGCGACATGTCTTGCGACATGGAGGAAAAAAAATTTAAAAACTACTTTTTTGAATTTTCGTTTAAAAAATATATTTTTTTTAAAAAAAAATCATATAAAATTATGAAAACATAAATAAAAAGTTAGTAAAAATTATTTAAAAAAAAAAAACAATAGCTTATTCTTTGCATAATTATATTTTGTAAATTGCAAAAAAATCAAATAAAATATTAAAAAATTATAAAAATATTAAAAAATAATAAAAAAATATTTATGTTCTTGTTGCTTAATTGGACGTATTACTTTTTGTACAACTATAACTAATAGCTCAACACTACAACATCAACCATAACCCCCTCAACTAATGTTCTTTATTAAGAGAGTGTTGTTTTTGCATATTTTGATGTATTTATGTGTATTTAGGCCTCAATTATGCTCATCTAAGAGTCGGGATCAAAATTCCATCAAAAAACTAAGATTTCCCTAGATTTCCCTCCATTTCCCATTTTTCCCCAGATGTCACGAAATGTCGCAAGTCTTACCAGTTTGAGACATGTCTTGCGACATCGACATTGCAAACCTTGGATATGCCCTATGATTCAAATTACCTTGACAGCATATGTACATATACATGTACATATATAGTGATTGACACATATTTAGGAAGGACGGTACACGAAATTTAAAACACTAGGTCACTAAATACATTAAATAACCCAAAATAGGATAAAAAAAATACATATATAGTGAATGACATATATTTGGGGATGTACGGTTGCCTACCAGCCTTCCTAAATATGTGTCAATCACTATATGTGTGTGTGTGTGTGTCAAATTACCTTGACAGTATATGTACATATACATATATATATATATAGATATAGTGATTGACACATATTTAGGAAGGTTGGTAGGCAACCATACATCCCCAAATATATGTCATTCATTATATGTGTTTTTTATCATATTTTGGGTTATTTAATGTATTTAGTGACCTAGTGTTTTAAATTTCGGCGAAATTTAACAAAATTTCATCGAAATTTCGTTTTCTCCCCCTAGAGACAATATCTCCAAGGTAATATCTCTTTTCTGCTGAAATTGGCAAGATATCGGGCAATATATCTCCCGATATTTCAATTTCTCCTCAATTTTGGCAAAAATTGAGATTTTGTGCTTTACAAAAGAGGGGGATAAGGATGACAATGAGGAAATTTCACTCGAAACTTCCCCAATTTCGATCGAAACCCCATCTCTTCCATTCTAAGAACTTTTTTTTTTTTTGCTTTTCTTCAAGATTTGATTTAGAAAATCAAATCTAAAGCACCCATGATACAAAACTAACAAGAGTGACAAGGGAAGTGGAGGATTGAAGCATCATTTTTGAAGATTTTTAAGGTATATTTAATATCTCAAACTTTTTGTTTTAAGTTGCTTTCTTTTGCATAAACCTATTCCTATTAAGTTGAAATTGTATGTTAATGCATCTATTTGATGCATCAACATGCATTTGACATAGTTTAAGGGATTTATAATGGATGAAAACTGAAAGAAGTCTGGAACGTGTATTTTTCGATTTTCATCCCTTAAAACTTAATGAAATGATTCAACAATATTCATTAAAAAAAATATATATTATATGTGATGTAGATGTAGATGTGATACCATGCAAAGCTATTTATGTACTTGGATATTGGATTTTTAGTTGTTTCACTGTTGTGTTTATAACATTTAGTTGTATTTTGACTTTGTATGAATGGTATTTCACATTTTATATTAACAGGCTAGCAGCGCGTATGTTACTTAGATCTCTTGATGTTTGTCCATCACTACGCATAGCTATTTATTGTTATATTTTGAGTTATTTGTATGTAATTATATATGTTTAAGTAATCCCTGAAGTTTCATCAAAAGATTTTAAATTTTTCCTAATTTTCCCCCCATTTCTCTCCGTCTGGCAAAATATTCTACCAAAACGAAAATATCTCCTGAAAGTTAGGTGCATTTTCCCCCAGGTTCCAATGGAGAAATTTCCAGCGAGAGTGATATTTAAAACACTGATTAGACCTTTACAAAGTTTCCTTTAAAAAAGGAAAACTATTTTCACCCATTTCTTCAATTTTTCCTTTTCCCACCATGTCCCAAACCCCCAAATGTTGGTAACATTTGAAAGACATGGTGGAAAAAATTGCTAACAGGATTTCTACCTATATGTGGTGTCGCCCACACCAAAAGTAGGGACATGTCACGACATTTTAAACACTGATTCAAGGAGCAGCTAGGAGGCCCTTAGAGATTGGCCCATATGCTAAGCGACGTAGTGGAAAATCTATCCCCTGCTATGAAGCAAGAAGAGAAAATTTTACTTTGATCATCATATACGCCAGGCTAAGGGGAAACCTTTTCTGCAATGTGCTAATTCCATCAACAGAAAAACAACTCCAAATTCTACATGCTGATTTTCATTGAATAATTCAAAACATTTTCTTATAATGTGCTTACATCATGTATTAATAAGGAATGAGACTCAGAATCTAGTAGTAGCTAACCTACTTAGATCTCGAAGAAAATAACTAACTTTTGTAGTATTAAGTCATAGACACGAGGAAATCCTAACAGATAAAAACTCTACAGAAACTTTGGATGTCAAACCATTAAAGACTGAACTATTAGACTGGACTTCTTGTTATTAGTTATCTGATTAGACTCTTTACACTTTCTTACTCGACTCTTTGACTCTATAACATTATATATATATATATATATATATACCATTCTAGAATCAATCTCTTTTACCCCTTGTTTTCCTAAAGACGATGAATTTGAAAACAAGGTAACTTTTTCAGTATGATAGATAAATGAGTCTCAGGTGGATCTCATAAAATGAGGACCGCTTTCATAGAGATGCCTTCATTGGATGATAATCCCATTAGGTTTTTAAAGTAAAATAACCTTCCTCAGCCATGACCTTATGTTCATGTCCACGTTACATAGCTGAACAAGAACAAGAAGCCTTACGAGCATACCCCCTTCAAAAAATTTAACACTCGAATCAGAGATAGACTATAAAATTCTGTCAAGTCTCAGTTTGAAATGTCGCCTACCATATCCATAGTTTTCATAAATTCAATTAGAAATGACCGCTTTCATAGAGATGCCTTGATTGGATGATTATCCCTTTAGGTTTTTAAAGTAAAATAACCTTCCTCGGCCATGACCTTAAGTTCATTTTCATGTTACATAGCTGATCAAGAACAAGAAAACTTACGAGCCCTTTCAAAAAATTTAAAACCTCGAACCATTAATACAGTAAAGAATTCTATTAAGTCTCAGTTTGAAATGTCGCCTACCATATCCATAGTTTTCATAACTTCAATTAGAAATGAAACTCCTGTTGGAGGATAAGGGGTTTTAGAAAAGATGAGAAGAGGAAATAGATGGAATGGGTCTAGAAGGCTATGCAAAAATTATAATAAAATAAATACAAAACTTATCTGTTTTGATGAACCGAGGTGTAACGATGTCACTGTCCTTGAAACCAGATTCGCCCCCTTTTGGACTGTATCCACAGTGTACTGGGTCTAGCTGTTGGTCTCCAGGATTCAACGGTTTTCCGTTCCAGTAGATTACACGGTCGTACCCATGGTTCAAAATATCGTATCGAGGTAGTGTATCGGTCGGCTCGAAAACGGATACGTATCGAGTATCGACACGG
>JAUPMG010000020.1:14394397-14410572 GCA_031762675.1 Pachysandra terminalis
ACCCCAAAAACAACCACCCCCCCCCACCCCCCCCCCCCCCGCCCCCCCCCCCAAAAAAAAGGTCCAAACAAAAGTAGTACACCCTCACATATAATATCCCTATGTTAACCTCCCCTGAACATCGTCTTTCTCCTAGACCTAAGAAAATGATATGTTCATCCAACAATACAATGACCCAGTCAGCTGAATGAAATTAAGAAAACCTCCAAAAGCATTTCATAGATAGGGCCAAGATATAGTCATAGCAGAATCCCCTTTAATGATCAACGATGTGAACTTATTTGTCTTGCCTCCTTCAACACTGTCACCACAGCACGTATCTCAGCCCTATTTATTTATTTATTTATTTTTTATTTGTTCATATCTGAGCCCAAATAGCAAAGCCATCTCCCAGTGTACCTGAACAAGCGTGTAGGATGCACTCTTAATGGTCTCTAAATACCACACCAATTCCCAATGTATCTGGGTTCCCTAATGAATGTCCATCCACGTTGAGCTTGATTTCCCCCTCTCTAGGGGAATCCAAGCTGGAATACTCAAATAACAAAATCCCTACTAACAATGGCAATAAGAAACTTCCATAACTTCCCCGTCTCACTTAAATACTGAAAATAGCCATTAGCAACCTCCTACCCCTCATCTTCTTCTTCATAGCTTCTAAATAGTGTTTTTATTTTTATAGAAGAGGAACTATTGCTATTTATTGAATAACAGATGCAGGTTAGACATTCCTATATTTTAATATAGGGGCACAATTGTTAAGAAAAAGACAAAACTCATCTTCCATATCACTGCACTAAGGATGATTTTGTCCCTTGACTAGGAGGGTCTGCCCATTTTATCAAAATTAGAAAGTCGCTCAAAACACTTCCTTTTAATATCTATTTGACAAACTGATAAATACAGACAACTCTATAGAGAATTGAATGGATACTCATGTTCATGTTCCAAACTCCAAATAGGTGGGATAAAGCACAAACAAGGATAGCAACAACTTAAGGAATATAATGGTACATTAAGATAATCATAAGATTGCCGCTCTCCGTGTTCACCACAACTATAGGAATGTTTTAAAAAGACATTACATGGAAGTGTCTACCAGGTAAGGTTAAGCCTAGGAGTGTAACATAGCACCCTGTCAAAAACTTGGAACGATATTATTATGATCAACAAACAAGTAATAGCGTAAGTATGGAAAAATAGAAAAGTAAGAGATAAGATACTAACTTTTTTTTAGAAAATGCTCGTTTTCTAAGTTGGAAAGACTTGACCATGCAATTTTTGAATTAAACTCTAAACTCCTAACCTTAACAATGTATTCAGTCCATTCCTGTAATTTGCATGATATGAGCTTTTCCATTTCCATTTTTTTTTGTCTTTCACCACTTCCTTTTTGTTTTTCTCCTGGTTTCAAGTTTTTGTTCGATAACATTCTTTATATGGAATCACACATATACTAACTTCCAATAGTTGGTAAAATAAAATTAAAACTAACATTAGTATGGCGGCTATGGCCTGATAAAAACATTCTTTCATGGTCTACATAACAGCACGAGATGAGTTTTTGAAACCTTGGACTACCATATACTAAGACCAAGCTGCTATTGTACAATATGAACTCATTTAGGCCTTGTTTAGCATTTATTCATGGAATTCATTCACGGGCTAAAATGGCATTCAATGAGCAAAAGGCAGCATTGGAGCATTGTTCAGGGAATACCCTCAAGTGATTTTTGAATTTGAAAACACATTCTAAGAAAAGTTGTGGTATACTTAAAACTTTTTGGACTTAGGAAGTGCATACTTGACATTTGGTGGAGATGTGCTTTGTTGTGGGAGCAAAATACTTACCTTTTTTCCTCCAAATGGAAAAAAGAATTTTTATGTTTTTTTTTTCTAATAACTCCACCAAAATGGATTCTGCTAACAAAAGTCCTTTTTAGATTTTTCTTTTAGGTTTTCCACAACAATCCAATGAATTAATTCATGTAAATGGTTCCTAAGGCACATAGTGAATGTCAAATTAAGGGTTAGTAAAGATCCACTGACATAGTAATGCCAGTGTAGATATAAAGTCAGAGAAGTATGTGCCCCTGAAACCCTTACCAGATACCGCGCAAATATATCTTGAAATTGACTGAATGGCCATAATCCCAAACACTAGCCAAAATAATTTTGTTTTTTCCTTAATGTACAGATGCAGTAAGTTGCTTCCCTTTCATAATTTAATGGTAGCTAACTAACAATGAAAATTCGAATTATATCTTATTTTGAGCCAACCAAACATGCTTTGTGAAATAAGGATAGTTTTGCACACAACCAATTCAACTGCCACACAAAAAGTAACATGGACAGCAAATGATTAAAGAAGTGAAGGGATGCCAACAGGTTAGATCAAGGCAAGCAAAGGCCTGCCACAGCCCCATTCCGCCAGGCCATGGACCAACGAACCTACTCAGGCTAAAATCTATCCACTGCTCTAGTTGAGAAAGGAATTTTATATATATACATAGACACACACACATAAATGAAACCCTGAAGATCATCATGCAAGGTGCCTCACTCAAAACATGGCAAAACAAAATTTGTACAAAGGCTGAAAAATGCTTACATTCCAAGGAGGAAAGGCCAAACCTCCGTCCTAATGCTTGGATCAACACCCTGCATTTGGAATTTGAGGAATAAGAAATCCAGTAACACTAACAAATACATAGTAAGGAGAAAATTTAGATAGCATAAAACATTTGAAGAATAGAAATGAGTGAAAACATATAGAAAAATGAATTTAATGAATAACTCACTCCACTGCGAACTTTTTTTAAAAACTTCACTCCACCGTCACGGAGATTTCCTTCTGGTGTGAATAGACTTCTCCAATGATGATGCGAAAGAACATGTTTTCTTCTCCTACGAGACCACGGAGATTTAAGACTACCCCTGAAATGACAGGACATCATAATTAACTTCAATGGAAAGAAAAGGAAACCAACAATAAAACTGAAACAGATGATAAATAAACAACCAAAAGATAGAAAAACAAAATGTAATGTCATCTCAAAGAATAGAGTCCAAAGCAACATCACATAATCTGTAGCAATTTCATACATCCCAAAATAATGTATGAAAATATTATGTTAACATAAGGACAGATCTGAATATATCCACCAAGATTAAAACAAATAGCCAAATTAGTTAGGAATGAAAAGAATGGATATAGTACAGAATCTGCTACAATAGATTTCAAATTGGATGTAATTTAAGAAAAAAGAAAAGAAGTATGAGTACTCCATCAGTATGTTCACCCAATACAAAAATATTTGACCAATTTTTCAAGACACGACATGGGCCAAGTGGGGATAGAAAAACATAAAATTTTAACACCAAAGAACAAGGTTCAACCATTTAGGTCAACAAAGCCCTAATCTTTTGATTCCTAAATGCAAATAGATGCATTTTTCCTTAATTCAGAACCTATACACATAATAAATTTCTCATCATAGCTGACTTAATGCAAATAAAAGTTCTGATGCCAGCATGGTGAAGCATCTTAGAAGGAAATATCGCCGAACATATCATTTACGAATTGATGTTTCTCTAGAAGGTCAAGAGAGGAGCATGTCCTTTTCCTATGTACCATCCCCTTGGGTACGTATACCAGATATCTCAGAACTATAATCGATACTCCATTCAGCATCGAGTTAACTAAAGAGGCATTTCAAATTCCAGTCTTAACATAAGTTATATACCCTTTTCAATGTTATCACACAGCTTAATGCTGCTGGACTATGAAAATTCAGTGTTTCGATCAAATTCCCCAGGCACAATGCTTCAGTATGACGAAACTAGCTAACATTCTCTTTTCAGCACTCCCCACAACAGAACATATTTGATATTTTATAAACAATTACTTGAAAAACTATGATGCCTAGATGAAATTATAAATAATAATAATAATAAAAAAAACATATAGAAGTTGAAGAACTACGTAACTAAAATAAATCTGTATCCATCCATCAATTTAGTAAGTCTAAATTTTAGAAAACTAAAAAGGAAATCTACACTCAGCAAATCCCTAAAAACAAAAAGTAAATCAAGCAACAAGCAGGATCAACAGAGCAAAGAGATGCGAGAAACAAGAAAAGCAAAAAAGAAGAGAAAGTAATAACTTGATGGAACTTGAGGTCCAAGAGAGAACGATACAGATTCCTATAAGATCGGATCTGAATTGGAAGTAAAGAAATCAGTAAATCAAGGAATAATCGAGAAATAGAGAGAAACGCACCGATCAGATGAAGCTGATGAGGAAGTAACGACGAAAAGAACCGATCGCAAATGAATCCACGATAATGAAGACGACGAAGACGATGACGTTGACGACGCTGAAGAGGAGTTTGAAGACGAAGACGAAGTGTAGGTTCTTCGGAGGGATTTCATTTAGGGTTTCTGTGAAGTACCAATCTAAAATCCTATGTGATACTGTTATTGACTTAGTTTTACCTACGAGAGTAAACGAGTGTGGCGGCCAAGGCAAGGCCAGCCATGGCCGTCACTGCGATTGCTATTCCGACATTAAAACGAGCAGCTCGAGTCCATAAGCCTCCCCCACCACCACCACCTCCGATGATGCCGACGCAGCTCCTTCCGCCGCTGCTACCTTCAACGAAAACGATACCACTCCGACCATCACCACCGGAGTTAGACCAAATGAGCATCAATGATAGCACCACTCTAGTTACTGTTACGCCTTTCTCCACGCGCAATCTCTTCTCCACCATTACCAACTGAAATCCAACTGCCTTACTCTCTCTCTCTCTTTTTCCTCGGTCTTTGCTTTTCTTCTCTCTAAAAAATAGAAAAGAAAAAGTGGTGATAGTTTATCGAAAGAGATATTTTTACAACTATAGTTCAATATCAGATCTCTCTCTCTTTCAGGAGAATCACTCTAGTTTCTCTCTAAGAGTAGTGCTCTCAAGCCGCCCGGTTTGAGATATGACTGAACCGAAGACTTGGAGAACCGGACCCACAGACCTTTCTTTTCAGTAAGGCTCTATACACTCTACACCTTAGCTTCAGGTCCAACCTCTTCTTTTTTTTTTTTTCTAGGAATTTGATTTAAAGAATTTTTTTATGATAATAAATTTAATTTAAAAAAGTTTTTAAAATTGATCTCTTTTTCAATTTTAGGTTTCTCCACTGTAATGGTCGAGTTCCTGTAGAGGAGAAGAGAGGTCGAATCCAGATTAGGGATGTCAATCGGTTCAGATTAAACCAAAAATCGAACAAATCAAATCAAACAAATACACTTTGATTTATTTTATTTTTTCATTTTAGTTTTGTCATAATTTAAAAAACAAAAAATTGAATTAATTTAGTTTGGTTCCACTTAAGACTTTGACTAAACCGAATCAAATCACAAAAACCGCCGAAGTGTATATATATATATATATATATATGTATGTATGTGTGCACAGAAACACATGAGTGTATTTTTTATATAAAAGTAATATTAATTTTATCAAATTGAATCGAAAAATTGAATTTTTTAGTTTCCATTAAGTTTGATTCAGTTAACAATTTTATTTGTTATAGTTCGGTTTTTAGTATAACATAATTTCATTTGATTTAAGTTTGACCACTAAACCGAATCAAACCGATCGAATTACACCCGTACTCCAGACCCTCCCACCCAACCCTCTTTACAAACAAACCCTAACACCAAAAGAAGTCAAAGTCTTCACAAGTGGCACTTTCATGTTGGAGAAACGTCACCGTGCAAGTTGACAATTTCTTTCGAACTTAAGTAGAGGAAATTCATGAGATAGAGTCACATGGGAGGGTAAGAAGGAAGAATATCGTAGAACTTGGGACAAAGAACCCTTTGTGTGTCGGACGGTCCACATGCTTTTGTTTTTTTGGAGTGCACATGAATTTTAATGAGGATCACATGAATCGTGAGATGTTAATTGCATCATTAGATTAGATTCTTCCCTTTCTTTCTCTCAAAGAGAAAAAGGAAGTATTCTTGTCTACACAAAATCGATTTTTGATCATCACATGGGCCAAGCAGGTTCTCAACGTACACGATTGCATAGAAACATGGGGTCCCGCATAGCCGATGCATGGAACACCTTATAGTTCCATCCTTTTCATATACCTACTGCAATCATGAGGACGACAACAAATGGAGCCCACATAAATTATCCACTTAGATGGAGGAGGGAGAGCGCTCTTTTCTCTTTACGCACTTTTGTCTTTTCGGGTGAAAGGTGCACTAGGCCATGGGATGGATGAAATGGGTAACCCGTCACCCCAGTTCTAATGGTTTGGGTTTGTTAACTCTTAAATCGGGTTTAAGGTTTTATTCAACCCGATCTTAACCTGTCATGTTGCCATTCAACTATACGATTTTATAAATATTTTATATATATTATCAAAAGTATACATGCGTTGAAAGTTGTTTTTATAATACATGTTGTATTTAAAATTATAATACAAAGAAAATATAATCTTTAAAATTATATAACAGTTCATATATTATTTTCTTATTAATTTTTATATTAAAAAATATGAAACATAATAAAATTTATTATATTATTTTATCTTTTATTTAAATTTATTATTATTGCTTTTAATTATATAAAAATTAATTTATTATGTTATCTTATCTTTTGTTTAAATTTATTTATTATCAATTTAATTATATAGAACTTATATTAGATCTCGTTAAAGGATATTATTATATATAAATTTTATAAATTAAAATATAAAATTTATTAATAATTTTTATTTATAAATAATAGAAAAGTAACACATGGCAGCCTATGTGTCACAAGCTAGTTAATGTATTTTTAATAAAATTCTTTAAATTATTGATTGTATTAAAAATTATTTAACTAATTAGAATCTTGAACTTATCTTTTATTTTAAACTTGTCTTGTAAAGATCATCTCAATATTATCTATAAATATAAATAAAATAACATTATCCTAATATCATTAGGATAAGAGTATAAATAAAATAAAAGTTTTTAAAGTAAAATTAACTTCATAGATTGAAATACTAAAAATATATCAACATGTTTTATTTATAAATGATAAAAAAATTAACAAATGGCCGCCTAGTTGTCATAAGCTAGTTATTACATTTTTAATAAAATTCATTAGATTTTTTACTATACAAAAAAAAGTATCAACTAATTAGAATCTGGACTTATCTTTTATTCTAAACTTGTCATGTAAATATTATCCTAATATTATCTAAAAATTAAAAATAAAATAAAATTATCCTAATATCGTTAGGATAAGAATATTTTTCAACTGTCACGGCCATACATTTTGTCACAACAGAACGACCATGCGGTGCCCCAACTTTCATCAAGTTGAGGCCAGCCTCAACCATCTGAAAGCCAAACCAACTCACAAGCACACCCAACACGATATTACGATAGGATACTACGCGCTCCGAGTCCTGCAAGCCAAGCCTATCTTGGCCGGATCACAAGCTGCTTCATTGCGTTAGCAAGCACTTGCTCCACTTGTAGTGTCCCATTGCCATCCGGGTCTAGTAGCATTCTTAATTAGTATATTAACTTTTATAATTAGTTAGAATCATGATTTTTATAATTTCTTTACTTAGTTAGATTCTTTAAATCTATTAGATTCTATATTTTAATATTTAAGTTTTTGATTTCTTTTATTAGTTAAATACTTTAATTTGTTAGTAAGATTTTTATAACTAATTGAAGGTTGTAAACGATCCGGATCACGTACCTCGATGCACACGAACCTGAATCTGCAGCAGAAGCTCTCTATCAAACCGGATAACGTCCCACGTCAGAATATATGATTACTAGAACCACATACAATGAATCCACACTCAATCGACCCAGAGCTTTGTCTAGAACCTCAATAGCAAATCCAGATCTCTGTAAGAAGAAGATATGAAGAGAGGAGAGAGTTCTCTATGGGTGTAATCCCAAAAACGTGAATAGTAACTCTCTGGGTAGGGAGGAGGAGTCTTCTACATATAAAAGACTCAACTCAACTCCACCTAGGACTCTATCTCATAATCTCATTAGGAAATAGTTATCCACATCCACACTTCTAATCAAGTATGGTTGTCCCATTAAGTGGGGACCCCGGGGCAGGCCAACTGGGTCGATCCATCTCTAAAATCCAACATTTCCCACTCGTCCATAGTGGGCACAAAGTGTGCATCTCTCCCATGTACTTGTTATCTTCTTATCATGGATGCTAATCATACAGGTTGTTCAACGTGCGACCGACGAGGATAAAGTAAAGGGCGAGCGACTCCATATCAAGTTCTACAAAACTGAAGTGGAGATACACTCTCAAAAGTCTCGCCTATGCCCCAAACTCATTTGGCCACATAGGATTGAGTATTTCTAATCTCTCATGAGCACAAGCTCAAATCTCTATACTCAACCACAAGATTCATGTTAATGTAGTCATTTAAAATAATTCATATAGGCTACATATATATCAGATACATATAGATAAAAGATGTAAAACATCAAATGATAATTTTAAAAAAAGAGCACATACCTCTATAAATCATCTCTCTATAAATGTGATGCCAAATAGTCTTCCCTAAGCCTCATGCTATTTAGCTTTGACTTAACTGCTTTCCCAAACAAACCCCCATTAGACCGTATGTGCATGGCCATAGGAAAGTAAGCTAGAATACCGATCATCAGATCTAACCTCACGGCATGATCAAAGGTAGTAAGGGTATAAGTTGATCCACTCTAGGATCATCCTGATCTCATACATCAAGGAAATAGGGATCCATTCTCTTGCTCTTAAAGGAAAAGCGTCGCTAATAGCACATGTGGTTGCATCACATGTGTAAGAACCTGAATAATCACCCCAAATAATTAAGATTAGAACTCAGGCTTAATTGGAAATCTAGCTAGTAAAATAAATTTACTAATAGGAAAGATTAGTACTCACCTGGTCCTTAATCACATGAAGTTAAAAAAAAACAATAGGATCAACCTTAACCCCTAAAACTAATTAGGAAAGTTAATTTATTTTAAGGAACCAGCCTGATTAGTTATCAGTGACTTTAGCAATTAATTGAAAATAAAATAACTAGACAAGATAATAATTATATCTGATAGTTCTAGAGACCCTCCTCAGACCCATCAAGAAAAGCCCTCTAACAGTAGTCGCATAGGTGTCCAGTTGGAAAATACAGGACCATAAACCTCGTTTTGGCCCTACTGCTGAACCTATTCTCAACTTGACTTCTAGAGCCTATAAATAGAACTCTTAGATCATATTTTCATATTTTCATATTTTCTTCTTCTTCTTCTTCTTTTCTCTTTCTCTTGGAGCTTTGGGGATGGAGGAATACCATCGAAGACCTCAGAGACACGACGGAGCAACTTCTACGCACTCCGATGACGCCCCGAGTTGAGTATCCTTTCTTTGATGTTGTGTTTGGTTGTGTTTTAGCATTGTGACTATGGAAAAGGGTTTATTTGTTGAATGCCACATTCTCCTTGGAATTATTACTTGATTTACATGCTTTAGATGGTGATTTAAACCCCTGAACTTCCTATATGAACTGGTATGTGGAAATCAAATCCCTAAAGTTGGGAATATTGAGAGAAAACCCCAATCCCCATTATATGCTAATCATTTTGAAAAATAAGGCATATTCGAACCTTCCTGGGAGGTTGAACAACCTCTCGGTAAAATTTCAGCCTGATTGGACCCTTCCCGAGGTTCGGCGACCTGGTCGACGCATCGAGCAGCCCGCCGAATCTCAGAGCTTTTTCGGGCTCACTGGAATGGTCGCCGAGACCCAGTTTGGTGAGCTGAAGAGGTCGCCGAACTCAGTTTTTGAAGGACATACAAGTTCACTTTTGGTTTATCGAGACTAATCCGGACCAAAACCTGAAGTGCCAAATCATTTTGCACATTTTTGTCTTTTTTGGCGCACTGAGAACCCCACCGAACAGTTCCCTTGGTCCGATGATGGAGCTTCAAATGTGGACATGTGTAGAATGACCAACCTCACATGTTTGACCTATTTCCGGAGTCAAAAGACTTAGCATGCAAATTATGACCCCTCAACCCGAAAGTTAGCTTTCGTAGATTTGGCCGAGCAATAGGAAATTTTGGGGAATGAGGTATGAATGGCCCCAAAACACTTCCATTAGCTCAAGACCATCATTATATATATTTTTGAATACTAATAGCAGTGGTTGTGGAGCAATAATCTTTAATTTAGTTGGAATAACATTATTTAAGGTACTTCCTTTTATGATTTGCTAAGGTGAATGATTTGTTAAGGCACCAATATGCCTCAAAGTCATGTTATAGTGGATGGAATATGTTTGAAAGCTCAAGTGTGATTAATGTAGAGTTTGGATTCTGTGTTTGCTCAGTTGGGCTTATCTCACTTACATATATGGACATGTTTACCTTATTTCCCTTTTTATGACATTTTTGAATGACCTAGAAGTATGTTGTGCATTGTGATACTTTCCAGAGTAGATTATGGGATTGTGCACAAATGATTGATCGATTGAATATATGTCTATGATACATTCTGTGTTGCATTACTAAATGGACCTGAATATGAGGAATTGCATATGGACCTTCCAGCTATGATAGCCTAGTCTAATACCCCATATGATACATTTGGGTTTAGACTAACACATGAGGTAATTGACTTGTTGACCATTAATGTCCTATGAGGAGGCCCTTTTTATTATGCCCAAGCTGAGAGAGAACCAATGAGAGTATGCCTCTACAGACTTGAGGGATGATGTGTACCCAAGGATCCGCACGTTTGTGTAAATTTGGAAGATGGTGAACTATCTCAAGGATCCGCATGTTGGTGTAAGCTTGGGAGACAGTGAGACCATAATAATAGCTTTTCTGTTGGATTGTGAATATGTATGATTTCTTGAGGGATCTGCACGTGGGTGTAAGTTTTGGCTTTGACCCGTGATAAAAAATAAATAAGGGGATTGTGCCTCCTTGGTTGAAAACCCATAAAACTATGTTATACACATAGAATAATCCTATCCCTTAGCCGTAAAACGGGGACAAATTCAGGTTGCTGAGACACCCTGGATAGAGATTGAAATCAAGTGGGAACTTACTATATTTTACATTGCCATACATCGTTTCTATTCATTTTGCATTTTCACGTCTTTGTTGATATTATTGTGAGAGTCTTGTGTATGAAACACTCGGCCTAATTTTCATATAGATTTAAGCATATAATATTGAGATATTGACTGTGGAGTTATACTCAGTAAGGATAGGAGAGAACAATGGATTGCGTAAACTTATAGTTATTCCACCTTAATGCTCACCACTTGCACATATACTATTCATATACACTTATTTCACACCTATTGCACTTTTCTCATAATGTTGGAGCATGAGCAAATACACTTCATCGAGCGATTACTCATTCCGGCTTCCATCTTATGTGTGCTGTTTTATATATTTCAGGTTTCAGGAGCTTAGTCACGAAGAGAAAGAACTGGGTTTGGGTATCGTACTCTGGTAGAATATCAATATTAGTCCAAATATAGACTTCTATTTATTTAGATTTTGTCAGATTTAGTTTTGATATTATTAGTTACTTATATCTTACTAGAACTATTTTAGTATTCCGCTTATGTTTTAACCATTGTGATCCACTCCCATTGAGATATGGGGTGAGAGTTACGAATTAATCAGGAGTCTCAGAAAATTGGGATTTTCTTGTTGGTTCGTGACAACATGCTACGGTGGAGCCTTGGGCCCAGCCAAGGGTATGTCAACCTCCAACACCGTACGGATCTTAGTCTAGTCGCAATCTATGCACCTAACTGAAGAACCTTAATCCAAGTCACAACTCTCAAGCGCCTTGATTAAGGTCTCATATCTGGCTCTAATCAGGCAATGTACAATTCCCTAAGGAATCTCATCATGGCTCTCCCAGGGTGACATATAATTCTATAGAGTCCTCTAAATGCGTCAGGGTTGGTCGTTGTGTAAGAAGCCAACCACTAACCTAGTGGCATATCGTATCTACATCCTCATAATATGGCTATAATGTGTGTGTAATGTGTACATATAATACACAATCTCATGTCTCATGAGAAGATAAACTCTATTAAATTCTCACGCATGAAATATAAAGTAATATGAGATGTCTACATATAAGACTGTACCACCTAACACAAATCACAAAACTATGTAATCCCATCTCTCGGACATGAACCTTAAAAGCTTGTCTAGTTATAGGTTTAGTCATGGGATCAACCACCATATCCTAAGTAGGGATATGTGTAAGGGACACGTCTCCATGTGCACCTCTGTCTCTGATATAATGACAGTGAATGTCAATGTGCTTCGTTGTCATGGTATTTGGGGTCCTTGGTGTAGGCCAACGATGCCATGCTATCACTATAAATGGTGATCTGCCTTACGCCAGCTTTGAAGACTCCAAAATCCTATAAGAATCGCCTCAACCATACGACCTCAAGGACGACTGCACAATAAGCCATGTACTCTAACTCCATGGTGGACAGCGCAACGCAGACTTGCTTCTTGCTACTCTAAGAGATGGCCCCGCTGTCTTGCAAGAATTTGTATCCTGACGTCGACTATCGACCGTCTAGATCACCTACCCAGTCTGCATCACAGTAGCCTCATATCTGCAAATATACTCGCTGGAATCAAATCATATAATCTGTTGTCCCACATAAGTATTCAAGAGTATGGTTTCATTGCCTTCTAATGAGTATGCCCTGAGTTACTTTGATAACCGCTGACTATGCCAACCACGAAAATAATATCAGGTCGAGTACACATCACAGCGTACATCAGACTACGTATAGCACTAGCATAGAGAATACTAGTCATCTGTTCCTTCTCTTTCTTTGTCTTTAGACAAAGACCAAGATGCAATGGAGCACCCTTCTCGACAAGCGTATCAATGAGTTTAACATCGTACATTCTGAAGCGCTCAAGTACCTTCTTTATGTAAGTCTCCTAGGACAAACACAGAAGCCTCTTTTAGCATGATTCCTGTGAATCTTAACACCTACCACATAATCCGCCTCACCTATATCCTTCATCTCAAAATTGACGGAAAGCCACTATTTAGTGGCAACAATAATCTCCTTGTGATTCCCCGCTATCAAAATGTCATCAACATACTACGACAAGATAAGAAAGCTCCTACTATGATGTCAAACATACACAATGGTTTTCCTCGATCACCGTGAAGCCAATGTTTATAATGGCTCAATGGAATCGAAGATACAACTACATGGATGACTGTTTCAAGCCGTAGGAGCGTTTGCATCTGCAAACTCTGCGCTTATGCCCCTTGGCCACGAAACCCTCTGGCTGATTCATATAGATCTCCTAATCCAGTTCTCCATTGAGAAACACAGTTTTGACATCGATATGGTAGAGTTTCAAATCAAGGTGTGCATCAATAGCTAGAATGAGGCAAATGGAGGCAAATATCACCACTGGTGAGAACGTCTCCTCGTAGTCTATATCCTCTCTCTGGGTATAACCTTTCGCCACGAGACGAGCCTTGTATCTCTCTACAGTTCCATTTGCCTTGCGCATGACCTTTTGAACCCACTTGTTCCAATGGTCTTGCGTCTAGGGGGAAGATCAACAAGTTCCTAGATTTGGTTCTTCTCTATGGACGTTATTTCATCTTGTATTGCAGTTATCCACTTCTGCAAAGCAGGTGATGATAATGCCTCCTGGTATGAATCGGGCTCATCATCATCGAGCGTGACAGTCATGAACGACTAACCCTCAATCGTAAAATGACGACGAGAAATCTGTCCAAGACTACTCCTACTCATATCCTCTAGGACACTCCCACTAGGTGGTAATCCACTCCCACTATCCATAACATCTGTAGAATCCATAGGATCCTATTGAGAACTGACGTTCTCAGTGGTGTTTGGATATGAGGTGATTTCCGTCAATCCCAACAGAGCTGGCTCATTCATCTCGAAGAGCTCTAGATTCATCATCCTTGATCTCTTCCTGCTTAGGAAATCATCCTCGATGAAATCCACATCAGGTGACTCAATCTGTGTTAGTCCCCCGTCGGTTTGTTCGCAGACAAAGACATAGCCCTTAGAATGCTCTGAGTATCTAAAAAAGATGCACTTAACGACTCTCTTGTTTAGCTTCCCTTTTCTGGTAGGAAGGCACATAAACACAGCCTGTAAATCCCCATGGCCTCATGTGAGTTAGGCCAGGCTCTCTACCTGTCCACAACTGGTATGGTGTGCAAGGAACTGACTTTGTAGGAACACGATTTAAAATGTAGGTCGCAATCATAAGTGTGTCCCCAAAAAATAATGGGCAGGGACGCATGCGCCATCATCGACCTCACTTAATCTAACAAAGTACGCTTATTCTCTCTGCTATACCATTATGTTGAGGTGTGCCTGGGATTGTCAATTGCCTACGGATTCCTTTTTCTTCACATAACTCTAGAAACATATTAGATAAATACTCGCGTCGTCCATTGGTATGGAAACACTTCATGTGTCTTTCCAATTGGTTCTTGACGTCCACCACAAAGCGTCTAAAACAATCTAATGCTTCTGACTTGTGGGAAATCAAGTAAACAAAACCGTATCGCATGTAATCATCGATGAATGTGATGAAATAGGACTATGCGTGCCGAGTCCTAACATTGATTGGTCCACATATGCCAGAATGAACTAACTCTAAAGGAACGTTTGCTCTTACTGCCTTATCAATGGTTTCCTATTAACTTACTGGCCAAACAATGGGTAATTGAACCTTGGCAAGCGATCCTAGTAGAATTGCTTTAGCCAATCGGTTCATCCTCTCTATCCCTATGTGACATAGTCTAGCATTCCATCTCAATGAATTAGAAAAATAACATCATCATCATCAGAAGTCAAATTAGAAACCAAATTTGCATCACTTGAATTATCAATATCAAATTTAAACAGACCATCAGAAATAAATCCCCTAACATATAAAACTGACTCTAAAGAAATGAAGACACAATCTCTACTGAAAATAACAGAAAAAACTCGTCTAAATATCTCTACTAGCTATAGCAGATTACTTTGGACATGTCTCTCTTTCCTCTATGTTTCCCTCTTTTGGGCGCTTGTTACCTTTGTTTGCCTTAGGCGCTTTCTCAGCTGTTTTCTCCTGTTGGGACGCCTTACCCTTGCGCTTGTGCCTAGACATGGTTGTCTTGCGCTTTGCCGGTTCGGCTAAGAGCACAATGCTATTAGACCTTGCGGTCTGACGCTTTGCCTCGAGCTTAAGATGATGCAACAAACCATTGAACTTTTAATGTTCTCATTGTGCATCATGACTAGCTTTATGTGCTCCCACGAGTCAGGTAGGGTCTCAAAACATCGAGAATCTGTTACTCATCTGTCACGCAATTACCTACGGCTTTCAGATCTCGTATCATAGATAACATCGTTCTAAGATGCTCAACCATGCTCACGCTAGGAGTCATCTTGTAGGTCTCAAATCTCATCGTCAATGCACGTAATCTAATAGCCGAGGTACCAACGAACGCAAGTTTCAGTGTGTTCCAAATTTCAAGTGCAATCTTATAGGCCTCGAATTCGCCAATAAGATCATTATGCATACTACTCAACATAGTAAAACATGCACAATGATCAATCTTGGCTCAAGCCTGATGGGCCTCCATATCTCTACGAAGTTAGGCAGTGGTCCCCTCCTCAGGATAAACTAGGCTATGTGAAAAAGTCTCTAGATCTCAGACTCATCGAGGAGATATTGGAGCTTCCTATTCCATATGTCATAGTTCTCACAATTCAATTTCTCACCCTTGTTTTAGGTCAGATACTGTACCCTAAGCGGTCATATCACTACAATTAAAGTGTACATTTCTCTAGCATCTCATATACACACATTGTTGATCTTGCATCAGTATCTAAGATTAAACAATAAAATTAATCTTTTATTTATCAGATAAAAAACACTAGACCGTAGCTCATAATGCATGACCATCACCAATACAATAAAATTTTAATATTCTTTCAATCCATAATTGTAACAACCCGAACAATTCAAAACTGTATATATGTGTATTTATATACGTATGTGTGTATGTATATAGATATATATAATAATTAG
>JAUPMG010000020.1:14418509-14445472 GCA_031762675.1 Pachysandra terminalis
TGTGAGCATTTAACTATAAATAAACACAATCTAAAGTTCTCTCCCATTCTCACAGAGTATAACTCAGTGGTCAGTAATCATACAACTATATGCATAGATTTTGTATGAAAATTAGGCCAAGTGTTTCATACACGAGGCACTCACACTAATATCAACACAGATATACAAATGCAAGTGGAATTGTTGTATGGAATGTGAAACATCGTAAGTTCCCATGTGATTGTAATCTCTATCCGGGGTGTCCTAGCAACCTGAATGTACCCCAGGATGTTTCAGCAACCTGAAATCATCCCCCGTATGATGGACTAAGGGATAGGATTATTCTATATGTACAACATAGTTTTAAGGGTTTTCAACCTAGGAGGCACAACCCCCACTTATTTTTAATCATGGGCAAGCGGCCAAAGCTGACATCCACATGTTAATTCCTTCAGGGAATCTTACATATTCACAATCCAACAGAAATAAAACATGGTCTCATTGTCTCCCAAGCTTACACCAACGTGCGGATCCTTGGGATAGTTTATCATCTTCCAAGCTTATACCAACGTGCGGATCCTTGGAAAATCATCATCCCTCAAGACTGTAGAGGCCTCCCTATGTGGATTCACTCTCAGCTTGGGTACATTCATAGGGTCTCCTTATACGACTAAAGTGGCTATCAAGTCAAATATCTCATGTGTTAGTCTAAACCCAATGTATCATGTGGGGTATTAGACTAGGCTATCGCAGCCAGAAGGTCCATATGCAATATCCAAATTCAAATCCATTTATTAATGCATCAAACAAGGTTTCACAGACATATATTCAAATCAGCAAACGTATGGGCACAGTCCCATAATCTATCCTACTAAGCAATTCAAAGTATACAAACAACTAATATTTATAATACTATAAGAATAATAAGGCAGTTATATACTATTGAGTAAATGAAACAATACCAATCGAGTACACAGGTACCAATTCCTCATCAACATATTAAGACCATAGAACATGATCCAACCATCATAATCTTATCCACAAGGCATTGAATGCCTAAACCACCACATTCCCAATAGAAAGCATACTAGAACACCTCAAATAGGCCTTTCATCACAATTGAATGTAAAATACATTAACACAACTAATATTTGCATTCAAACGCATGTATTATGATGGTATAAAGCTAATAGAAGTGTTTGGGGGACCATACTCGCTTATTTCTCCAAAACCACCTATTGCTCGGCCAAGTCTAGAAAATCGAATTTCTGGGTTAAGGGGTCAAATTTTGCATGATAGGTCTAACTGTCCCGGAAATAGGCTAAACACGTATGATTGGTCAAGATACATGCACTCCCATTTGAATCACTCAATTTGGACCTGGGGAGCTGCTCGACAGGGAGCTCGGCGACCCTTCGATGCGCCGAAAAGTGCAAAAGTGTGCCAAATAGGTTGGCACCTTGGGGTTTGGTTTAAATGAGTCTCGATAGAAAAGAAGTCAACTTAGTTTGGTCACTAATTTAGTTCAGCGACCTATTAGGCTCACCGAAAGGGGTTTGAAAACCTCTTAGACTCGCCTAGGCTACCCTCGGCGACAAAACCAGAGAGCCTAAATGGCCTCTGAGATTCGAAGGACTCTTCGGCTCGCCGAACAGGTCGTCGAACATCAGGAAGGGTCCAAAAGATATGTAATTTCACCAGGAGGTTGTTCACACTCCCAAGAAGGCTTGATTATGATTAATTTATGATTAAGTTGGTCTATAGTGGAGATTTGGGGTTTTCCCCTTATTTTCTGCACTTGGGGTTGATTTTACCACAAATTAAGACATTATAGTGGTCTAGTGTTTGGGGTTACCTCATACATCACAAATATAGGTTGAAAATCCCAAGGAGAAGATGGGTATACAACAATCAACCATTCTCCTAAGTCAAAATACAAAAGCACAACTAAACACATCTTCAAAGAGATGATACTCAACTTGGGGCGTTGCCAAAAATGCGTCGGGGTCGATCCGTTGTGCCTCCGTGATCTCCATAGGTCTCCAACACGCTCCATAGCTCCAAGAAAAGAGAAGAGAGGAGGAAGAAGAGAAAAATGCTAAAAATGTGACTAAGGGTTCTATTTATAGGCTCACGGGTCAAATTGTGAATAAGTTCAGCAGCGGGGGTAAAATGGGGTTTCTGATACCACATTTTCCAATAGGTCACCTAAGCAAGTTCTAGTAGAGGGCTTTTACAGGTGGGTCTGGGGTGGATCTCGGGAGCTGACGGATATGATTAATTATCTATTCTAATCATTTTATTTTAAATTAATCTCTATGGTCTCTGCTGACTAAACAGGTTGGCTACCTAAAATAATTAAATTTTTCTACTTAGTATAACTTCCTGTGGTTGGGGCCTGATGAGTACTAATTTAGTTTATTAGTGAAGTTATTTTACTTATTTTAAATTTAACCTGATTATTAATCTTAATTATTTAGGGGTAATTGTTCAAGTTCTTACATAATGTTTGTGGGTAGCATTCTGTTAAACCCTCATGAGACTTTACTCGTCCACTAAGGATTCCTAGGGGTTTAAAAGGCTTATTGCATACGCTAAATGCAATCATACATCCCATGAAAGATGGATATTGAATGTTAGTTTTATTTTCAGTTTTGTATTACTAAGGGACTAGCAATATGAAAGTTTGGGGGTGTTGATTCATACTGAAAAGTGTAGTTTTGAGCATGGTTTTAAATTTCGGCTGCATGCCGTGGCATGCCACTGAAATATCGCCATTTCCCCCTGGGCGAAATTTCGGGGAAAATCAAAACTTAAAACCTTGGTTTTGAGCCTCATTTCTACTCCTTATCTCGCATAAAATAGACCTTAGTTTTATGTTAATTTGATATTCTGTCTTGTTTTTTATGTTTATAGGTCTTCATAGGTCAATATCATTAAATGCTAACTATAGTAAGCAATTAAAGTGCTGAAGGCATGAGATGGTGCATATCAGAAGAATGAGGGCTATTTTTAGGCTACTAAACATCCGTATTGGAGAAAGGATATTTCTAGATGAATGATTGCCAGTTGCATTAGTTTTCCAACGCATCTTGAACCGTCTCAATTGGATATAGGAAGAAGGAGATATGGTCCAAATGATGAACTGGATCGAAAAGCCCACAAGCCCACTCGAAAACCCACTATCCCCACTTGCACAAAGCATATTCAAGGAATATCTAAGGCATATCTAAAGAATATTCAAGGCATATCCAAAGGAATATCCAAAGCATATCCTATTTTTGAAGCCTATAAATACCCCCTTTCACCCCCTTAGTTTATATACTTATTCCTTTCTTAGTTCTAGTTTGTTTTCAATTATGTCTTTCATTTCGTTGTTGTAATTTAAATTTCAAGGCTTTTGGTCTTCAATTTCTAAGCTTTGTTCTTCATGTTCTTGGGGAAGTTCTTCAAAGCACGTCAGTTAATCGGTATGTATTTTGGCTTTCAATTTCAAATAAATAGTTCAAATGATGGAATTGAAACTAGAATATTTATTTGAAATTGAAGGCCAAAATACATACATATTAACTGAAGTGCTTTGAAGAACTTCACCAAGAACATAAAGAACAAAGCTTAATGGAAGACCAAAAGCCTTGAAATGTAAATTACAACAAAGAAATGAAAGACATAATTTAAAACAGATTAGAACTAAGAAGGGAAGAAGTATATAAACTAAGGGGGTGAAAGGGGGTATTTATAGGCTTCAAAAACAGGATATGCTTTGGATATGCTTTAGATATTCCTTTGGATATGCCTTGGATATGCTTTGTGCAAGTGGGGATAGTGGGCTTGTGGGCTTTCTGGTCCAGTTCACCATTTGGACCATATTTCCTTCTTCCAATATCCAATTGAGACGGTTCAAGATACGTTGAAAAACTACTGCAATTGGATATCATTCATCTAGAAATATCCTTTCTCCAATACAGATGTTTACTAGCCCAAAAATAGCCCTCAATCATTTGTTTTGCACCATCTCATGCCTTCCTTCAGCACTTTAATTGCTTCTCAAAGTCAGAATTTGATGATATTGACCTCTGAAAACCTATAAACATAAAAAAAACAAGACAAAACATCAAATTAACATTAAACTAAGGTCTAGTATACGTGAGGTAAGGGGTAGAAATGCGGCTCAAAACTACACTTTTCTGTGTGAATCAACACCCCCCCCAAACTTACATATTACTAGTCCCTTAGCCATACAAAACTGAAAATAAAACTAAACATTCTATATCCATCTTTCGTGAGATGCACGATTGCATTTAGCGTATGCAATAAGCCTTTTAAACCCCTAGGAATCCCTAGTTGACGAGTAAAGTCTCATGAGGGTTTAACAGAATGCTACCCACAAACATTAATTCTTAATCATTTTATTAAAGAAAATAAAGGCACATAGGAAAAATGGTTCTCATTCATTAACAAATTTTAAATAAAGAACTCCATCTTCAAAAACTTTTAGAAATACAAAGTCTAAATACTTACAAATAACTAGCTAAGAAATCACAGAGTGCAAGTGAAATTAATACATAATTATAAGGCTTCAACTAGATTTTAATATGCAAGACTCATCATCTCAACCTTACTGGAATTCCCTACCAAGATAAACAACCAAGGCAATATATATATATATATATAAGCTTTTCTAATTGACCCTAGTAACTAGTGTTGGGCCAATGACTCCCAAACCAAACGGTTTTAAGGCACTAAGTGTAGAACACCTTGAAAGGCTTACTTACTCGGGTCAAAAAGGCTACGAAACTAAACTAGTCTATTTATTGACCAACATAAATTCTTCACCTTTTGATGCGAACACACTGCTTTTCAAGGCAAGAGGCCCGGTTACTCATTAAAGAACTTAGAATGATCAATTATAACATATATATTCATTTTCTTTCATTCGATAATGCCAAGATTAGTCATCAAACAGGTTTAACCACAAGAAATCAAGACTCTGAACCGAACAAACTCAATTTCTCATTTCATATCTCACAAACTAAGTATTAGTGTATGCGTGATATTCTCAAATTGTGATTCCTCAAATAAGCTAAAGGTAAATAACCATACTCGGATTTCCTAATGAATTGATCATGTGTTCAAAAATTTAAATTCGCTAATGATATTGAATCAAAACTCAAAGTTAGTCTACTTTTATTTTGAAAAGATTTTCTTTTTCCTTATATACATATAAACACAAATGACTTCCCACCCTCAAACTTAAATCGAACATTGTCCTCAATGTGAGATAGAAAAAATCAATAATAAATGAATGATTGAAGTTAAAAGAACAATATTACCTCAGTCACAAGGTGGAGTACACAAATTTGGGTAGGGGAAAAAATAACCCCCAAACTGGGAGTTTGCAAAACCTAAAAATAACAACAACAAAAAAAAGAAACATGGGTTGCCTCCCAAAAGCACTAAGTTTTACGTTTTCATCCAGACGCATATTCATTAACTATAAATTGGATCAACTAGATCTATCATGTCAACTTGGACAGACTCAAGCTCATAAAAAGGTTTTACACGCTGACCATTGACTTGAATTCAAGACCCATCAGTTGGATTTTCAAGGGTAATAGCTCCATAAAGAGTGATAGAATGAACAATGAATGGACCTGACCAACGAGTCTTTAATTGTTCAAGAAACAAGTGTAACCTAGAATTATACAAGAGGACTCTTTGGCTCAGCACAAACTCTTTCCTTAGAAAATTTCTATCTTGGATCCATTTTGTTTTCTCCTTATATGCTTTAGACTTGTCAGAAGCATCATTCCTGGTTTCTTCTAATTCATCAAGTTGTAGTTTCTTATGGTCTCCTGCTGCAGCTAGGTCAAAATTAAGGTGCTTAATAGCTCACTCGGGCTCTATATTCTAACTCAACAGGGAGATGACAAGGTTTGCCAAAAACCAACCAATAAGGTGACATACCTATCGGGGTTTTATAAGCAGTTCGGTAAGCCCATAAAGCATCATTTAGGCGTGAGGACCAGTCTTTCCGATGGATATTAACTGGCTTTTCAAGTATTTCCTTTATTTGTCGGTTAGATACTTCTACTTGCCCACTCGTCTGACGATGATATGTGGTAGCAACCTTGTGAGTTACACCATATTTACTACCCAAATTTTCAAAGACCCTATTACAAAAGTGGGTGCCCTCATCACTAATGATAGCATGAGGGACACTGATCTGAGCAAGATATGCTCCTTAAGAAAGGAACTAACAACGTGATGCTCATTTGAACGGATAGGAATGGCCTCTATCCATTTGGATACATAGTCAACAACAACCATGAAATACTTAAATCTTAGTAAAGATGGAAACTGTCCCATAAAGTCTATAGCCCAAACATCAAAAAGTTCTACAATAAGAATAAGGTTTTGGGGCATCTCATGCCTTTGTGATAAACACCCTAATTGTTCTCACTTAGAACAAGTTTTACAATAAGCAGGGCATCACAAAATAAAGTGGGCCAATAAAAACCTCTCTACAAAACCTTTGCAACTATTTTTCTAGAACTAAAATGACCGTCACAGGCATGGTCATGACAAAAGGAGATAATCCTAGTATGTTCAGTATTAGGGACACATCTACGAATAATCTGATCAGGGCAATACTTAAACAAATAAGAATCATCCCAAGAGTAGTATTTCACAACTGTCCCAAATTTTGACTTTTCTTGCTTAGTCCATTATAAAGGAATTTGTTCAGTGACTAAATAATTCACAATGCCAGCATACCAAGGTGTTTGTGAAACATAGAACAATTTCTCATCCGAGAAGGAGTCTAGAATGGGCAATGGATCCTTAGAAAACTCTATTTAGAGTTTGGACAGATGGTCAGCAACCACATTCTTTGTACCCTTCTTATCTCGTATCACTAAGCCAAACTCTTGCAGCAATAAGAGTCAGCGGATCAAACGTGGCTTAGCATCCTTTTAAGATAAAAGGTGCCTGAGTGTTGCATAATCAGTGTAGATTATGACCTTAGACTCGAGAAGATAGGATCTAAATTTATCCAATAAAACACCACAACTAATAATTCTTTCTCAATGGTAGTGTAATTTACTTGGGCTGGGTCAAGGGTTTTACTGGTATAATAAATAACATGAGGGCGCTTGTTTACCCTTTGACCTAACATAATCAAGGTTTTTATTCTCGGGATCTTGGATCGGGCCGATCCCGATCCTGGTCCGATCCAAGTTTTGGATTGTCCTTTAAAAAAAAAGAAAAAAAATTGATCAGTTCGGATCGGCCGATTTGTATTAGTATCGCTCGGATCGGTCCGAACCAATGCCAATTGAAAAAAAAATGGATTAGACTGGATCTAACCGGATCGGCCGATCCGTATCTGGATCGGTCCGATCCAAAGCCACTTGATACAATAGTTTGTATCGTGGCTTGGGATTGGACCGGTCCTGGCCGATCCCAATTCTAATAGGCCAATCCGAGCCAATAGGGACCGATCCTTGAAACCATGAACATAATCTGAGGCATCGCACATTACTTCAAATGGAATACTCCAATCAGGCAGTTGAATAATAGGTGCAAAAGTCAACTCTTGCTTAAGCCGCTCAAATGCAGCTACACAATGCTCATCAAAATTAAATCGAGCATCTTTAGCAAGAAGACTACTTAAAGGCCTTGCTATGGTGGAGAAATTTTTAATGAAGCGGCAATAGAAACCAGTATGTCCTAAAAAGGAATGGATATCCCTAAGAATCCTACGTAGGGGAAGAGTTGAAATAATTTCAACTTTTGCCTTATCAACTTCTATTCCCTCACTCGAAATCACATGTCCTAAAACAATGCCCTTTTTTACCATGACATGGCATTTTTCTCTTGACAATGAGTTAAGACTAACTCGAGATGGACTAAACATGTGTCAAAGGAAGACCCGTGGATGGAGAAATCATCCAAAAAAACTCTAAGAATCGCTCAACCATATCACTAAAAATGCTAAGCATTCACCTTCGAAAAGTAGCCGAGGCATTACAGAGCCCAAATGGCATACGACGATAGGCAAAGGTGCCGAATGGACACGTGAACGTGGTCTTTTCCTGGTCCTCTAGGGTAATGAGTGTTTGATTATACCCAGAATATCCATCAAGGAAACAATAAAAAGCATGACCCTCTAATCTCTCAAGCATTTGATCGTTGAAAGGAAATGGAAAATGATCTTTCCTAGTATTAGTGTTCAACTCGTGTGAATACGTTTAGGCACTAGCTCATTGGAACTATTCTCTACTACTGTGATGCTAGATATCGTAGGTACAACATGGACAGGACTAACACATTTACTATCAGAGATAGGGTAGATAATGTCAGCATCTAAGAGTTTAAGAATCTCAGCTCTTACTGTCTCTTGCAAGGTATGGTTGAGGCGACGTTGTGGCTCTCTAGAGAATTTGGCATCATCCTCTAAATGTATGCGATGAGTGCACACACTAGGAGACATGCCATGAATGTCATCTATGGACCAAACTAAAGTAGATTAATGGTTTCTTAGAATTGTGAGAAGCTGTTCCTGTTTGCTCTCAATTAGATCAGTAGCTATGATGACTGGAAAAGTTTCATTTGGGTAAAGATAAGAATATTTAAGCTCATTGGGTAAAGATTTTAAATCCATCGTCTGTGATGGATTTGGTTCAAACACAATCTCAAATGTGAGAACTGTTATGGATTCAGGGGAACTTAGGGTCACATGCTGTAAAGACTTAAAGGGATCTTCCCTAAAGATTTTCAAAGAAGATGTCTTTAGAAGGGAATTCACCTCTTGAATAGAGGATTCAATGTCAAACTCAACATGGAAATGGTTAAGCAATTGCTTAAGTGGGTCCATAAACTCATCAAAAGTTTCGGCAATTGCACTGTCAATCACACACACCTCCTCTAACATATTGGCATCCTCAGGTTGGTGCATGAGTTGATAAATGTTGATCTCAACAATCATGTTCCCAAAGGACAGGGTCATGGACCCATTCCTACAATTTATGTGGGCATTGTCAATAGCCAAGAAAGGTCTCCCTAATATTATGGGAACATGATTATCTGATGCTTGGTGTGCGTCTAAAATGATGAAATTGACTGAGTGGTAAAAATCAGACACCTGCACCAAAACATCCTCCACCACCCCTCCATAATATTTAACAAACCTATTTGTTAATTGGAGTGTTATCCTAGTGGGCTTCATATCTGTTAAACCCATTTCCTGATACAAGGAATAAGGTAACAAGTTCACACTAGCTCCTAAGTCAAGAAGGGCATTTCCCGTGAACTTGTCACCTATCCTACAGGAAACAGTCGGGCTACCTGGGTCCTTGTATTTCACAATACCCCTTATATTGAAATGGATGTAATAAGGAATGCACCTAGGGGTATGTGTGTCTTTCTTTTGATCGTACAGAGGTCTTTGAGAAACGTTGCATAGGATGGGATCTATTGAATGGCAGTTAAGAAGGGAATGTTGATATGAATATTTTGAAATACCTCCTTAATTTCATTAAACATTTTGGCCTTAGGTGTAGGAACTAGTCTGTCAAGGTAGGGTGCTTTCAACACAAAGGCAGGTACATCTGTTGGAGATGATACAGTAATCTCCTTAGGTAAACTAGATGAATTAGAGTTAGAACAAGGAGAGGTGTCTTCTGGAGATGAAGATTGTTTCTTTTCAGATGAGTTGGGGGTTTCCCCAACCTTTCGTCAATCTTCCTCCCCAATCTTAGGGTGGTCACAGAATTGGCCTCCTTATTGAATTGGGGTGGTCCAGATGAAGTGCTCACCTCATAAGCATTCTCCTTAGTTAAACCTCTAGGATTGGCAATAGGCTAACTTGGGAATTTTCCTTTTTCCTGCTCGACCTCTAACAGATTTAATCTTTGTTCTATTCTCTGCATAGACTGTTGTTGGGTAGATATGAATTGGGTTAACAGATCTTCAAGACCTGGCTTTGATTGGGGTGATGGTATATACTAAGGTTGTGGGACTGATTGCCTAGGATTTTGAGCATAGGAAGATTGAGGAAAGAATTGTTGATTGAGAGGTGGTAGTTGACATGGCCTGAATTGGACCCCCTTGAGATCGAATTGACCTTGAAATGGCTGAACTTGTCCAAAAGTATGTCTAGATTGTTGGAAACCCAGAGGACCACCTACTGTTGACCGGTTAGGCTAAGTGGGAGGTTGAGATTGCCTCCACGAGAAATTTGGGTGGTTCCTCATATCAGGATGATATGTCTGACTACATGAATTTGGAGTGAGTTTCCTATAGGCATTGAAAGTACACATTTTATCATTTTGACTATCAGGATACCCTTGAGAAATGGGGCACTGAGCTAAAGTGTGTCCTACAATCAGACAGATACAGCAAGGCTCTACAGAATTGCTTATGTTCATGGTTTGGGATGAAGGAGAATTGTTATGCTTGATGGAACAAGCGAATGTTTCCACAGTCTTAGTCAAGCCCTAAAGTAGGGATTTGAGCTCAAGGTTAGACTTGGTCTCAAAGATACCTCATCTCCTAGAAAAAGTATCAGTCGAGTCTACACTCGAGTCCCACTATTGTGAGTCATCTCCTAGTTCTAGGAGAAATTTGTAGGTTTCAGCTCGTGTCAGCTGCATGAATTTACCCTTATGCATCGACTGGATCATATTCCTAGAACTAGGGGTAAGCCCATTGTAGAAATATTTGACTAACCTACTTTTTTCGATACCATGATGGGGACACTTAATGATAAAGTCTTGGGAACGGTCCCAAGCTTCATGGTATTGCTCATCAATTATCTGTCTAAATTCTTGGATAGACTGACACATTGAGTTGGTAAGACTCACTGGATAGAATTTAGACATTAACTTCTTTACTAAATCAACCCATGTACGAATAGATTGGGTGACAGGGAATTAAGCTAGAGGACAGCTTTATCTTGGGGGAAATGGAAAACGTCTTACGCGGGCATTCTCCTCATCAAGGTTTTGATTCTTAAAGGTGTTACACACCGCAAGAAATTTCCTTAAGTGAGTGTATGGGCTTTCTCTATCCATCCTATGAAAACTAGGCAACATCGCAATGGTTACCGGACGGATTTCAAACTGCGCCACATTGGCTGCAGGTTCTATACAGTTGGGAGGGTTGGCTATGATTCGCGCAAAATAATCCATAAGGGGACGCTCTTCTGTCGTCTGAGCTGGTAGAGGAATTTTTATGACTCTAGGTGTACGAGTTTCAACTTGTTGATTTTTAAGTGATTGTTCTAGCTCGTGGTCTAAAGGAATTAACTCTTGACAACTAGAACGACGCCCGTCCATGCATGTATTCCAACTATTGAACAAACAATCATGCAAAAGAAAAAATAAAAATCACGCATACCCTAATGGTTTTCCTAAATACTAGACATCTCCTAACTGTTGAAAGAGAGTACCTAAACTCCCAATTCGACCCTATGAAATCACGTTGATACAATTCGGCTTCCAGGAAAGTGGTTGGGTTCAATACCTCCTTAAAAACCACCCCCTTTTTGCCTCTTATCGGCTTGGTGCCAAAGCTTTCCTAGATATCACGCATGATCAAGGGGCACAATCAAAAATTATAAGTGATCTTCTACCTATTGAACTTGAAATCATATGGCCAATGTCTACTTGATTTTAAAGTTTTGTGTTGGAGGCTATGTGAGGTTGATTTTCCTGTGGGCAAGAATTTAGTGATGAAATCTGAATTTTTATCTTGTTTAGAGGTAATCGCTCTTACTAAGTGCACCAAATTTCTTGTGTTTCAATCAAGCATTCATTCTTTAAGTAGACAATAAACACGCAAATCACAAATAAATCACAAAGAATTTAAAAGAAGGGTTTTATAGACAAACCTCCCCAAACAAAGTGGGGGAAGAACACAATACAACTAACTTCGATTCTTGTGCTCTTGATCATGCGCTCGAGCGTAGGCAACAACAGGGCTTAAAACAGAGATTAGTGTACAAAAAATAAATAAAAAGAAAAAGAAAAAAAATAATACAAAAAAGATATTAAATATATTTGTGATTTTTTTTAACAGAAAATGAACATATTTGATAAAGATACATACATACATACATACATACATATATATAAATCAATCTCGAGAACTTTAAACATGACTGTTACCAATCCCCGGCAACGACGTCATTTTGATAAGCGGTTTTTACGTCGTTGGATTAACACTATAAAAAACCTCTCCGATTAAATATACTAGCAAGTACAGTGGAGTAGGGTATCAAATCCACGAGGACTGGGGGTATGCTTGTATAAAGCTTCTGTTTAAATATTCATGTTTTTATTAAAAGAGGAGAGGTGAAGAATTTAAAACCATTTTTCTTAGTGTTTTTAAAACCTATTCTATGGAAAGCAATGAACAAATGATGAAATTGAAACTAGAATATTTATTTGAAATTGAAAGCCAAAATACATACCGATTAACTAAAGTGCTTTGAAGAACTTCCCCAAGAACATGATAAACAAAGCTTAGAAATTGAAAACCAAAAGCCTTGAAATGTAAATTACAACAAAGAAATGAAAGACATAATTTAAAACAAACTAGAACTAAAAAGGGGACAAGTATAGAAACTAAGGGGGTGAAAGGGGTATTTATAGGCTTCAAAAACAGGATATGTTTTGGATATTCCTTGGATATGCTTTGGATATTCCTTTGGATGTGCCTTGGATATTCATTTGGATATGCTTTGGATATTCCTTTGGATATACCTTGGATATTCCTTTGGATATGCCTTTGATATGCCTTTGGATACGCTTTGGATATTCCTTTGGATACGCTCTGTGCAAGTGGGGATAGTGGGCTTTCGAGTAGGCTTGTGGGCTATCCAGTCAGTTCACCATTTTGACCATATCTCCTTCTTTTGATTTCCAACTAAGATGGTTCAAGATGCGTTGGAAAACTAATGCAATTGGATACCATTCCAATACGGATATTTACTAGCCCAAAAATAGCTCTCAATCTTCTATTTTGCACCATTTCATGCCTTCCTTCAGCACTTTAAGTGCTTTACAAAGTCAGAATTTGATGATATTGACCTCTGAAGACCTATAAACATTAAAAACAAAACAAAACATCAAATTAACATTAAACTAAGGTCTAGTATATGCGAGGTAAGGGGTAGAAATGCGACTCAAAACTACATTTTTCAATGTGAATCAGTTTCATTCTTAGATTGGGTGAAATTATGAATTAATATATTTAGATTTCATTTAATGATGATTTTTAATAGTTTATAAGTATTCTAAATGATTTCGAATTGAACCGGATTGAGGATTTCAAATTTTGGGCTTCCAGGAAGAATCTATGATTCAATTCCCGTGACCAAAAATGCATAGAAGAGTGACCCATCGATAGACACCGGTGTACTGGTGGTGTTGCCGACAAGAGCTAAAATTACATTGAAAAATGCCCATTGGCAGGCTTCGGTACACCAATGGTGCTGTCGACTAGAACAAAGTATTTTATTTGTATTTTTATTGTATTCCTATGTTTGTTAGAAACACAATGGTCCAAGTTTGAGGTCAATTCGATAAGTATATAATTAGTTATGATTTAAACACTGAAGATGTGTCAAAAATGAAAAAATGGCCTTCGGTAAGTACCATGGTGCTACAGAGCTACCTACCTCCAATGGAGTCCAAACATTATGGACACCATGAAATGGGGAGTTTGAGTTGCTTGTAGTGTAGTTTGATTAGTTTAATGAAGTTATGATCTATTATATACTTCTACGCTGGATAGGATACTTATGATGGCTTCCGACAGATTATTCGCGTGTATGGGCGCGTGGATAGTTTCTGACGGGAAGTATCATCAGAATCCTAATTTTATGATTTCTATGCATGACCTTGGTACTAAATGGATATGTTATGTTAGTTATGATTTCCATATAGTTATGACATGTGGAAAGGATACCCGTGATGGCATCCGGCGGATTATTCGTGTGTATTTGCGCACAGATAGTTTCCGAAGGACGTTATCATTGGAAATTCTACTAATACATGGAAATAATAGCTTGTTCGGCCCACCGAGCAACTACGGGCAAAGGTTTGAATTCTACTTTGTTTATAGGTAATTGTTTTGTGAAGACCTCCCTTGGATCATACCCCTAAATGAAGCGGAGAAATAGCTATGGGAATTGAGCCCGGTAGGTTGAAAATCCTACAAAAACATGTACACGTGAGAAGTGACAATGAAAGGTGATGGGTGTGAGTGTGGAATAACATGTGAAGGTTACTTGGTAAAGCCAGCTGATCACTGGGAATTGCATTCATTAGCATGCATAGATTGGTAACAATGTTTATGATTAACCATTAATTGTTGTTCTTAATATTCTCGTAACAATGTTGCTATAATGCTAGGAATTATGTTATGATGTAATGATGTACAATTGTATCACACTTCTCTTAATTACCATGTTATTACTGTGTTGGGTTTTGGACTAATGGTATTCCACGAGGATAGATGACAAAATTGATTCTTATTGGGCATTCCTAACTCATGTAACATTTTATGTACAGGTTAAGGTGATATGATGGGTGAACTTGGACTAGATGTTGTTTTCCCTTTATTTCAGAATTTTGATAGATTGTTATAATTCGTTTTAATTGATTATGTTGGGTTGGAATGTAAACATGCAGGATTGTTTTTATTATGGATGTAGGCTCTTCTGAAGCCATGGTTTTAATTTAATTTCTTATTTTCGCTTTCGCACTCAGATGGTTTTATTAGAGTAGTTATCATTATTCTATTTTTGGTGTTTTGTTTTGGTGATCTGCGTTCCACGGTTGGGAACCCAAAGGTTTCACCTCATGATCTGTGCCATCCGCGTAGGGTTTGTGCCACAAGATTCGAGGTGTGACAGAGAGATTCGTGAGTTGTAGGAGAGATATTAGGGAGCGAAGCTCGAGAGTTATGGGAAGATATATAAGGGAGAGATTATCTTGAAAATAATACAAAATGGGTGTAAGAGGTTGGGGAGTTATAGGGAGAGATATTAAAGTAAAATTACTATGATAGCCTCAAATTAATATAAAAAGAAAAAATATTGATGGATGTTTTTGTCAAAATAATGCAAAATTTTAGCACGCTTTCCGACGTGCGCCTTCCCTTAATAGTATAGATAAGGCAAGTTGCAAAAACTTTTGATATTAGAAAGTCCAAATGTTTGCTGTTTTCATTTTTTTTTTTTCCTTGATACGGTTCATATCACCCACATAAAAAACATAATCATTGACTTCAATTATAAAGTGCATTGATTGTAGTATAAAACAATAAGCCACTAAAATAGATCTGCTAATCTATAGTGTGAGGGATTTAGTAAGTTTATATAGTGCTACCCACTACTAAACTATAAATTTTTCAAAAATTGTTCAATACATAGAAATGGGAATGTAATATATAGTATGTAATAGAAAGAGGAGCTCTTGAGGCTAAAACTTCCGAGCCTTGGATGTATATGAACGTACTTGAGGAAAGATATTTGCACTCATGCATTTTAATGGACATAGTTTGAGACCTTTGGGAATATTTATTTGGTCTCCTCTAAATAAGGACTCACAATGCACTAGAAATGTTAGCTATCTTGGTATGTTTTTCCTTTTTTCCTAGTACATAATATTTTTTGTTTGATCTTCTCTTCTTGGTACTGTTTTTTGTTTTGTTTGAACTTGTACCGTTTTGTATATTCCTTTATTTTTATAAAACAATTGTTTAGCTATCCATCAATATATATATATATATATAATGAGATCGTTAGATTCCTCAGTAGTTGGCATGTAGCTCACTGACTTGCCCAAGGTTACAAGTAAATGGAGATTAGGTATAACAGTTTAGAAAAGTGGAAGAATTTTAAGTAAAATATATTGCAAGCACATCATTAGTATATTGTATTTCTTATTTCTATATTTTTCTTATTTTATTTTGTTAGCATAATTTGTTTTCTTTGATTAGATGTTCACATCATTAATATTTGTCCTTTCGAGGAAAGCCCACCTCAGTTTGCCTTTTTTTTTTTTTGGTAAGACCCCAGCCTCAGAATCTTTAAAATAGTTTGAATACGGGGCATTTTATTCTCTGTTATTACATGACATTTTACTTTTGACATAGCATGGGTTGGTTTTGGAGTTTCTGTTCAGGGGTATGTTTTTTTGCTTTTATATCTGAAGCGATGATTCGTTTGCCCCTTCTTCTTTTTTATTTATAGGTTTGTTTGCCTTTTTCAACTCAACTTGCCTAACTGTAGTCTTTGGCTTAATCATAACTAAAGAGCTTAATGGTGTCATTAGGCTCGTATAAATCCTAAATGCACTTATAATTAGGTCAAACCCCAACCAGATTGAAACAAAGTTTAGGGTGTCTATGCATCGAACAATGATGAAGATAACGAAGTAAATTATGGGAGCCAGCTTCCTGAATGGTAAGTAAAAATTTGAGAAAGAGAGACGTTTCCAGTTTATTTATGGATGTGGGGTGTCACAGTTACAGATCTTAATTAGTGTGTTGAAATTCTGGTCAGGTTTGACAGTTCTAATCATCCGCAGAGTAGTTGGAGTATCTAACCTTATCAAAATAGGACGCGGATCCTCTGTGCTGAATCCCCGTGTGCCGAGGTGTGTGCTAGGACACACGCCAAAAGGCAAAATTATACTTTTGCCTGTTTTATGAGGGCAAAATTACAACACACACCTCGGCACACGGGATTCAACACAGAAGATCCCAGTCCGTTGAGGATGTTTACAATCTAAATTATTCATCTAAATATTAGTTTCATCAATTGTTCTTTTGATGGTTGGTGATTAATTGAGATTTTTTGGTAAGATGTAATTAATTGAGATGTTAGCTCCATTTCAAGAAAAAAAACAACTCAGATTTTTTGACATCCACTGCTTGGTTGGTTGCCATAGAATTTTAACCCGCTGTGTCGTCTGGGTTTGTTCGTCTTAATGAAGTTGTCTTGGTACTGGTGATGCTCAAGCCGGTACATAAGTCAATTTGACAATGAGATGTCAATTGTCCCAAATGGTTTGAACAACAAAGAGTTCGAAAATTTGCTTACACTGGCCTAAATCAAAAGAATGACCGTTCTAATGTAAGGTTTCTTTGATTGAGATGGAAAATGGGAATAAGAACAGAGATCAGTCAGGAATAAACAGAAAGGTCCACACAGAACTTAATTCAGAAAGAGAATTCTTAAGACAAAGATTTGTTGATTCTCAGAAAATATCAAATGTCAAGGAATCAAATCATTCTTTCTGGTGTATTATTGACCTTTTATAGCATCGTAATCATTACTGAATCGTTTGCAACATCTCATTCAATATATTCATAATGTTTCATCAATATATATGAGCGTTTTGATTTGAATGTTCAAAACGCTTCATCAAAGAATACAACGTTTCAATGAATGTACTCGAAACGCTTGGATTAGTAATGAATATACCGTTATAAAGTTAATGATACTTTACCGTTCTATGTTGATTCAAGTTCTTAAATGCTTCAAGTCATTGCAAGTAACTATCTTGACTTTACTTCACTTATATGACTATCCCTAAAAGTGACATGACTTTGGGATAGTAAACTTGTCATTTCGAGATTTTATCTCGAAATGCCTATCAATGACTACAACATAAGGATAGCATTATGTTGATAACTTTTTTATATGGGATGCTGACGAATTAGCCTTCTGTAATGACCCAACCAAAATATAGGACTAAATTATAATTAATATAAGTATAGGAGTTAGGGTGTAATTAATATAAGAGTTAATTTAAAATTTTAGTAAATTAGTTATAGATTTGACTTTGACTGTTTGTGATTGGTGGGTTGCACTGTAGGAAACTAAGTGTTTCACACACAATCATAACTTTTTAAGTTATAATGTGTGGCTAGGATCTTGTAGGAACTTTTAACTTAAATCAATGGTTAAGATTTAAAACATTAATAGAAGCTTCCATAGGAATTAGAAACTTGTAAGGATTTAAAATTTAAATAATAGAAACATAGTTAAATTATGAGAACTGGGAATTCATCTAATGGTTTAGAATCTAAAACATCTCAATGAAGGGACAAGATTAAAACACATATATTAATACTAATAGGACTAGGAAGTTGTTAAATTAGTATAAATAAGAGGCTTGGTCTGGTTTTCGAAAATCACACAAAGTTTGGAGCTAAAAAGGAGAAGAATGAAAAGAACAGATCTGAATTATCTGTTCTAACTCGGCAAAAGCACTGTAAGTATACGGATTAAACTTATTTTATGATTTAAGTAGAGTTTAAAGTTTATTTTTCAATTATACGAAGTAAGTTTTCAAAATCATATTAGTTTTCAAAGGTTTTCAAAACAATTTAACAACTATTTATTTACTAACGTTTTCTCAAATATTTAATTGGGTTTTGTTCAGAATTTAATATTAAGGGAAGTTACTAAAGGAAGAAAATTGATTTGAGGAATGTTCAGTTCGGAATTCTGGAAACACTGCCCAAAATAGACTGTTCGGCAAGTACTCGATGAGTCGAGTAGGCGTCGAACATGCCCAGAAGAGCACTTGGCGAGTACTCGATGAGCCGAGTATGCGCCAAGCCTCCTCTGCTAAGTTTTTAGTCCTAGTTTTGGCGCCGACACCATGCTCGATGAGCCGAGCTTGCGCCGAACCTCACAAAGTAAAGTTTAAGGCCTTGGTTTTGGCACCGAGAATATTCTCGAGGAATCGAGTATTTGCCGAGCCAATCCTTGAGACCAAATCCTAAAACCCAGAATATTTGACCAGAACCCTCTGTGACCACTCAATGCGCCAACCAACGTGCCGAATACCTGCCAAAACACACACTGATGACCTCTAGGCGCACCGAAACTTGCAAAGTTGTTCAAAATTGATTATATTTTCGTGAGCATGTGTAATTTGATCTTATTAGACTATTTCTGATGTTATTTAAGCATGAATATGCATGATTCAATTACTTATACCCTGTTTGGACTATTATTCACATGAGTTAGAACATGATATTTTGATATGATTGATTTTATATGATTTTAACATGTCAAGCATGCTAGGTAGACTTTTCTGGTACACAACTATTGCATGATTTGTTAACGTGCACAATCATCACTTGCACATCATTAGCCTTAATATCATGAATTTGGTTTATAGGTCTACACCCTTTGCATGTAAATTCAAACTGCTGAATTTTTAAGGACTATAAGGAGATTGCTGTGATCTGAAAATCACAGTAGGTGAGGAGAATTATGCATACTTATTTCTGGAGTTGAGGGACTAGCTATCCCAATATACCTATTTTGATTCTTGTCTTATGAGACAAATGTCCGTCTGGTTGGATGGATGGCCGAGTGAAAATCTGTTAGTAGATTTGTTTATGTATCATTCACAAGGAACATTTCACATTGGTGAAGCCCTGGAATTTTTCCCCATTATCGGAAATAAAGTGGGAAAACTGGACCTCTAGGTCGCAAATCCTTAATACTATGATGCGCACATGGAATAACCCCCTATTATGGCCGTGTATTCGGGGGATAATATTATCTTGTTTAGCCAGGGGTTTGATCGGGTATGAAACATACATTGAACGAATGTTATACAACAACCCACATTGCATGTTAGGTCTATTTGATTAAATCACACGTTGTGAATATACTTGTTTGGTGCACAACATGCATTAATAATTGAATCAGTCAATACATTGCATATTATATCTTACTAATTACTTGCACTGCATCAGATTACATGCCATATATATCTCATTCATACTTGCACTTTCAACACACATTATAAACATATTGACTCTTATAATCTGTTACTTATACTGACTATTATTGAAGAGTGAACCTTGGCCGTACTTCAAATTATAAACCATGTTTGATTCATTTATTTACTGAGCTAAGTGTAGCTGACGCTTTCGAACATAACATATTTCAGGACCTATTGTTGATGGACACATGGACCATGAGGACCAAAGTGGAGAACAAGAATGACCTGAAGATTTTACCAATAATTAGAGTTTTATTTGATGATTTTCCTAGATCTTGTAGTAGGATTTTATTCAATGTAACTTCAGTACTTAGTTAAATAGACTAGTTAATAGGGATATGATTTAAAGCATGAGACTAGCTTTATTTTGATTTCCGCTGTTTTTTGTTTGAAGGATGTTATTGATGGATACTATTTTTATAACATTACTTTCCTATATTTAATTCTAAATAATATCCTTTTTAAATTTAGTAATATTTGGTTACATATCGTTTATTCACTCCCATCTGGATATGGGGTGAGAGTTACAAACTCAATTTAGGAACTCCAATGAGATCTTAAAGTTTGGTTTGTCTCCCTTCTCAAGGTGGCCAACCTGTAAATGCTTTCATGGTATGATAATTGAATGTTTCAAAGGTTTTTCTTCGAGAATATGGTTTGAAGTCTATCTCAAGTAGAACTTCAAAATATACTATTAATTTCAAAATGATTCTCCCTGGATGGGCTTTTCGAAATATACTTATCTAACAATATTCAAAATTTCAATTTATATATCCTTTGCATGTGTATTTACATAATTTGACCTTGCCATGTGTCATTTTACAATTGGATTAAATCAATTTTCAAATTGGCTCATCATCAGTACCTCTCTAACAGTCGAATTGCGAACTGGACATATCAACGATGTTGTCTAACCCTAGTCTGGTTTGATAATGAAACTGATATGATCAAGTTGGGCCACTCATGTCACATAAGTATCTACATGGTTATTCCCATTCACTTTATCATGGAATAGTATGTTAACTATATTGGGTCCCACCCATGTGTGGTGGAAAACACGTTTGGTCATGTGTGTTGTGTGATGTAAAGAAATAAAGGAATATTGGGTTTATGGAAACTATTCGTCGACTGACCATCGCGAATTAAGTGAAACCCTAATCCGCATTGTTTCTTCTCTACTTAAAGGAAGTTATCACTTTCTTTGTTTGTATCTCTTTGTAACCTTCTGAGAAACCCTAACCCTAGGGTAGAGAACCAAAATCTCTTGTAGTTGTGAGAGTCTGTGAGGCACTTCTCTTGTAAAGGGTGTATTCGGGTGTTTGGGCTTGAAGGAGAAAGAGAGGGAGAAAGATCTCTATGTGAGTTGTAAGAATTTGCTCATAGTGAAAACTTTGATTGTCGTTTGACAACGGTCGTGAACGTAAGCAGTTTGGACCGAACCACGTTAATCTTTATGTATTGTGATTGGTTTGGTGTGTGTTTTTTCTTTTTGTTTGTTTTCTTTGATCCAAATTTGTTTTTCCGCATTAACGTTGTGAAAAAGGGAAATTATGACTGATTTCTAACAGACTATAGATTACTATATTTATTTGCCGTATGATGCAAAATGAGATCGGTTCAACTCTTAATACCCGTGCATCACATAGGGTTTCCACTTATATATATATATATGTGAGAGAGAGAGAGAGAGAGAGAGAGAGAGAAAGATAGAGAGGCCAACTAAAATTAGTTTCTTTTACTAATTCATACCAAAGATGTGATTGAAAATCCCTTTAAATTGATTTGCAAAAAGCATGTTAAATATTCTTGACTGATCCTGGGGGCAAGAAAGCACAAAGTTAAAATAGTGTTAGAATTAGAAGAATGACCCTTTCTTTTTCTTTTTATTCATCTTCTTCTTTTGCTTCCAACCCTCTTTTGTTGCATAGCTAACACCTTTTTTTCTTCTTGATCAGTCTTGACTTTTGGTCTGATGTAAACCCAAAGCTGAACCATCCTTTTTTTTCTTTTCTTGTAGTGTAAACCAAAGAATCATCCTCAAAGAAACTTCCTCATGGAAAACACAATGTAAACCAAAGAATCATCCACAAAAGCACCCACTACCATGTTGTTTGGTGAACTACTCTCCAATGGCTAACCATTTTAGCTCAACTTCCCACAAACAATCTCCATTCCTCTTTCTTTAAATATTTGAACCTTTCTTTAGACTTCTTCAATTACTTGATACCCCAAACATAAATTGTCTAATTTAATTCATCTCCGGAATGACTAGCCGTAATTCTCGAGCCGATAAGCGCACAAGTGCGGAGATCGTGCATGGTTCGGAGGCCTGTCATCGCCATTCTATTGAGCTTCTTGAAGAGTTGGGATTCCCCAAAGGTGTTCTTCCATTGCAAGAGCTCGAAGAGTGTGGGAGAGTCTGAGAAACTGGGTTCGTGTGGATGAAACAGAAGGCCCCGTATGACCATTTCTTCACGGGGACCAATACTTGCGTAAGCTACGCCACAGAGGTGACGACATACATAGAGAAGTTCAAAATGAAGAGAATGACTGGGATCAAGAGCAAGCAGATGCTGCTGTGGGTGCCAATAACAGAGATGAGCATTGAAGATGCTTCAAGTCGGAACATATATTTCAAAACTCCAGTGGGGATCAGAAGGTCCTTCCCGATCACAGCCTTCATGACAGAAGAAGAGAAGCAGAATTATACATCTTAAGAAAGCCAATGACCACTACACTTCCTAAGGGCTCTCCAGTCACTTGTAGTTAATCTAGCAAAATAAAGAATTACAGTTTCTGTACTAATTGTTAATGGAAATGTTTTCATAACAAATTCCTTCCATCATTTTCATTTTCATCTACTGCTCTTCACCTGTCTATCTCAGTTCAATTTCATTATAATTCCCTTCTGAACATATTACTAAAATGTATACATCATGTCATCTATCTCACATGAAATCCATATCACAAATCCAAGATTCCTATTCTGTTTCTATCTGTCTTCGACCAGTTAAAGTCCTTCTTTTTCACTTTTCTTAAAGTTTTTCTCTTTATATCCATGGCTCAATCCATTCTGAAAGCATATCCCAATGGAATCATATCCTCCTTTAGAGGCTAGAGATCTAACATACACAACAATCTGATTCAATTGACATTTGGCCTGACTTTTCCCAAGTTGAATCCAAGAAATGGCTAATCCTGACTCATGTTTGTATTTGCACTAACTTGATATTCCATTTTACAGAAACCCATTACAATATACTCAAAAGAGATACCAACAAAACCTTATCTAATCTACTAAAATATAATAAATAGATTCAAGAACATCCAATAACACCTCAACATATAAAGGGATAATGGTCCGAAAATAACCTGGGGAGACCCAGGATATTAAAAATTTTGGGGACAAATAACTATAATAAACACAGTAAAACGAAGATCAAAACAATGCACACAAATATAAGTGGTTCAGCTAAGCCTACATGCACGGGAGAGAAGACGTTTTCCACTATGTCAAAAACAAATTACGGTTACAACTTACACTCCTACCCGATATATAGGACAAAACCCCAATATAACCTTACCATACCGCGGGAGGGGGGTAGCCCCCCGCACCCCAACCCCATGGTACTGACCCGGCACAACAAATTACCCATGACCCGGTGGGCCCCCTCAAGTCCCTCCCCCTTGGATCTAGAGACTAGTGAATATGAGCCACCCATTACCTCTTAACAATACCTAAAATCAATGTTGTAACCATTAGCCCATTGAAAGATGGCTCCATAGAAACTGAATTATGTTGCAATGGAGGTAGGAGATCTCTGATAATCTCTAGAGTAACAAAAATATAAAAGCACGGCGCGAAAAAGTAAAGAAAGAATCAGTATAGCCGTAGATTGCTCTAAAATAGAATATCCAGTCATTATAGACATATATTAAGCGAATGACAATGGATGACATGTCTAAAACATATCATCTAAAAAAGACCAAATTGGACTGATCAATGCAATATTCAAAGGTAAATCACTATAAGAAAAAGAAAGAACTAAGAAGCATGATAACTTATATAAGCACAATTTATTCTACAAATACATAGGATGGATATTTATTAAATAGAATGTCTTTAAACTTACTTAGTTATAAGCTTGCCTAAGTAATCTACAGCTTCGAAGCTGCTTCTTTGTCCAGAAACCAAGTTGTCTCCCCTTCAGGTGAGACCATTTGAACAGGCAGCATGTCAGAACTTTGACCATTCCCCAGTGCTATATGTATTGCATCAGATTGACTAGCTCCAGGAACCACAAGTGCAATATAAGCAGATGAGTTGATCACAGGAAGTGTAAAAGTAATTCTCTCTGGAGGCGGTTTTGGAGAATCCTTAATAAATGTAACCCAACGCTGACTCTCATTGATGAGAGGATGACCAGGAAATAGAGATGCAATATGCCCATCTGGTCCCATTCCTAATAGCATGAGATCAAATTTTGGGAATCCAGAAGATGCTGATAAATCAACAATCTTGTTTTCAACCAAACGCTTAAGACAAGTCTCGTAGTCATCAGCGGCACCCTCGGCCGAAAGCGCATCATTGATAGCATAGACCTGTTCAGGTGGGATTTTAACCTGTAAAAGTAAGAGAAAGATAACGGTTTTTTTACAGGTTAACAGCAGTAACTAAAGGGAATACATGAGTATAAGATTTATACCAGGATCTCAAATATAAATATTAAGAACCAGTACTCATGATTACATGGTGTAAAGAATCGGCCGATCCCGAGTTGGATCGTCTGATATAACTCTGGCTCGGCTTGGTCCGATACATGATACATATGTCGGTCAAACACATTCAGATCGTCCTATCCAAATTGGGATCTTCCAATCCAACTTGGCTGAGTCAAAACAGATCAGCCGAGACAAGTAATTTAACTTTTTTGTTCTTTCGACTCATTGTTTGACTCGGCCGATCGTGATACGGATCGCCGATCCAACTCGGGATTGACCAGGAATGATCCCAATCCGATCCCTGAGTTCAAACACTAAGCATAATTGATAAAGAACCAGAAACCACATCTCCCTATAAAATACCGATCGCTACGATTTTAGTTTGTCGGTAAGATCCAACTTGGCAGAGTCAAAACAAATCGGCCGAGACAAGTAATTTATCATTTTTTTGTTCTTTTGACTCATTGTTTGACTCGGCCGATCCTGATACAGATTGCCAACCCACCTGATACGGATTGCCGATCCAACTCAGGATCGACTAGGAACGATCCCGATCCGATCCCCGAGTTCAAACACTAGGCATAATTGATAAAGAACCAGAAACCCCATCTCCCTATAAAATACCAATTGCTACGATTTTAGTTTGATGGCTTAGTGACTAATAAAAAGTTACTCTCTCATCTGGCAACAAAGTAAGGAACTGCGTGCCTTAATTACAAAATTAAAACTGATTAACTACAAGTACCCAATTGCAGTACCTATTACTAATCTTCAAGAAAGTTATTCAGAGCCACATTTGTTAAAATGCAAGCAGACTCTATGAAGTTCCTTATTGAGAAAGCACAATCCACAAACCCAACTCAATTGAATCTTCTCAAGGTGAAGCAAAACATTTCTAATAAAACAGTGAAATTCAGCAATAATCACACAAGAATCAGTAATCAATTATAAGAGATTTTAATAATCTTGAATTATGACCCATAATAAGTGGTAATTAAAAGTGTAAAACAAGGTTCCTCTTTTCTTTTTCATCTATTACTATAACAACTTAGTTTACCTTCGACAGAAAGCCATCGTAAGCAAGTTTGTAGTTACTTTCAGTATGATCCTTGGGGACGACTCTCTCATCCACCCAGAAAACATGCCATTTCGCCCAATCAACCAAATCAACATAAGGAGGTTCCACTAATTTCCTGAGAATTCAACATCAAGAGATCACTCAAAAAGAAATATAACTTTAATTCTCATATTATAGTTTCCTTCTGAATGGATAGAAAGCAAAGTTTTAGGGCTTCACCTCATACATTGGATGAGAGAACCTCCGGACAAGACCACGGTAAAGATCCCTCTCTCTTGAACGAACTTTTCCGATAAATCTGAGATGTATTTCGCGAGGGAGACCACGAGATCTTCCTCCGATTCAAAAACCTGCAGCTTTCCTCTACCTTTCTCAATGATGATTTCCGTCATGACGGACTGTGATTTCCACCTGAATCTGCTTCGATTTGTGGCGGGTAACGAAACCGTATTTGGTCGGAAGGAGCAAGCAGGGGCTTCGGCGGGAAACAACTGTTGATGTAATGCGATATGAAGAGACGATCGACGAGACGATCGGAGTCCAACGGGAAATGTACGCAAGATGATTGAAGAATCCACGAGAATTGCGTGCACGTTTGAGAATGTCGTAACCAGCGCGTGTTAGCGGCGCACGATAATATATTATAGCAAATCTCTGCCGTTCATTCAGGTGAGTTGTTGAAGAGGATGATGAATCAATTAACGAAGGAATGAGGTGGTAGATAGGAGTGTACAAACCAGCTGGGGCGGTCGTGCCAAGACACGGTAAGATAGTCCTTATCGGGTTGGGCCTGGCTGTCATGGCCCACAGCACGACACGGCCAGCACGATTCAAATTTTGTCTAATTTATAGCCAAAACATGAAACCCAGTTCGGCACAATAATAATGGCGATGTACAAATCGGTAAATGATCAAGAATGTCAATTAACCAAATTGAGTTGGGCAGTCAGTAGATTCGAATACTTGCTTTCACTGGCTTAAATCAAAGAAAGATCATTCCAGTGAAAGGTTTCCAAGAATACAAAGAAGGAAAAAAGGTAAGATCAATCAAGAATGGTTCAGAAAGACAACACAGAACTTGGTGAGTTTCAGAAAAAGGATTCTTAGACAAAAGCTCTGCAAGTGCTCAGAGAATGTCATGCTCAGAATTCCGATCCCTCTTTCTGATGTCTCATGCTCCTTTTATAGCCTCAGACTCATTATTTTAACCATTTGCAACGTTTCATGAACGGATTGAAGACGTTTGGCTGAATAGGCGTTTTGGAATTGAATATTCAATATCGTCTAATTCAATATTTAACGTTTCAATGAATGCTTTCACAACGTTTGGTTAATTTAATGAGTATAACGTTATAAAA
>JAUPMG010000020.1:14445572-14456674 GCA_031762675.1 Pachysandra terminalis
AAATCCTCGACCGAATCTGACTTTATCGGATCGGATCCGGATCATGATCCGGTCCGTTGACAGCCTAGCCACCCCCTAATGAAGCATGGCCGGCATGAAAAATTTAATGTCAAGGCGTCACGCTCGGCCCGAGTTCTGACAGAAGCGAAGTTCAATATATTCACTCAATCGGAGAAGGAAACGTGCTTCTTAATACACATGTAATCCTCCCATTGAGTAGAGAGGGACAAGTTTGATTCCATGAAGAATACCTGATCTCATTCCGAATATTGAAAAAAGAAAAATAAATATTGATTGGATAATATATTTTTCTGGAAATGGCAAGGACTAATATAACCTTTGATTCAAAGTCCTTGTCTAGCCCACTTAGTTATGTTCAGAAACATGATTGGATATGGGCCAACGCTTTGAGCACCCATTTCCCAACCCAGTATGCATCTTTTCAGAATGAGAGAGATGTAACTAGGAACGTGCTGGGCCGTGCATGCCGGACCGGCCCGACACGATTTCGGTTGTGCACAGGCACAACATGATTCATGTCGAACTGGGGTCATAGCTCACAGCACGATACGATATGGTGCAAGTATGAACTCGATTCAGTTTTTAGTTAATTTATTAGCAAAGTATGAAGCCCAGTCTGAAATTGCATGGCCCAATACGATAATAATCATGCCCCGTGTTGTGCCAGTTCAAGGACTCGGAAATTAAGCACGACATAATATATGCCAATAAATAATCGGACTGTGCTGAGCCCAGCGTGAAAAAAATTGTGTTGGGCCGGGCGACACACACGGCCGACATGTATATCCTTAGATGTAACATAAAAAAATAAAAGTATTACCATTGCGTTTAGATTCAAATTAAAAAATAAAAATAAATAAAAATATCTAAATAAGATAGGGAGAAAGATGGTTCACGGATACTAATCAAAAGAAAAGATGTGCACGAGAATAATTCAAGGAAAAGATAAGGATAGAGAGAGGTAAGTGTCAGACCAAAACTTTAATGGACAAACAACATACGTGTCTAGATTCATCCTTTTGGAAAAGAATGGGGTTGTTATTGTCAAAGACTCATAGTCATAGCAGCTGTTTTGGTTGCTTCAATTCAACAGAATACATAATATAATTCAATTTAAATTAATTCTACATTTGAATTTGGATTTCAGCTCAGTTTAGTTTAGCCGAGGCTTTAACCCAAAGCCAAACTGATCTAAATCAGTTTTATAATTTCAAAACCAAAATCAAACCAAATTTATAGAAACACAATTCAAAATCAAACTGAAATCAATTCGGATCGGTCGGTTTTTGAGTTGAACCGAATCAAGTTGCATCTAAATACTCCGTTTTTGTGGGGACAAGCTGTTTTGTAGGGCCAGATGTACTGCATGGATAACACGTGTTATTTCTGGACGGTACTTGAACCAATAGTAACTCTTATCATATAGGTACGTTTCCCAATAAAGTGACCAGGTTCACTGTTCCCGAAGACAATAAAGGTCTCTATTCTTGCCACCCCAAGTTCATAGGATTCATAGGTATCTCTCTCTCTCCGCTCTCTCTCTCTCTCTCTCTCTCTCTCTCTCTCTCTCTCTCTCTATTTTTCTCGGCAAGTCAGCATGGCTGAAACGACAACGCGGGATCTGAACGTTGCTTTTTCCGGCAAGAAGAGAACCGGAAGGGACGATTTCGATTCCGAAGATTTCAAACTGGCAAAGAAATCGGCTTCGATGCTGTTGGCAACAACGGACGATCCCGTCGCTGCCCTAGCGAGCGCGCGGCACGAGTTCGGCGAGCACGGTGGCGTTAACATGTCGATCGAAGCCTCCGCGACGTTCACCGTAATGGAGCCTGAAACAATGCGCCGGATGTTCTCTGGGGAGCTGGGTCCTGACCGGGACTTCTTTGTATACAGCCGTCACTTCAACCCCACCGTATTGAATCTTAGCCGTCAGATGGCAGCGTTAGAGGGAACAGAAGCGGCGTACTGTACGGCAAGCGGTATGTCGGCGATATCGTCGGTGTTGATGCAGCTGTGCAACAGCGGAGGACACGTGGTGGCATCACGATCGTTGTACGGTGGGACTCACGCTCTGTTGACTCACTTCCTGCCTAGGGCGTGTAACATAACGACGACGTTTGTGGATGTATGGGATCACGAGAAAGTAAGAGAAGCGATCATAGAGGGGAAGACTAAGGTGTTGTACGTGGAGTCCATGGCGAACCCTACACTGGCGGTTGCTAACGTGCCGGAGCTGAGCGGGTTAGCGCACGACAAGGGGGTGACGGTTGTGGTGGACAACACTTTCGCTCCGGTGGTGCTATCCCCTGCTCGGCTCGGAGCCGACGTTGTTGTTCACAGCATCTCCAAGTATATCAGCGGTGGGGCCGATATAATTGCAGGTACGGAATCTGTTTGCACGTGTTCGTAACTATGGCCATTCAAATTTAAGGTTCGTGTCCGTATCTGTCACAGGGTAACAGTTGAAGGTAAGGGTAATTACTAAAACACCCCTTAAAACTAAACGGGCTTATGTGCAACTGATTGAGGCTGCGTTTGTCGGGGCTTGTGATTTTGGATAAGTGACTCAATGGGTGCATTTATCCAAAAGAACAATATGTCAATGGGAGCATCTATCCACCCCAACACAATAAATTGCTTATTTGAAAAAAATAACGTTTGGTAAATACATTTATTCAAGTGTTTATAAAAGTTAGAGATAAAATAAGTATTATAAAAATATTATTAAAGTTTAAAAATAATATTTATTTAAGTGCTTATAAAAATTTAGGAGTAAAATAAATATTTTTAAAATATTACTAAAATTATGAAATAGCTTAACGCATAAGAGCTTGTGAGAAGCTTCTCTTTATGGGTAGCCTCCCCTTAGTGCTTATGGGTAAGCACTTACTCATAAGTGTTACAAAACACGTATTTAATTTTTAAAAGTACTTATATAAGCTATAAGCTGCAATAAGTACTTATAGAAGCCGGGCCAAACACAACCTTACTTTAAAGAAAATAGCATTTGATAGATATATTTATTTAAGTGCTTATAAAAATTTAGGGGTAAGATAGGTATTATAAAATATTTACCAAGGTTTGGAAAGAGCTTATGGCATAAGTGATAAGAGAAGCAGCTGAGACTAGCCATTAGGTGTTACCAAATAGGGTTGTAAACGATCCGAGACTTGTAAAAGCTCCGCTCACAAAATATTCGGTTCATAAAAGGCTTGACTAGTAAAAGAATTTAGATTAGTACAAATATATTAGTATTATAGTTGATAATTATTATTATATGTATTATAATATGTTAACATGTGTGTTTAATGTTAATACATAATATAAGATATAGAAATGTGAACGTATAGTCACATATACAAATTGAGTCGAACTTTATCCGATCCAAGCTTACCCAAGCTCAGATCGAGCTCGTTAAGATAATGAGCTTTTTTCTGGGTTCAAGCTCGGCTTGCAAGCCTAATTATAGAGCTCAAGCTCGGCTCATATGAGTCAAGCCCAAACTTGAACCGAGCTAGCTCGACTCGTTGACAGCCTATTACCAAACCCACTTTTAATTTAAAAATAAATACTTTAATAAGCTATAAACCCAAATAAACACTTGTATGAGCCGAACCAAACGCAACCTGAAAGTCGAAATTGAGTCTTATCAAGAATGGGGATAAGAAGATAAGAACCTAGTATCTAAAAGGTATGGGAAGCAGGGAGCAAATCCCCTTGGATATTATCCATTCCAAATAGTTTGTAGTGGTATTCTGTGGACCTAATGATTAAAAAAAAGAAAGATTGGTGGAGATTTGGTGTTGCATGATTGTGACGATAAGCACTCACGAGTTCTTATAGTGGCAACTTTATAATAAGTAGAAAGATTCTAATATAATTAGTAAGCTAAGTGATGGGGTGCTGTAGGGACAACCCCGCATTTCTAGGGATGGAAGTGCAATCTTCTTGGTTTGGAACCTTTAGACACTTCTTGGTCTGGACATTGAGATTTACTAACAATTATACTCTATGTAGTTGGTAGGGTTGTCAATTGGGCGGGTTGGGTCTGGTTGTAGGGCTCGGCCTAAACTAAAATCAGCAGGTTCGAACCCAGCCCAATCCGAACTCAAGCTAAACCTATTGGGCCCCAACCCAGCCATATATATGATATTTTGGTATTTTTTTTGTATATATTGGTCTGGGATGGGCTTTTGGGCTTTCAAATTTCAGCCCGAATCCAACCTGAACTCAACTTTAAGCTCAAATCAAAATTGATTCTGGCCCGAGCCCAAACCAACTCCTGAGTTCGGGATCTTATTCGTATTGGGTCTAGCAGATTATATATATATATATATATATATATATAATATTTTGATATATTTTTTGTATATATTGGTCTGGAATGGGCTTTTAAATTTCAGCCCGAATCTAACATGAAACTCAACTTTAGACTCAAATCAAAACTGAGTCTGGCCCGAACCCAAACCCAAATCCAAACAAACTCATGAGTTCGGGTTTTTATGCGAATTGGGTGGAGCGGATCGGGCCGAACTACGGCCCTAGTTTTCATAAATATTAGATGAGATCAACAAAGTTCAATATAAATATAGGTGCGATCTGTGGGCCGGCAAGCCTAGTGAACTCGATGATGGACCTACACCAAGGGGCACTGATGCTTCTAGGTCCAACCATGAACCCCAAGGTTGCGTTTGAGCTTTCAGAGAGGATTCCACACCTTGGCCTCAGAATGAAGGAGCATTGCCGACGAGCATTGGTATACGCTACAAGGATGAAAAAACTTGGCCTCAAGGTCATTTACCCGGGACTCGAAGATCATCCTCAGCATTCCCTTTTGAAGTCGATAGCAAATAAAGATTACGGGTTTGGAGGTATTCTATGTGTGGACATGGAAACCGAGGAGAGAGCTAATCGATTAATGCACCACCTTCAGAATTGCACCCAGTTTGGGTTCATGGCCGTGAGCTTGGGTTACTACGAGACACTCATGTCGTGCTCTAGTAGTAGTACTAGCAGTGAAATGAGCGCTGAGGAGAAGTCGCTCGCCGGAATTTCTCCGGGCTTGGTGAGGATGTCGATCGGGTATAGCGGGACACTGGAGCAGAAATGGGCTCAGTTCGAGAAGGCCCTGGCCAGGATGCAGATGCATGATGGGGGTTTATTCAACAAGAACTGAAATTTCATGCATATATCCTATACATATCCAAATATTTCTTTAATTTAAGTTGGTACTGTTAGAAATCCTCTTGTGTGTATTGTGCATGTAAAGAAAACCATGGATACCTTTCTTAAAGGGGAACCTATTATGTACAGTAATGTCTGGACTCTCGAGAGGGTTCCAATCCAATCATAAAGGATGTATCGTCCTATTGAAAACATTAGAAAACTCCAAGTATATTGTTTGTATCTTCAGGGGTACCCTATATATACTTTTATGATAGTGTTTAAAAACTGTTTTAACTCCAAAAATTCGGGTGACTTACTTGGACAGGTGAGATTTCTGATTAACACGTCTCATTTATTTGGGCCCGTGCTTTACCTAATTTTGGACCCTCCGGATCCGACACAGCATGGGACACAATTATTATCATATGCCGGATCAGGCTTGTGTTTTTGCTCATATTCTGCCCAAAACCTAATTGTGCTTGTGTCGAGGTTGTACCATGTCATGTCATGGGCCATGAGCTCAGGCCCGGCCCAATATGGCACTATAACTCTTATCGTGCCATACCTGGCATGGGGCACTCATGAATCATGACGTGCTGTACCTGGGCAAGCCCAAAATTGTTCTGGATCAGGCCCCTCCAGCCCTGCCCATTTGTACATCCATAGTTCTTGCCCGTGACAGATTGGATTCGCCTCAACTGTTTATGGATTCTGCAACTGTTGGGCTGTAATAGCAACTGTTGGGCTGTAATAGACTGGACCAAGCCCAACCCATATATATATATATGTGTGTGTGTGTGTGTGTGTGTGTGTGAATTAAGGTTTAGGATCCTAAGCTGGGCTATGTTAGGCCAAGATCTAATCTGTGTTTCGTTACTAGTAGGCTTAAGTTAGGTGGCTCTATTGCTTTGCCTTTTTTTTGTAATATAAAGAAATCATTTGGTTAGAAAAACTATACAGAAAAGCATATTCCTGTTTAGTGCACAGATTCCTCCAAACAGAGCATCAATAGAATGGGTTGTTAATTAAATTAATGGATAAAGCATGTTTAAAAGCAAGACAGAGATAGCTAAGTTTTTGTGAAGCATACAAGGAAACAAATTGACAACGAACTCATATATAATTAATCATAATTAGTGGGCTAAATAGCGTTAAGGACATGATTTCCCCACCACTCTTCTACGGTTTGCTAATTGTAGACACATCATATATCTTTAAAATATAAAATACTATGGAAATACGAGCAGTTCTGAAAAGATTTTTGAACTCACCATCTTATTGTTCAGGACAATAATTTTATATCTTGACAAGATATTTGTTATATATATCGACACCATTTAAAGCATGATATGTTTTGTTTTTGCATATATTATCTTTTATGCTTACATAACAATAAAATGTCCTGTATTAAATGATATCAGGATCCATAATAAATACCTTACCGTAACATATATAAAATAAAAAAATATCCGATTGACCATACCCATGGGCCATGAGACCTATCACGTTAATGTTTATGCATACAGATTCTGAGATGGTGGCGTGTGCTTATGGTCAATCAGGATGCGAGTTTTGTAATCTTCTGAACCCTTTTGAAGCCCAATTTACAGTTGTTTAATTTCTAAGCTTTCATATCTCAATGTTTTTTTATTTATTATGTATTTGTTTTGTGGGTAGTTTTGTGAATAATTACCAAGTATGATATTACTGATTGACGTGAACCTAAATCAACGAGTGACCGTATCTCATATCTAGAGGAACTAAAGAGTCAAATTGGTGAACCGTCTAACACCGGTCGAACCAAGCCAAGGGAGATAATGGGTTAGGATGTTAAAGATTTTCCAACTCCTAGGGCTCTAATTGAGATTATGATTGAACCTTTTGCTGACTGCCTACGTACCCAAATAGGAATCAAGTCAGACGTAGTTCAAGGTCTAGGAATTTGGCAGAGGTTTTCCTCTTTGTGATTTCTCCTCTCCTTTTTCTTCCTCTATTTCCAGGAAAGTGAGCATCCATTTATAGAGTTTTGGAGAAACGTTAACTGCAGTTAGAGTTCCTAACCACCGTTTTTGACGATGGTTCAAACGTTCACCTGTGGTACTACGCATTATATACCCCAGTCTCTTAGGTAGACCAATCACAAGTCGTGTTGATGAATTACAGGTTTCCATTGAAAACTGTAACACGGCATGTAGCTCATGACATATCAAGGGATTGGCGAGTCCCCCTGTATGTCACGCCCATGACACCTCGATATGAGCGTTGGCGATCAATAGATATACATGGTAATGAAAGTTGTTTAGCCTTGGCATTATCGAGACTATCCAGTCTTGACGCCATCGAGGCTACTAGTCTTAGTACTTTCGAAGTTCTCGAACCTTAGTACTTTCGAGACTGTATGACCTTCTATGTCGCCGAGGTTTCCTATAGACGAAGGTGTTCTTTCTACGTCATTGAGGTTCCCTCTAGACGGAGGCTATGGTACCACCTTCTACGTCGTTGAGCATCTCTTTAGACGGAGGTATGATCTCCTTTTACGTCTTTGAGCTTCGCTTTAGACGGAGATAGTATCACCTTCTACATCTTATAGCATCGCCTTCTACATCTTAGAGCGTCGCTCTAGACGGAAGTATATATCACCTTCTACGTCGTTGAGCATCATCCTAGCGGAGGTAGTATTGTCTTCTATGTCTTTGAGCATCGCTCTAGACGGAGGTAGTATCATCTTCTACGTCTTAGAGCTTCGCTCTGGGCGGAGGTAGTATCACCTTCTATGTCTTAGAGCTTCGCTCTAGACGAAGGTAGTATCACCTTCTACGTCTTCAAGCGTCGCTCTAAACGGAGGTAGTATTGCCTACGACGTCATCGAGCATCGCTTTAGACGGAGGATAGTATCGCCTACGACGTCATCGAGCATTGCTCTAGATGGAAGTAGTAGACGGAGGATAGTATCGCCTATGACGTCATCGATCATCGCTCTAAACGGAGGTAGTATTGCCTACGACGTCATCGAACATCGCTCTAGACAGAGGATAGTATCGCCTATGACGTCATTGAGCATCCCTCTAGACGGAGATAGGATCGCCTACGACATCATCGAGCATCGCTCTAGACGGAGGATAGTATCAACGTCTTTCAACTTCCAGAGAGATCTCTCCCTTTAGGTGTAAATTCATATCGATGTCGACGTCTTACAGTCTCCAGAGCGGTTGCTTCCCTTAGGTGTAAATTCATATCGACGTGTTCACCGAGACACATCTCTTTGGTAAACGTGTGGCGCACCTCTAAGGCTCTTAAGAACCCGAGGGGTTGTCCCATTGCAGGTGGGCGCCCTCGAGTATGACTTGAGAAGTATTTTTGCATTGGCATCCTAGTTTAAAGGGATCTAGCATCCCGCTGTAGAGTACCTGTTGATATTAGCTTCATTGCATATTCATTGTATTGTTGAGCATCATGTGATTTATGTAATAAAGGATAATCACGGCAGCGCATTACCTTCTCCTTATATCTATGTCTTAGTCGTATATTCCTTGAACTAGTTCCTCGAACCGACCGGGGTTCTCCCTTAGGTAGTTCCCGAGGGTTATCCCCATGGGTATCAGTGGGGATCTTGCTATGTGTCGATCATAGTCTTGACACATGGCGGTCTGTTAATGGGCTATCTGCCCATACCATTTTTCATATCTACATTTCAGTCCCCTTGACTTAGGGGTGCAACTCGGTTCGGTTTGGTTCGGGTTGAACTCAACCCAAAACCAAACCGGGGTTTATACATATTAACCTGAAACCTAACCGAATCGAAATTAGTTTGAGAAACCCTATACCTAACCGAATTAGTTTGAGAAACCCCCGAATCGAACCGAAATTACTTTTTCGGTCCAGTTTGGTCCGGGTTAGTTCGGTTTAATATAAATTAATGATGAACCGAACCGAATTTACTTTTCGGTTTGGTTCGGTTCGGTTTAATCGGAGTATAAATCCAAAACATAAAATATCTTCTATTTCATATGAAACCCAATTTCAATCAAATTGATTCATTCAGAATACAAATGTAGGGGTTGCCAGGTTGATATAGGAAGTGAAGTCACGAATTCCTGCACCTTCCCATCCCATTCATTCCTCCCACATGTCCCAATCAGGATCGTACGTCCCTCTCATCTGTTCATTTGGGTCCACCTCGCTCCCCTCGTTGTACAACTCCACCGTGCTCGATTCCCCTCTCAAATTACTCATCACAAACTGTGCACCAAATCCCATTTCATTCATTACAAATTGTAAAACTCCAAAGAACTTTTAAAAACATTAAAAAGGAAAGGAGAAAACAGAAAATAGACGAAAATAATACCTAGTTGGGATGATAGAAAAGTTAAAACAAAACAGGCTTGTCCTCATTGATCACATGAAATGCCTTTATGGAGATGCCTAGGTGAAAAAAATAGAGTAACAAGAAATTTGTTAGCCCAAAAAAAAACACTCAATTGATAAATGTAATAAGAAATGAGACTGGACTATCTTAGAAATACCATAAAGTGTGCCAATGAAGTAATTGCTGTTGAAAGTCCTTGAGATACTGATCTGATTGAAAGTGTTTGTTATTGTCACGTAATGATGAGACATCATCTATCTGCCATTTACTCTATGTAACCTTCCATTAGATTTCTACTTGCAGAAGATTCATTTGAATGGACAAGAGTGTATTTGTGATGATAGTTTATAGGGATTTTTATTATTATTTCTGTCTTTGCTTCTAGAAGATATATCATATGTCAATTTGGTTTGGTTTACGGGTTTGGGAATTTGGTTTGGGTTTCGGATTTGGTAATTGGTTTTTAATGTCAGTTCAGTTTAGTTTTGGCTCAACCTTCACTAACCTCGGTTTGTGCTTTGAGTTGATATCAAATCGCACCGAGTTGCACCCCTAATTAGAATAGTTTTAAATTATTAAGAATTTTCAAAATTATTATTGAGTTAATTTTGTTAAGAAATTTTAATAAATTTATTATTATTGTTATAAATGTTAAATTGGGTGTTTTCTATTTTTTTAAGGTTTTTTATCTACGGATAGTGAGTTACTCCTTTAGTATTTACTAGGATTGTAACTTGTTAATTAAAAAGACGCTTATGGCATATTCCACAACATATTAGTTTGGGTTTGGGTTTAGGCCAAGCTCAGTTTTGAGCTCAACGTTGAGTACGAGATGGGCTGAAGTTTGTATATGGAACCAACCTCTTCTTTATTATTCTTTGATTTTAATAATTTGTTTTAAATTTTGTTAAAAGTTAACTCATTTTAAAATATTTTATAGGATTTATTAATATATTTATAGTGCTTTTAGTAATTAAATTTATTATTTGAAATTAGCTAAATATAATAATTATTTGTCCAAATAATTACAATATTTGAATTTGATATGTATTTTTCTTGACAATTAGAAGAGTTTCAAATTTTTAGAGAGTTCTAGAATTATTGTTGAGATAATTTCACCCAAACATTTTAATAAATTTTATGTTGTTGTTTCTTGTTATAACCATAGTTTTAAATTCCGTTCATTTCACAGATTTCGGCCCCCCAAACGAAATCGAAATATCCGAAATTTTGGATATTTCGGCGAAATTTTGTTTATTTTTTTTTGAATAAAAAAAAATGGACGAAATAATATCCGAAATTGGGCCGAAATAAACTCATTTTTTTTAGCCAATTTCTTTCTTTTTTTTCTTTTTTAATAAGTACTAAGTAATAACTTCTAAAATACAAATAATAAACTTTGTCAGTAAAAAAGTGATATTTTCATTAAAATATATATTATTTAATTTATTATTTATTTATGAACATACAAATTAAAAAAAAAAAAGACAACAAATAATATTTTGATTAATAATGTGAAATAATACAAAAGTTTACAACTAATAAATAC
>JAUPMG010000020.1:14466665-14483406 GCA_031762675.1 Pachysandra terminalis
TTTAAGAAAGCAATAGCAAACCGAGTGACTGCGGTCCTCACTATATCCTTTCCTACCTTGGCTCTCATGTGATTGAGGAGAGGTTGCTTGTAGATAGATATAAGCTACTATTGTTTGGGCCTTTGCAATTACAATTTTTGCCCCATTGAGCTTTCCAATGTCGTCTAATATAAGATCTAAACAATGGGCAGAACAAGGTGTCCAAAACATTTGTTTTCTCTTTTCCATCAACTTCTTACCTAGAAAAAATGTTCATTATAAGTATAAGTACACAACTCTATAATAAAGGAAAATATAATCAAATGTGAGATAAAAAGGTAACAAAAGGAGAACCTACAACAACATAAGTAGATGCATTATCTATTACAACTTGAACCACATGCTCTTCTCCAACCTCTTCTATCACCATATCAAGCACTTCAAACAAATAACTTGAATCATGGACTTTATCGGATGCATCAATCAATTTTAAGAAGTTCCTTCAAGACAATTTACTAAGAAGTTGATTAAACTTCTTGTCCTCTTATTAGTCCAACCATCAGACATGATGGTACACCCATACTTCTTCCATGCTGCCTTGTAAACTTGAAAAAACTCTTTTGTTTTATCAACTTCGCCTTTAAGAAGTGGCTCTCTCAACTCATGAAATGTAGGAGGTCGATAACCTGGTCCAAATTGGCCAATTGCTTCTACCATGACTTCAAAGCTTGTTAATTTCACTATATTAAGAGGAATGCCTTCTTGGTAAAACCACCTTGCTACAGATTGGTTTACCCTTTTCCAATCATTCTTCTTGTATCTACTATTAATAGTTGTCTAAACCACTTTTCCGTTAGCCCTCTCTGCAACTACTTCTTCAGGATCCCTTCTCAAAAAGCTATCCATAGGTCCCTTTTCACGTGATTTTTTATTCATCACTTGACTAGACCTATCATTGACTGCCTTTTTTCATTTCTTACGTGAATCGGATTCAACTTCAATCTCTTCACCCTCCTCAACAATCATTTCCCATGGATCTTTTCTCACTGAATTGTCAAGTCATGACTTCTTTTGCTAGTTACTAAATGGTCCGATAGTTCTTTAATAATCTCAATTGATGAATTAGTGCACTTCTTAGTATTACTATAACCACCAATCAAATGTTGTTTTTGCCTATAAATCTCTCCATTTGTTATAGTCCTACAAAGTTCACATTAGATTTTGTTCTTGTCGCTAATATCTGGCCAAAACGAATACTTCCATGCTGGATCCTTTGATTTGGCTTTTAGCTTTGAGCTACTAGAAGAAGACATTTTCTAACACCTATAATAAAGCAATTAAGTGTTGGTAATTATAACATAATTAACTATTTCATAATCAGATGAGACATTTAAACTTATTAATTAAAATCAGAAAACAGAAAAAGCAAAAAAAAAAAAAAAAACAGGGCAGCCAAGAAGGTGGCAGAACAGGGGCAGCAGCGATTTACTGTGTAAAGGAAAAAAAAACAAACAGGTGCACGGAACAGAGGCTTGAGGCTGAGAGAGAGAGAGAGAGAGAGAGAGAGAGAGAGAGAGATCACATACCTGTTACTTCGTGTTCAAGGGCTGAACGAAGGAGAGAGGAGAGTTTTGCTTTAGGGTTTTCTAACTTCAGGTCTTCTAAGTCTTCAATCTTGTTTCGTCAACATACTTCGTTGTCTCTTGCAGCTTTAAGTTGACCTTTTCTTTTTGTTAAAAAAAAAACTTTAATTTAACTTGCCAAAGATTAAATATCATTAAATTTTGATTAATAAATTAATTAGAATAAAAATAATTAAAAACTTAATTGCAATAAATCAATTTAAAAACCAGGTGACCACCCGGGCAAATTAGGCGACTAGGCGGTCACCCAAGTGCAGTCAGCCTAGGCAGGCATCGCCTGGACCCCTGGAATAATGCCCAGTCGCCTAGGCGACCGCATGTAATAACTATGCTACCTATGGTGGTTGATAGCAGTTGGAAATTATGTGAAAGCAATCAAGAACAATAGTTACCTGAAGATGGATTGGGAAATAAATTTAGCAAACCACAAGAAAATAACCCTATTTAGATATTCTGATTGCAGTAGTGATCAAGGTAAAGGTTCTACGGAAATGGCATTATTAACCTGGCCCAATGAGATCTTGTCCAAGGACTAGGAAAATTATACGTGGACCAATGCTTTTGTCTTCACCACATCCAAAGACAGCTAAGGTAGTTGTCTTCCATGGTAACCGATAAGGGGAAATGGCCGAGAATCATTTCGAAATTAAAAAAAAATAAAAAAATACTATCAACCTACAATCATTGCCTGGGAGGGCTACGGGCCAACAATCATTGCTTGGGAGAAGGTACAAACTGATGCCGATTGCTAGGACTTCCCTTATATGAACTATATGAAAAAGAAAAACAAAATGAAAACTAGAAGAGATCAAGTAGTTAAACCCCTTGAATTTTTCTTCCCTCAATCCACCCATTGAAGGAAATTTTGTCTGGTTCCGCCTCTGGCCTCATGTGTTATAAGGTTGTGGTTAAGCCCATAGATGAGATGAAGTATAACAATAACTAGATTTTTCAAATGTGTTTAGCAACTATATTTCATTATGTTCCTTTTGATAGTGAAAAATGGCTGCAAAACTTATAGAAAAAGTATGAAAATCAGAAAGTTTAAAATGCTTCTGTATGACAAAATTAAGTAACATTCTCTTTTCAGCATTTCCCACAGCAAAAAGCATATTTGAGATTTTGTCAACAATTACTTGAAGAATTATGAATCTATGATGTCTAGATGACATAATATCGCAAGTATTTGATATTTGAAGTGCAAACGGAAAGCCCTTCATATGTTTTTTATTGAACTAGAAAAAGCATGTGATACAATTTCGAAAAAGTATAAAGCAAATGAATTGATATCAGTAGTTATACGAGGAAATGCTTATTAGTGCCAAAGCAGTTTACAACAAAATCAATGTGTTTCCAGTAATAACAGTACGCTTAAGACTGGTCAGTTACAAGTCCAATTTAGCAGGAGGTCCTAGCTTTATATTACTTCTAAATGATATAATGTTGTGCATCAGCTTGGAAAGGGAGTATATGTAAGATTTGAACTGTTGAGGGAGTACTTGTGTAGTGAAACAGAAACTTGTGTTGCTAAACCCAACTGTTATGGTAAGGCACTTTGTTGTTGATAAAGGATCTAAGAGTCAGCAATAGATTAGTTTGGGATCACATAATTAAACTGAAAGGATCAATTGGTTGATAGAGGAGAATTCAAGCTGCTGTCCTCAACTAGTTGGGGTAAACTATTTTGTTGACGTGAATGAACTCGGTTGCTTGTATGACTGCTAGTAAATGGTGCATTTCAGCATACTATTTCTTCCAGATCATTTTCTATTAAAAATTGTCATGCCAATTTTAACTATATGCAAACGAATTATTTCCGCGTACTATTTTCTTTCAGATCACTTTCTAATCAGTATAGCCATACCAATTTGAATAATTATATGCAAATCTTTGCTATCTGGCCAGGTAACATCTGTTCCTTCTAAGCCTCGTTATCTACTGTGTCGGTTGTGCTTCATCATACTAAAAAACATGACGTAACAGTACTGCTAACATGTAATTGATATGCCATGTTGAACATATTACTGTAAATTGGTGCGTAGTTTTCGAGATACTCAAATCATGTGACTTGTGTTCCAGATGTTATGCTCGCCTGCATCCTCGTGCTGTCAACTGCAGGAAAAAGAAGTGTGGGCACAGCAACCAGGCGTGTGCATTTTTTTTTTTTTTTTTGGCATTTCATTATCTATTGATTATTCATGTTTCTTGCATTCAATAATCAATAGGGTTTGAATACGTAACCTTATTGGGCACTTCAATTGCATTTGAGGCCGAAGAAGAAAATCAGGTAGATCCCATTACAAAGTTTGATGGATTCAGTGGTAGATCAATTAATACATCTTTTGGCAGCTTTGTTTCGCCTGCTGACGAAAGTCCCAGGATATTAGACATTTAGATTTAGACCTATGTTTATTTGCATCTCTATTCACTCTCAACTTATTTATGATTTTGTCTAAAACATGGAATATATATACGGTAACAATCAATGTAGGATCTGGTTCAATGGTATGTCAATAATATTTGTACTATTATGGAAGTTCTGCTAGACTGCCATATATATATTTGAACAGGCTTGAAATGGAGATTCTCAGTGTATTCGTTAGGTTTTCAACAAAAGTTGCAAGGCAAAATTGCGTATAATTGCTTAATTTTGCGACTCTTGGGAACAAGATTGTGTTGGTGACCAGCCTCGGTTCTCTCAAGTACTGTGTTTGAATTGTTTTCGATTTGAGCAGGTGCAAAGTTGTCAACTTTTGTTGCAAAAAAATTCTGTTTTCAGATGGCAGCACCTATCATGGGAGCCAAAATTTCAGAAAGATTCATCAAATTATGCCTCTCGGCAAAACATCATGCTGAATTTTGAGCCTGAAAACTGACCAGGCTGAATCTTTCAATGAATTAGCTCTGATCTACTTCACTCAGGCACGCACAAGTTCTCACACAATGGGTTGAGAAATATAAAACAAACACACCCACTTGTCATAACGCCACCCTCCAATTCAAGAAGCCCAACTCAACCAAACCATTCGTTTCAGGTTATAAACAGTTTTGACTTGCAAATGAAGTTTGCAGCTCAGCATTTGTCCATCGTTGAGATTATCTGATCCCTTTTGATGAAGCTGACGACTTTCATACAGCCAAGACTAGTGCTATTTCTCATTTGGACTGGTTATCTACCAGGAAGCCTTAGATCAGCGTGGCTCCTTAGGACACATGCAAACTGCGATTCACTACTCATCTCACGAGCCTCCTTCCTCCCGTCTGCTCCTTTCTTGTAATTTTTAATTTTCTATCACCTACCCAAAAAAAAAAAACAATCAGGGTGTGTAGCGTACACCTGATTATATTGGAAATGAGATTTAAAAATGATCAAACGATCCAAAACTTGTTACGTTTTTCAGAATTATGGGAACTAGAAACCCTACTAATAATCATCAATGGTCAACACTAAAACCCACGAGATATCAGCAATATTTTCGAAATCTAATGCAAAATTATAACGGGAACCGTAGGTGAATGATGCATAACACCAGCAGGCATCTAAAACTAGTACAAAGAAATATGCAAACAAAATTTTCAGGAGCAACTAGTTTCATCTTACAGAGGCTGAAGCCATACTTACTACTTGGGGTCTTGTGTTGAACAAGGGTTACGAGTCACAAAGTGAATTATTTTGGGGGATCCCCAGGATGAGACCATCAACATCAGCAGGGAGAAGAAACTTTTGCCATAGGCATCGTGTAGATATGAACTCAGGTGGCTGAATAATCATGACAACATCATTATTTTTATGCAACACTCCCATGACAGTGACATAGCTTCCTTCCTTTATATACCTGTCAGGTTAGATCACATGAACGGTTACAGTTTACAAGCTCTTGAGAACTTCTATTAATGCAACTAAATATAAGTTTTATGATAAACACATTTTTACCCTTCTTCCAGATGCAGTAGACGATTTTCGGCAGAAAGGTTTCTGTCTTCTAACCACTTTCTCAAGTGAGAAGATAGAACTCCATGTTTGATTGTAGTGTGGACGATCCTGCTTTCAACAATCAAGGGAGTAACTTTGGATCCATACCCAGCTTTAACCATAGCTCTTATACCAGACTTCATGTCAGTTATGTAGAAATCTGTGCAGAATCTCTGGCAAGGAGAAATCTTAGCACATCAAGCATTTTCCTAAAAAAGATTAAATCCAGCAGAACATCTTTCAAAGCTTCATATAGATACAGAGAAACCTTCATAAGGTAGTTTCTTGCAGTAATGAGCTTGACTCTAAACTGTAAACTGCATATCACTGTGTCAGTTCGAGTGTAAGTGTGTTCATTGTATGCTGAAAAATGAATGCCGTTATTGCATCCCAAGGTAATTCCTGGCATCTCCATGTAAACTACTCTCATATTCACAAAAAAGGAAGAGGTGAATGAGTCAACTAGTTTAATCAATGACTTCTGTTAGAGTGGTATTATTATTTGGGTTATTTTCTGTTATGGTCCAAGGATATTTTTGTACTTTCTCATCTTAGTATAAATATGAATTAAAGTGAAGGGGCTGATTAAGTTGCCTAAACCTATTCTCTAATCATTCTCTCTTTCTCTTCTCCTTCTCTAACCCTAAGTCTTCAATATTTTCACTTTTGCTACTTCATTACTCAAAATCAGCAATTGAGAGGAAAAAACGGAAATTTGAAAAGGGACAAGAAGAAAAATAGGAGCATAAGGAGTAAGCAAACACTTCCAAGTAGTGGAACACCCTTGGTGGAAGCTACAAAAAACGAAGTACTCGTCAAAATCTTGAAACATTATTGGATCTCTTCACAGTAGTCTCTAACAGTTCCTCTCTATCAATTAAATGAAGCAGTTCTGAGAGAATATGAAAACAAAACCTGGACTTGTCATAATCCTATAATGCATTCACAAGACAACAACAAGAAGACTGTTTTGCCATCCCAAGTCTATCATAAGCATCCACTAATGCAATAATAAAATTTCAGGCAGCCTCCTATAATCTTTTGACTGTCTCTTCTATATTTCTCTTCATATGCTAGACAATTGAAGAAAGCGCATAATCTTCCAGCTTCTTCCTCTTGGGAACATCATCTTCTTTTCTATATTGTTAAAACTGCAGGAAAAATCAGTCCATCATGCAAACTAGTAACAATAAAAGAAACTCAGGTATGGACACTGTTACCTGAGTCTATGGCTTCCCAACCTTTACCCCTTGAACAAAGAAGCTCTTAGTGTACATATTATTAGGACATGTTTTACAGTTTACCATCACCCTTTTTTTTGGTAAACAAGTTCACCATCACCTATCTAACAATATCTGCAAAATAAGAAATTTACCTATCTCAAAGTGGACAATACATGAGTCATAATATCAGAAGAACTTGCCACAAGAACCTAACATCTCTGAATTTGTAGAAGGCAAACATATTTTATTTATAAATGATACCATGTAAACGCAAACATGCTTCAATAAGAAACAATTATACAATAGAGGGCTAAGCAATCATACTTCTCTTGTAAGCACAAGGAAACAAGAATGAAGTTTGATGCAATAAATTTCTTGATCAAACTATATACCAACTTTGTGTAACTTAAATTTCAAGAAAACCAAAATTATATTCAGTACATATACACAAAAAGAACAATAACAAGGGAAGAGACAGAGCAGTGTTTCCTTCATAGTAGGATTTTCACACCTCTGAATATGCTAAACTCCACTTAACGCATCCTTTATTAATATTTGCTTGTTTCGAACCAAATCCTTTACATTCATACAGAAGTGTAGACGTATAAATACACCTGGAAACCTTTTCGTATGAAGATTCCAGAGCAAGAGTCCCACATGAAGCAAGCTGAAATCATCAGAATAAGATAGAAGACCGGCTCATCAAGGAAAAGACAAATGTTATATACTCAAAGCACATTACAACAGAGAAGGAGGAAAATGAATGCAAATCATATTGGCTGGAAAATAATTGCAGTGCGTCTCACTATATCTCCATAAAGAAAAAGGTCTACTACACCTTTAATTTACCAGATTTGAGAAGAGAATTCTAGTTCCGCCAACAAGGGAAACATTTTGCACTAGGATCATAGTCAAGTGTAACACAATACTTTCCTCAAATTCCGATTGTTGATAAAGTTATATTCTTTGCACAACTATAGCAGTATATATTGAAGAGAAAAAAAAAAAAAACTCCTGACTAATCACACTGTTCTTTATTATATACGTACTTTAATCTTATCAGGAAAATGTGTAACAGCTTTACAGTATTACATTACTTATTATTCATAATATCTAGCTTTGATCAATTTTTAAATGTTCATGACCTTTTCTAGTAATTTGAGTGATTATCACAGGAAAAGATGCCTTTGGTCCCATCTTTTTTTAAGTGATTCTTAGGCGTAAAACCAGGGGAAATGTATAAAATGACTAATGCCTGAAATCCAGTTTATGATTCTGGCTTAAATGATTCTCAAAACACAGCAGAACACTTGTAGCCACTGACACGAAACGCCCCTTTTGGCTTCATTATTCACATTATCAAGTAATTCCACAAACCAATTTGCGGAATCAGTTAAAAAATAAAAATAGAAAATAAAAATAAAAATAAAAATGGGGTTTAGATGATGTCCAAACTCATTCAAAACTATATAAAATTTTCCATTGAAAGGAATAATGTTTAAGAACACATGCTTGCCCTTGCAACAAAGAGGTAAATCTGTTGTACATATCAAGTACGCACTTTGTAAGTTGGCAATATCAAAAGCATGCACCTTCAAATGGAGGAGTGAGTTTTTAAATTGCTTTTTACCCAAAAAAAAAAAAGAGTTTTTAAATTAATAAAATAAAAATTAAATAAATAAATTTGAAGGGCTTGGGTTTTTCTCATTCTCATTCCTTAGAAATTATGTCATGTGGCTTTCATTGTGGGAATGAATTCCACTGATTCTGGGCCTCTGAACTCTTTGTTCCTAAAACAAGTGTTTGGTTAACACAGACAGAACAGAACTCATTCAATGGCGAACTAAATGAGAGATGCTAATTCCCATGGAAATAGCCTGGGAGCTTTTTCAAGATTTTGAAAATTTATTCTTCCAATATGCAGCGGCATACTTGTAACGTTGGAATCTTATGAGTTGCAAAAGTGATACATAAATTACAGAATTCACTGTTTAGTGCAAGGCAAACCTAAACATGTAGTTCTGTACTGTCTTGAATATATTCAATGATCTACCAATTAGATGTTTAAGCATGCATAAGATCAGGTTAATTTCACTTTTATTAATTCCCTGTGATAAAAAATTTCTTGTTCTTATTCACTTTCAATTACAAATACAGTCAATTTGACGCAATCCTCCAAGCACTAGTCTATGTAAAATACATTGCGGTTGTGTTGATAAACAGGAACTAAATGTAGAACACCAAGAAACCCTAGATATTAAATCATTCGCATAAGGGATCGAAACAAGAGGATTACCCCAGTAATTTTAACAAGCTGTCCGTTAGTAGCAATGCCAAGATCCGAATCAAGGAAAGAGTGAAGGAATAGCAAGATTCGTCCGTTTCCCTTCCAGTTGATTGCGTTCCAGGCGAGAAAAGCTACAACAATGGCGGAGAGCAAGACTGTAAAGACAAAAAAGAAAGCGTTGCGAACTACAACCAAGATGAAGATAGAAACAGCAAAAGCTAGAGAGAAGAGAGGGACGAGTATGAAGAAGACTGGGGCTGGGAAGGGCTTGCAGCTGCAACAATGGCGATCGTTCAAAGGAACATTGGACAGGTCGTTCATCCCGACAGAGAGAGAGAGAGAGAGGGGCATTTGATGATGTGAGGAAAAGATCCCGCATATTTCAAAACGGGCGCAAATGAATTTTGTTGTCTTCTTTACTTCTTTTAAAAGTTGGATTAAAAAGTCATTCTCTGTTTTCCTTTCCCATCCCATTTTAAAGGGGGAGATTATTACTTTTATTTACTACATAACTTGCTTTTTTATAAACTTTTAAATGCTTTTGCTTTTGATCAGGGCCTTCATTTCCTCCCTCTCTATTTGAAGCTGATTTGGGCCATAATAATTCTTCATAAACCCCACTTCACATAGGATGTTGTTTTCTGGGTCCACAACCTCGTTGATTAAACCATTCAATGTCTGTCCCACTTCTTTTGGTCCATTGAATTCTTAACTTTGGATCAATAGATCCCTTAATCTATTTACTTCATAGGGTTATCCTCCATTTTAAAGGTTTCCTTTAGGTTAAAACTGTCAAAAAACCTATTGCCTGACTTCATAAAGCTTGGTATGATATTAACATTCACCGTCGAACCCCAAACTCACCCTGTTGTTCGAAATCAAGCAATAATAGTATAGTAAAGAAAAGATAAAAACTATGCACACAGATATACGTGATTCAAAACTAACGAGTTACCCCCCTAGGTACCTCCCCCTTTGGATCTAGTCATGCCCTTAACTGGGGATGTCTGGCACCTAATGCACTCATCTTGGCTACCTGATTTATGATTTTTCATTTATCTGCATGAAACTAAGATCAAGTCCTAATTCTCACATTTTTTTTTTCACACATCTTCTTTTTTGATTTTTATCCCACCATTGTATTGGACTAATGACCAATTTGAGAGTTGACTCATCAGGCAGGTATTGAGCATCAACTTTTGTCAATTCAAAAGGTTCACTTTACCTTTATTCCAAACTGTCTCTCTACTTTTAGGAGAATGGCAAGATGAGTCGAGAAATGAAATAGTAATTGTGGGAAGGCAATAGGACATTCATCTGGTCTGGAATATGTTTTGGATCATTTTCCGGGGAGATTCAAGTGCCGCTGATTCTAATTGAAGCAACTCATCTGAACTAAGGCGCCAACCGAGAGCACCCAAATTTTCTTCCGCCTGTTTTACGGTCTTTACACCAGGTATTGGAATGGTCCCTTTGCAGATGCACCAGTTTATAGCAACCTGCCAACAAAATCGCCTAACATTAGGCAACTATGATAGAAATAAGTACAGGATACCGATGCTTACAAGGTCATGAAGTAAGCAATAAGTCTCGAACAATCTTAATCAAAGAACTTGGATTTATTGATCCCTGATGGTGAAGTTAACAGAACACAAAACATAATAGACATCAAAGCATCAATATTATATTTAACACATTCCCCAGATAGTTAAACTGGTCAATTTAATGTAGAAAAGTACAAGCAAGAAAAAGTAAGAGGAAATACTTGTGGCATAGTTTTGTTTCTCCTTTGTGCAATTTTTCCTAGAGAACTAAGTAGAGGCTCCAAACCTGGAAGAATTTGTCTGAATAGAAGGGCCCTGAAAAATAGAAAGATCATAAAGTAATATAATTGATCAGAAATGATACCTGATGATTAATTACTATAGAAAGATTTCCTTCAACATGATCAGTGAGAAGCTAGGAAACTTGTTACCGCGGTCCACGTGGAAGCCTGGAAGCTGTATATTTGCCGGTAAGCATACCCAAACCAAGAGGACTATAAGAAATCAAGCGAATACCAAGAGAATCACATATTTCCTTGATTTCCATCTGATCTTTCCCCATACTGAGTAAAGAAAATTGAACCTACAGTCAAGTGTTCCAAGGTATCAGATCCATTGCGGGAAACCTCGTAACCTATAAGAAGTCATTTGGTTGTTTCTTAGTTATAAGTGAAAAAGACTGTTTCTTCGCACCTGAGCAGAACATAGGGGAACACCTCGGGCTTTCAGGTAATCATAAATCTTTAGAAGCTGCTTTGGCCCATAATTGCTCACACCAACTGCTCGAACTAAACCCTGGATGGTACATGCTGACACGGGTTTTAATCTCAAATCATCTCTTAAAATACTCAAAACCATGAAATTGCGGATGGAAGCTAAAGGTTGTGTTTGGAACCTTGGATTTCTAGAGAAAAGAAGAAAGAAAATTCTAGAGAAATCACTTTCTCCTGTTTGGTTGAAGAAAAAAAGAGATGAAGATAGAGTAAATAAGTTAAAAAAATTTCCCTTTGAGAATCAAAACCTTTCTCCTCAAAAAGGTAGAGATTATGAAAGAAAAGAAAAGAAAGACTATGAATACTCTCCAATTCTCCAACCTAACCCATGACATCTCTTGTATTTCCTTAGTAGTTAATTAACATTGTCGGAATATATGAGAACTCAGCGAAAAATCGTCAGAAGTCGCCGGAATTTGATTTTCTTTTCTCTATATAAATCTTATTTTAACCAAACACTTGAAAATAAACACTAATCATTTCTTTTCCACTTCTTTTTTCTTTTCTTCTAAAATCCAAGGTTCCAAACACAACCAAAGTGGCAGTCCCCATTTCATGGATTAGGAGATTGTGAATTATTTAAGAAACAGAAACAAAAATTGCAGTAACCTTCTCATACATTGCCACAAGCCCATCCCAAAGAGCCAACTCCTGCAAAGGAGCATAGTTTACTGTGGACCAGTGCAATTGCCCTATGCCAATTTTCTCAATTTGCATCCGATCTAAAGATGACCTGGAAAGCAACTTTCATCAATTTTTTTATAACTTATGCTGATAGAAGCAGCTCATATGCAGTTATTTGCTAATTACTCTAAAGGCGGATGGATCGATCAAGTCAAAAATTCAAGCCAAGTTGAGAGTCAACTGTGAACTCATCAGCTCAGTTCAGTTGAAATGAAATGCTTTAAGAGTTTCTCATTCTTTATTAACTGCAAGCTAAGAAGATCTCAAATTCTTTGACAGCTTAGATGGAATCCTACTCAAACTATCCAAAAGTTAAATTTCGAAAAACCAATATCTAAAAGGAAGAGGGAAAGAAAACAGCAAGTGGATAAACACATATACAAATACTGTAAGAGTAAAGCAAATCAGTAAGTTTAATTTTAAGAGAAGCAAATCATACTCGCAAGCTTTTACGAATTGCCCCGGAGTTAGGCGCCAAGGATAAGCGGCAAACTTTGTAGCGATCACAATGTCATCTCGCACTTGTTTCCGTCCTGCCAATATAGTGAACCAAGCATTTCACCATACAAAAGAATTTCATTATCACTAAAAGGAACAAAAATACACCATGTATACATATATATATATATATATATACGCGTGCGTACCCACACACACACAAACAAGGCATTGTTCCTGTGTCATCAGTTACTGTGGTTTAATGGGGTATGATGGAATTATTAGACAATTGGGGTCTAGAGGGTTCTTCAATCAAAGTAAGTTGCACATAATTGAGTAATAACTTAAAAAAAATTAATAATCATAAGAAAGGAAAAGAAGAACGACCTTGAAACTCCCGGATGAACTTGCCGAGTAGTCTCTCGCTTTGTCCATTCAACCTCCCAGTCCCATAAGAATCTGCTGTATCGAAGAGGTTGATTCCATTCTGAACAGCTAGATTAAACGTCTTTTGAAGATCATCGTCCATGGCTCCCTGATAACCCCACAGAAGCTCGTTGCCCCAAGCCCAGGTTCCGAACCCCATTGGAGAAACGGTCAATGGCCCCATCTTTACCTGCAAAAGATAGCAAGATATGACTATTGTGCAAGAGGGGTTTTCGTGAAAGCAGTGTTTTGGTAGATTGCAGAGTGGTGTCCCAAATACCTTCTCCCATGGCCAGAGAGGAGGTCCCCATCGAGGAATTTTGAGAGATTTGAAAGCCGAAGATGGAAGGAAAGTTTCGTTTGAATTTGACGCTCTGCAACAGATGAAATGCACGATGGATGAAGCCATTGGGAGAGCCTGATTAGTCTTATAACTCTTACTCTCCAATCGCTTACAAAAGAGAGGACAAAATGGAAGCGCGATAAGAGAGGAAGTTTGGTCGTTTTGTGGTTGAGGATTGTGAACCTCCTTGACGTCTAAGGGACTGTTTGTCATTATTTCTTACAAATGGAAGATTTTCAATGTAAAGGGCTTTGTTAAACAAGTCTTTGAATCAAGGTAACTATACACATTATGTTTGGTGAGAAAAATTATGTAAAAGGATGTTCTTGTATATAATTTTAGGCATATTTTTGTCTTGTTAAAAAACTGTATAACAGAAATGAAAGGGGAAACATTATGAAGATGAAAAAATCATAGTTTCAACCCTCTTCAAGAAGTACCATTTCTATTATTATTACTTAGGCGTGCATTGCTTGTTGATGTTTTAAACAAAATTGAAAAAGGTAGAAACGATTAAAATAAACCAAAAGATTACATTATCATTTACTTTATTAAATATTTGATTATATTGAAGGTTATTTTTGTAACAAAAATTTAAAATAAATAAATAAATAATGGCACGCTTTCCGATGTGGGCCACACTAAGACTGTGTTTGGCACTCTCTGATTAAGTGTTTATTAGAGGTTTTAATTTTTTAAAGCATATTTTTAAGTTATAAGTGTATTTGGTAACAATGAACGGGTGAGTTCCTACCCATAGCTCATATGGAGAAGTTTTTTTTTTTGGAAGGTTCATAAGGAGAAGTTGCTCTCAACAATTTCTCCTTACCACTTATGCAAGAAGCAGTTTCTAAACATAAGTGATTCTTTGAAAATTAGCCCTGAACACAATACTGATGACCCCTCAATTTGAAATTTCAAATTGGACCAATAAGGTGAAGCCACCTGGCATCTGCCTGTGAAATTCCACTTCTGCCCCCGCCTTAGGGTCTCTTCAGGGCATGCCTTTAAGAGGTTGTACCCGAATATGAGAAGGCACATGTAACTTCAAGAATCAGGATAGACTGAAGTGTCTGATCCTTAGTATCGGATAGAGATTACTTGATCCGACTTCGAGTTCGAGTAAAGACTTAATGGTCTAACCTCGGGACTAGTTAGAGACAACTTGGTCCTATTCCGAATCAATACAGACTAAAGTGTCTGATCCCCAGTATCAGATAGAGACGACTTGATCCTATCTCGAGTCCGAGTGGAGACTTAATGGTCTAATCTCGAGACCGGTTAGAGACAACTCCATCCTATCAGAACATACTGAAATGTCTGATCCCCAATATCGAATAGAGACGACTCGATCCTATTCCGAGTCCGAGAAAAGATTTAGTAGTTTCATCTTGAAACCGATTAGAGGCAATCCTATCCTATTCCAAATCAAGATAGATTTTGTAATTTAATCCCAAGATCCGATAACAACCTCACCAAAGGTGACTTCATGGTCTCACAACGACATCAACATTGCGCAGCAACTACCCAATTCCGCGCGGGACCATAGCGGCCTAACCCACCCTGAGATGGGTAATTTATAATAACACCCGAGATCGCATGTGAGTTAGGCTACAAGATCAAGTTGTGGCTTAATTCGATGTTGTGAAACGCCACATTCGCACTCGGATTACAATCATTTTATCTAAGGAGTTATCCTTAAGGGATTTCACTCAAGGGGAATGTCCCGAGTTTCTTAAGCCATTTGTATAATAGGACAAAAAGGGGGGAAAATCAAAATACTTAAAGGAATGGTGACTTAGAGAGAGGTATCAGACCCATAGCGGTTGTTGGTAGTTGATTAAACCCACATGGGCGATGTCGCATCAAAGGGACTGAGTACAAGGCAGAGGTTGCTTGCACATTTGTATAAAATGCAAGTGACAGTCAACGTATGGGCGATGACACGTGGAATCATCACATCGTGTCTAACCCTCGATGACCAACACTTGTCACTTAGGCTTTCTCCAAGAGTTTTGGCTATAAAATCCCTCACTCTCACTGGACAAGGGATCGACTTTTGATGCAATCTAGGATTCACCGAGAAACCTAGAACCTCTGACCTCAAAGTTTCTTGGTCCTTGTGCTATCTCTGAACTCATTCCTAGGGATCTCCAATTCCTTCCTTTTGCTCTCCTTGACTTGACTTCAGTAAATACGAAAACCTCGTATTGGAACAGCCTTCAAGGTTTAGGCCATTACGAGAGGCAATCGAACCCATATTCCCTTATTGGTTAACCACTCAAGTAATGACATTTATCATCTTGGGTCCTTTTTGTTAATCTTGTTTTGCTAACCAATTTTGGGGATCAACAATACAAGACTTTTTGAAAATAATAATTATTTATAAATTTTAAGATAATTTTTATGAATTTGTATTATTAAGATCTTTAAATTATCTGTATTATCAAAACTCATTTTCTTCAAACCATACAATTTATTGACGTTGGTGATGACGGATTTGTAACAGACTAAATATATTAAAAGATAATGACAACTAATATATATATGAACCAATTACAATCATCAACCAGAGAATAAGGTAGGAAGTCTGTCTCAAGACAGCCTAAACCGTCGCGCAGCCGTTCTGTCAAGAACATTCCTTGTCAACTTTGAGCTATGGAGAAGACAAAGAGAAAGAGGTAGAAGGAAATGAGGGGTTGCAATAACTGAAGAAGGGGAGTGAATGCAGTCACAGATCAGTAAAACCTCACAGGTTTGAAAATTCTTCTCTTTCTCTTTCAAAGTCTTATTCTCACTATTGTTTCAGGTTTCAGGGTTTCTAAGTTTAGATTTCAGATATTCAATCGATCCCCTTCAATGGAGGATGGGTTCTAGTATTTGTAGAGAGTTTCCCACTCTCAGTAGGACGAGTGTCACTAGGCTAGGCGTTTGAAGGGGGACCCTTGTGTGCTAAGCAAATCCTGAGTGACACTTGTTCTTGAAAATATCTTGAGGGGTGCGTGTATTCCAACACGGCGAAGTTACGTTCAGAGAAAGAGACCAAATCATTTCAAACCTTAAAAACTGCTCTGCAAAAGGTTGTTTTGGAACTTAAGCAACACAGTTCTGCAGACGTTTCACTTTCACACAAGTTCCAATCAGCAACGTCACTATCCTGCCGCAATTCTTGATAAGACAAAACCCCCTTTAGATAGGTTAGAAAACAGATATTTATAATGCGGTGATAAGTCGGTGAGGTTTTCACCATGTGCTTTTCATTCTGAGAATCCATCTCAAGACAACCTTTTTTAGAAGGCAATTCACTGTATTTTGCTGAATCCGTATTTCGAAGGAGAACTCCCTTTGGCAGCTATTTTCCTTCTAGGAATGTAAGTACCACTGTACCCTTACCAGGTGATCAATGTATTCTCGAATTACCCATGTAG
>JAUPMG010000020.1:14483506-14502893 GCA_031762675.1 Pachysandra terminalis
AACAATGTACACAGATATACGTGGTTCGGCAAAGCCTATGTCCACGGGAGAGAAGAAGTTTCCACTATGTCAAAAACGAATTAGGGTTACAATTTATACTCCTACCTGATATATAGGGAAAATCCCCAATATACCCTTACCGTATTGCGGGGGTCTCTGCCTCCGGCACCCCCCAAGCCCATTGTACTGACCCGGCATGGGGCCCCTCAAGTCCCTCCCCTTTGGATCTAGAGACTAGAGACTAGTGAATATGAGCCACCCACTATCTCTAACACTTAGTTATAAATATGACTATGGATAAGCATCTAGATCTATGATTCATTCAAATGCTAATATCATCATAAGGTAAATGACAGAGCTACTTCATCCTTACTAATAACACTGCAACTCCAAATTTAGAGAAGTTCTCAATAAGCCTTTTAAGTTTATACTCTGTTGTAGTATAAAACAATAAGGTAAAGCTGTACTTGAAGGACCCAAGTAGCACATGCCATAGGTGAAAAAAAAACTGTTTCTTCACGGAATCACACCTGAGTAGAACATAGGGGAACGCCTCGGGCTTTGAGGTAATCATAAATCTTTAGAAGCTGTTTTGGCCCGTAATTGCTCACACCAACTGCTCGAACTAAACCCTGGAGAGTACATGCCGACATAGGTATTAAACTTGAACAATCTGTTAAAATACTCAAAAGCATGAAATTGCAGATGGAAGCTAAAGTGACAGTCCTCATTTCATTGATTGGGAGATTGTAAATTATTTATAAAAGTATGAAAATTACAGTAACCTTCTCATACATTGCCACAAGACCATCCCAAAGAGCTAACTCCTGCAAAGGAGCATAGTTTGCTGTAGACCAGTGCAATTGTCCTATGCCGATTTTCTCGATTGCATCCGATCTATAGATGACCTGGAAAGCAACTTTCATCAAATTTTTTATAACTTATGCTGATAGAAGCAGCTTATATGGCTAATTACTCTAAAGGCGGATGGATTGACCAAGTTCACTTGATTTTTTCGAGCCAAGTTAACAGTCAACTGAGAAACTCATCAGCCCAGTTCAGTTGAAATGAAATGATTAAGAGTTTCTCATTCTTTATTAAATGTAAGCTAAGAACATCTCAACCCCTTTGACAGCTTGGGTGGAATTGTACTCGAACTATCTAAAAATTAAATTTGGAAAAGCCAATATCTAAAAAGAAGAGGGAAATAAAGCAGCAAATGAAAAAAAAAACACATACACACAGACAAATACTGTAAGAATAAAGCACATCAGTTAAGTTTAATTTTAAAAGACGCAGAAAAATCATACTCGCAAGCTTTTACGAATTGCCCAGGGGTTAGGCGCCAAGGATAAGCGGCAAACTTTGTAGCGATCACAATGTCATCTCGCACTTGTTTTCGTCCTGCCAATATAGTGATCCAAGCACTTAACCATACAAAAGACTTTCATTATCACTAAAAAGAACAAAAATACACCATGCCTATATATGCACGTATGCGCACACACACACACACACACAATGTCATCTCGCACTTGTTTTCTTCCTGCCAATATAGTTATCCAAGAACTTAACTATACAAAAGACTTTCATTATCACTAAAAAAAACAAAAATACACCATGTCTATATACGCACGCACACACACACACTCACACAATCACAATGTCATGTCGCACTTGTTTTCATCCTGCCAATATAGTGATCCAAGCACTTAACCATACAAAAGACCTTCATTATCACTAAAAATAACAAAAATACACCATGTCTATATATGCACACACACACTCACAATGTCATCTCGCACTTGTTTTCGTCCTGCCAATATAGTGATCTAATGACTTAACCATACAAAAGACTTTCATTATCACTAAATATAACAAAAATGCATCATGTCTATATACGCAAACATACACACAACTGAATTATTATTAAACAATTGGGGTCTAGAACTGAGTAGCACACACACACACACACACACACAACTGAACTATTATTAGACAATTGGGGTCTATAACTTAGTAGCACACAAACACAACTGAACTATTATTAGACAATTGGGGTCTAGAACTGAGTAGCGAGCACACATACATACACACATACACAACTGAGCTATTATTAAACAATTGGGCTCTAGAACTGAGTAGTTAGGGTTCTTCAATCAAAGTAAGCTGCACATAACTGTGTGGTAACTTTAAAAGAAAATAATAATAAGGAAAAGGAAAATGACCTTGAACCTCCCTGATGAATTTGCCGAGTAGTCTCTCGCTTTGTCCATTCAACCTCCCAGTACCATAGGAATCTGCTGTATCAAAGAGGTTGATTCCATTCTGAACAGCTAGATTAAACGTCTTCTGAAGATCATCGTCCATGGCTTCCTGATAACCCCACAGAAGCTGGTTGCCCCAAGCCCAGGTTCCGAACCCCATTGGAGAAACGGTCAATGGACCCATCTTTACCTGCAAAAATAGCAAGACTAAGACTATGACTATAGTGCAAGATGGGTTTTAGTTAGAACAGTGTTTGGTATATTGCAGAGTAGTGTCCCAAATACCTTCTCCCATGGCCAGATTGGAGGCCCCCATCGAGGGATTTTGAGAAGTTTGAAAGGCAAAGATGGAAGGAAAGTTTCGTTTGAATTTGGCGAGCTGCAACAGGTGAAATGCACGATGGATGAAGCCATTGGGAGAGGGAGAGGGAGAGGGAGAGCCTTATTAGTCTTAACTATCTCAGGACCAAAAGGAAGCGCGATAAGAGAGGAAGTTTGGTCGTTACGTGAGTCTAAGGGCCTGTTTGTCGTAGCTTCCCACAACTGTACAAATGGAAGGATTTCAATTTGAAGGGCTTTGTTAAAAAGGTCTTTGAATCAAAGTAATTGATGAAAAAATTACATTTGGTGAGAAAAATTATATAAAATAATATTTTTGTACGTAATTTTAAGCTTGATGGATATTTTTGTCTTTTTAAAAGATGTGTAATAAAAATGGAAGGGTAATTTTTTACTTAAATTTAGAACATGACTAACTAGTTCCCACAAACTTATTTTTTAGAGGTAGACCCACACTTGCTTCACCAAAATAAACTTCTTAAAGAAACGCTTCAATCCAAAATTGCTTTCAAAAGTGTCACCAAACACCCCTAATCATTGGATAAAGAGCTCTTTTTAAGTCTAGAAAATGCTTCCTGATCGTTAGGAAGTTGCGACAAACAGAGCCTAAGAACTCCTGTTCTTTTCAAAATATCGAAGTTTCTCTTTTAGTTTATTAACAAAGACACTAACCTCTCCCGTATTAATTATTGTTTACAAAAAAACTGTCTATTCATATATTATATGATAATTTTTTTCCTTTTCATTGTAAGGGGTAATCAATAATTATTTTTTTTTTTTTTCGGTCTTAACTACGTGGAGTCCCCACACCCACTTGGGTGTGAGACTAATCCACATTCGGGGCAGGAACAATTATGATAAATTCTTGACCACGAGTGCTTTTAGTGGGATTCGAACTCCAGACTTGCCTCCGGAGACACCCACTAGAGCCCAGCTTGCTACCAGCTGAGCCACACATCGGTAGTTGTAATCAATAATTTTAATAATTTACCCCAACACAATTTCAATTAGGATTGAAAATCAACCAATCAATTTCAACATTGCTAGCAGCTAAAAATCTATAAACGAAAAGATTAACAATAACAAAAGATCCAAGTAAGGAAGAAATAGGGAAAATATCTATGATTTTGGCTCACAGCTTTATAAAACATAATTTTCTAAAACTGATAAAGAACAATTAAAAAAACAATCCTCTCTCATTGTCTCTACATTTCCTTGACGAGACATTGTGATGATAATTAAGGGAAATAATACATGTGTTATCAAGTGTTTGATTCATTACTTACCAAAACAAAAAGTGATTGATTATTTTACAAAATTACATTATTATTGAGAGGAAAACTCTGATGAAAAAACACATTAGGGGAAACATTATGAAGATGAAAATTTCAAAGTTCAACCCTCTTCATTAGAAGTTATAAATAAGTATTATTTTCCTATCATTTATTGTTAGAACCCCTGAAGTTTTGAGGTAACGGAACGGTAAGTATCACACCAAGATTACGCTTGGCAGTGTGTAATTAAGTGTTTGTTAGAGCTTCTAACTCATTAAAACATTTTTTTTAGTCATAAGTGTATTTGATAACGATGAGCGGGTAAGTTCATATTCTTAAGCAGTAGATAAAGCTAGCCCACAAGAAGAAGTTGCTCTCAACAATTTATCTTTACTACTTATACGAAAGCTGTTTCTAAACATAAGTAATACTTTGAAAAATAATATTTCTAACCCTGAACACAATACTAAACTTTTTGAAAATGATAATTTATTCTTAAATTTTAAGATAATTTTATAAGTTTGTATTGTTAAGATATTTAATTTTTTTTTAGGTAGAATATTAAGGTATTTAAGTTGTCGGTATTATCGAACACATTTTCTTCAAATCGTGCAAGTTATTGATATTGGTGATGACGGGTTTGTAAAAGACCAAATATATTAGAATAAATTTTACAGCTAATACAAATGAACCAATACAACCAGCCTTCCAGAGAAACAGATAGGGAGAGCCTGTTTCAAGACAGCCTAAACCGTCGCCTAGCCGTTCTGCCAAGAGCATTCCTTCTCAAACGTCATCTGTGAATAAAACAAAGAGAAGAGACAGGGGGAAAGAGAATGTTGCAATAACTGAAAATGTCAGTTCGAATGCATATCTAAAAGCAAGAAAACCTCAAGGAATTCGAATGACTGACTATCCCTTTCTCTCTCAGAGCCTTAACTCACTGTTGTCTTCTACCTCTTAACTCTCAGATTCTTCCAATTTCAGAATTCAGATTCTTTTAATGGAGGAAATCTTCTACTATTTATAGGAAATTCATCCTCTCAAAATAAGACAAATGTCAATCAGTCAAGTGTCCACAGAAGAGCTTACAAATATCTCCATGCATAAAACATATCCTAAATGACACGTGTTTTTCAACACGCCTAAGTAATTTTCAGAGAGGGATGAGTCATACGATTCTTCAAAACTTGCTTTGTGATAGGTTGCTTTAGACCTTGAGGAACACGCATTGAATGACATGTGTTACATGCAAAAGATCTGAAAGCAATGTTACCATTCTTGTCGTCATTCCAGATAAGACAAAACTCCCTTTAGATATGTCACACAGCAAATATTATAAGTAGTTTGAGGTTTTATCACGTGATGTTCACTCTGAGAATCCATCTCAATCAACTTTAAGAAGTCACTTCAATGTCATAAATACCTTTCTGAATTCGTGTGTTTCGATGGAAGTCTCTTTAGCGGCTATCTTCCTTCGAAGGAAATCAAAAATAACTGTGTACTTACAAGGTGACCAATGTATTCTCGAATTACCCATATAGAGAACTCGAAATTGAGTTTCTCATCAGGGAACTCGTTTCATGATCAATAGTCCCTGTAAGGAATACTTTATTTTGAAATCCTTTAAGGTTCCTAGCTACAGTAACCAATTCGAGTGCCTTCTACTTGAATGAAATGAGAAGTAAATATGTTTTCCTTGTGAATCCTTCAAAGTGAAGTGAGAGAATGTTTCTCAAATCCGTAGGAAACCTATCTTTAGTAAATACTTTTGGAGATGGTGTAAACTCGACTTCTAAAGCCCTTTCCACTGAGGATTTGCTTTTAGAAGTGAAACATATCAAATGTATAACTCGAAGTCAATTCATAATAATGAATAAGAGCGACTTCGAGTCTTAGTTTGTAATTCGGATGCATAAAAGAGTGTATCCGAGGGGGTAAACCCAAATCTGTGTCATTCGAGGAGGAGAAAATCCTTGGCCTTTTTGAGGATGACAGGCCCTTTAATGAACTATCCATCTCAGGGTGGTTAGCCTCGAATTCGCCTTAGGAAGAAGTGAGTGGCCCATATTATGGAGGCTAACATCGGAGGTGGTTAGCCTCTCAGCCCAGAACATCAGAAGTGGTTAAACTCCAGGATGGTTAGCCTCAAATTCACCATCTGGAGGTGGTTGGCCTTCGAATTTACCATCTGGAGGTGCTTAGCCTTCAAGTTTGCCTTCGAGTCTGCTTTAGTAGAAGAGAATATACTTGCTTCATGATTTTCTCAAGACAAAACATAATAAATGGTCATTCGAAGTCTATGGATACAATCTAATAACGACTTTTGATTTAGAAGGCACAAAAAGTTTCTTCGAAGATCTTTCTTCCAAGTGAAATACCTTTGAAATGTAAAGGTAATGCAATAAAATCACTCGAAGTCTGTTCTAGAGAATGAATAGATGTGACTTCAAGGTTTTTTTGAGAATTCATGTGTTTGAGAAGTTCATTAAGGGTAGCATGCCCTTGTATCTATCCTTTGAAAGAAATAAGGTCCTTCGTAAGAAATGAGAAATCCTCATTCCTTCGAGTGTTCAGAAGGCAATATGCCGTAGGAACATAAGTCTCTTTCCCTTTGAACATTTCAAAAAGTAAGTTAACTTGTGTTTTTCAAGTTTGGGACATGTGGCGTTCCCCCATAAGCTGGAGTGGACACATGGCATTTTCCCATAAGCTGAAATTCAAAAAGGTTGCTTCTCCAAGAAGCTTTCCTTTTTAGTGATAATGACGGTCAGATATCTTTGAGCTGGTTCAAATATCACCTTTTTACCAAACGGTCTAATCACCGTACAGTAGTTGTTGACAGCTGGCACATGAGAGATGGTTGCTTTGCAGTTACAGCTTCATTGAATGATTCAGTGTATGCGGCTATACCCAGAAAACGTGCACACGCGCTTTTAAAATAGCGCCATGTGTCTAAAGGGATTAATTAGCCCGACTGATCACCAATAGTCCCTCGGTCTCAGGTTTCCTATGCTAGAGAGGAAAGCATGAGATCATACCTGAAGTATGGCGGGGATTAAATGCGCGTTCTTCGAGGGAGTGCGTTTTAAATGCAGCTATAATGCGTTGCAAACGCAATGATTTCTCTCTTGGGATCATGCGAACTGCCTAAAGTGCCTTTTCAATATCTGCAACGAAAATCTTCATTCTCTATATATTTGAAGTTCATTGAAGAAGAAAGGTTCCTGTAACCTAAGATTTCTAAATTCTTGAGTTTTCCTGCATTCTCAAGCTTTCCAAGCTTTCTCTGTGCTTTCTTGCCGTCTTCTTTTTCCTTTACTGAAATGGCGTCCAAGAAGAGTACTACCAGCAAGAAGACGTCCACCAAGCTTGATATTCCCATTGAGTCATTTTGGAATGTGGCCAGGGGTCAGGGGCAGCCTGAATCAGTTCAGAGTGGGGAAGAATTGCTTTGTCCCTATGAGGAGACAACATGGACTAGCATGGGGTTCCCACGACTAACTCAGGCGCCAATGTTCCGGGATGAGAGGAAGGACTACCCCTTGTCCGAGATTGGGTTTAGATCCCATTTCAACCTTCCTCCTGGCTGGCCAGAGTGGGTGGCCCATATTATGGAGAACACGAATTATCGGAAGGTGCAGGAGTTCTAGAGGCCATCAGAATGTATACGGATGACGACCACAGGGATTATGAAGCTCTGAAGGAGTTCATTGTCCACTAGGACCCAGAGTACCATGTCTTTATGACCGCCTTCGGGGAGGTCAGCATTACATTGGAAGACGTAGCCAGGCTGCGCTACCTTCCAATCTTGGGAGAGGGGAATCCGAGGGCGATCACCTTAACCGCAGAGGAGGAGATCGATTTGGAGATTCTGAAGATATGCTCCAAGAAAACCTTGAGGAAATCTCAGTTGAAGGGGAAAAGCCCTGGTATGAGCTCGAAGTACTCATTCAAAGGTTGGATGAGGTACTTCTGGAACGAAAAGGAGACCCCCAAGGCCAATAGCGTCACAATCAAGAGGTACTGGGGTGAAGGTCTGGACAACCCCGTTCACCTAGTAGCCTTCGCCGCATTCTGGCTGGAGAGGTTTGTTTTCGAGGAATACTCGGTGGATAAGGTCGTAGACCTGGTATTCCCTATGGCCGTGAAATCGCAAGAGGAGTTCAAGTCCCCCTTGCCCCCTTGTTCCTGGGATCACAGTACAAACACTTGGATCTGTTGTGTGAGGACATGGCAAGAAACCGAGGAGAGAGGTTGGTGGAGACACTGTTAGATGCCAACTTCCTCTAGCATTTCCTGTGGGAGAGATATCCTAGGTATGCTCCTCAGGACTTCTCAGCAGTGGAAGATCAATTTCTTACCATGGGCCTGGATTCTGGTCCCCATGCCTTTATCTAGTCAGGGCACTCTCCCAAGCGCAACATCCGGCTGCATCAGGTGATGAACATCGCAGCTGAATTCGAATACCATCCGTACAACCGCAGAGGTATTAAATTCTTGAGTTTTCCCTCTCTTCTATCACCGAAAGAGAGGGCATTCCTGGTGATAGTTCATCCGGGATATCTAATCAGTCTGATGAGGGATTATGGAAGAAGCTATCCCACCTACAACCCTCGGCGTGTACTCAGGTAGTTTGGGATGGATCAAATTGCCCTTCCTCGTGACGTGGAGTCCATGCCAACCACTTCAGCAAATGCGGAGGTCGTAGGACAAAGGTTCCTACGAGGGTACAGTTACCTTGGGCTGGCAACCAGTTTCAAGGCCACTTTTGCTGCCCCCGAGAGATATAGTAGGGTCTCTCCTTGGTGACTGGACTATTGGCACAAGGCCTTGACCCGTCTAGATGACTTCTATAGCAGTGAAACCGTGCCTTCGAAGATTGGCAGAGCGAAGGAGCAGAGATTGAAGAAAAATGAGAAGAATCATCCCATCCAGATCGGTGATGGCCATCCCATAGCCCATGAGACTCCAGGTCATCTAATGATCATGGATGTCTATGAAGGCAGGGAGGGGGGTGCAGTTCCTGAAGTTGTTGAAGCTTCTGACAAGGCCCCAGCAGTTCAGCCTGAAGCACCTGCTGAGGTAGTAGCAGAGGAGGAGAAAGATGAGGATGACCATGTTCCCCTTGGGGACCTCCTCCATAGGAAAAGCAGGAATGCCAGAGTACCCAGACTCCCTCCTATGCCAAGGGTGATCCCTCTGCCTATGACCAACATCACCCTTGAGCGCATTCTAAAGAGAATTCAACCAACAGGTGCCATCCCTCTAGCAGATGTCAGGGTCCCTAGCTCTACTCAGGAGCATCTTCCTCCTCAAGGACCGCGCACCAGGGTGAAGTCCACTGCTGCTCAGTTGTCCTGCCTTAATTTCTCATATACTTGCTTCTGACTCTATTTTGCTTATTCTTGTAATAGATGTCTGATGGATGAGTAGGAGGAGGATTGGCGATCAGTGATTCTTCAGTCCTTTCTCCTACCAAGGTACTTGGGGGTCAGAGCTCAAGAGTGTCAGTTGGGATCTCGCAAGAGGGAGCTGCACCCAGGACCCCTACCAGTGGCAGGGTTCTCCCTCCCATGGAGTCACCCCTGGTACTCCCACCAGCTGGCATTCGTTTTAGCAGGGTGCCACCACCCCCCAACAAGGGGCTGCTAGAGATGGAATTTTCAGACTTTCTCCCCCACTCTTCGAGGACTCTTCTTCTGGTAAGAATTCTTCCTTACCTTGTAAAATTTTGTTGTTGTTATGCTTTCCTTCTACTGACTTGTATGCTCTTGATATTGCAATTGCTGCAAAAGAAAGGAAAGTTAGGGGTAGAGTACCTCCCTCACTCCCTCCCGCCTTGCCACGGATAGATTTTGGCAAGGCTCCTATGGGAGTAGGACAAAAGAGGGAAATCCCTGGGATGAGTAGGAGCCCTCCTGCTCCCCCAACAATGACTCTGGCAGTGCTACTACCAGAAGAGAAGAAGGAGACAAAGCTGCTAAGGATCCAGCTCTCCTAGTTGATCCACTGACTGTTGTATATACAATCTCAGATGTAAGTATGATTTTCCTTTGAAGTTTCCTTCGAATGCTATCCTTCATGTAGAATATTGACTAACACTTGTTGTTTGCAGGATGATTGGAATACAACCTCCCTTGTTCCTTCATATATTAGAGAGGGAACATAGAGTGTTGGTGAACCAGCTGCTCCTCTTGTACAGAAAGGAACTGAGGATGTTGTTGCTGATGATGAAGAAGAGGAAGTTACTTTAAGACTTCCAACTGCACCAGTGGAAACCACCATTGTACAGACTGGGGTGGTCCCTCCGCCTGAAGTTCCTGCTCCACCAGTTACCAGCCCAAGAATCAACTACTCCAGTTGTTGATCCTGTAAGGCCAAGTACTGAAGAAGCATCTGAGGCCAATCCTCCAAAGGAATCAGAGGTTGCAGCTACATCTTCCCCCTGCAGTGCCTTCTCAAGTACCTGCAGAGGTCCCAGCAACTGAAATCCTGGCTCTAACTCCCATGGTTGGGCTGAAGCACAAGAGGGGGAATTTTGCTATCCCAGCCATAAAAAAAAAGGATGGAATTGTCCCCTGATCGCGTCAAAGATCTAGAAGATATTAAGAGAAAATATTGGATGAACTTGATACGGGCGACCTACAGGGAGATCCTGCCTGAGACAGCTCTGCCAGATCCAAGGTTCAAACTTTTTGGCTATAGAGAGTTGTGCAGGCTTCTTGAAATCATGAGCCGTTGGACGTTGAATAGCATTACTGCTGAGGACCTAACTATCTGAGGGAAGACAATGGAGAGTCTGAAAGGCATGAAATTTCAAATTGAATGGCTGGTCAACTGGCTGGAGCATTTGAGAGTTCAGGTGCAGAAGTGCAGCAAAGTCTGGGCGTTGGAAGCCTTTGTCGCAGCACAGTCAGAAGAGGTGGAACAATGCCAAGGCGCCTTCAACAAATGCAAAGTTGACTTAAAGGAAGTGGATGAGAGGATTGCTGAGCTAAATGCTATGATGCAAGAAGCTACAGAAGTGCATGCTCAAATTCTTAAGGATTAGGAGGAAGTAGCACGTACTGTATCTCAAGAGCAAGCCAAACTTATGGAGTCGCAAACTGCTCTGATGAGAGTCACTCTCCCCATCCCTGGAGCTTCAAGACTTGGACTTCTAGAAGGGGCTTTTGAAGGAGTCACTGAATCTCAACTGACCGGAGCACCTTGACTTCTCTTTCCTTATCTTGTATCTTATACTTTTGAATGTAATGACAAAATCTTTTGTAAACAAAACTCTTCATTAATAAAAGTATTTCCTTAGCCATTTCCCATTTACAGTTTCTTGGATTGCATTGTCTTCTAAAGGAGTTATCTTGTAAAACCCTGAAGCTTGAGCTGAAATGACTTCAAAGGGGTCTTCCCACCTAGGAGCAAATTTAGGCTTTGTGGCACTACTTCATGCATACCAAGCTGCTCTAAGGACAAGTTCACCAACTTGGAAACTCCTTGGTCTGACTAGTTTATTGTAGGCATGAGTAATAATCTGATGATATGCAAATTGCTTTCCAAAGCCTTTTGTCTTTTCTCATCCGGATTATCCAATTCTTGAGCGCGTAAGAGAGCAAAATCTCTGAAATCCCAGTTCACTTTGCTTGCATGCAAGATCCTTGCTAAGACAATTTACAGCTCAACTGGAAGAAGAGCTTCTGCTCCAAACACAAGAGAAAATGGAGTTGCATTTGTAGCCCTATGCTTGCTTACCCTGTATGCCCACAAGGCCTAAGGCAAGGATTCATTCCATCTTGTAGGCTGATCATGCACCATCTTGCTTAGGATTCTGATCAGAGTCTTGTTGGTGGCTTCAACTTGAGTATTTCCTTGAGGATAGTAGGGAGTAGACCTATTATGCAGAATTCGATAATGAACAATCATCTCTCTAACTGGCATGTTGAAGAAGGAAGTTCCATTGTCTGTAATGATCCTTCGAGGAGGACCAAAACGAAGGACAATATTATCCTTGATGAACTGAGCTACAAAAGCTCCATTAGCTCTTCTCAGTGGGACAATTGCAACCCATTTTGTGAAGTACTCTGTAGACACCAAGATCCAAGAGTGTCCTCTCATACTCCTAGGATTAATGGGTCCAATCAAATCCAGGCCCCAAGTATAAAATGGCCATGGAGAAATGAGTGACTGCATTTCCTGAGAAGGTTTACGGGGGATGTTATCTTGAACTTGGTACTTCACACACTTCTTCACAAAGTCAATCGTATCTATTTCCATTGTAGGCCAATAGTAGCCTATGTTTTGGAGTTGTTTGTATAACTTTTTTCCTTGATGGGGTTTAGATGTACCACCATGGACTTCTCGAAGGATAAGATTTCCTGAGTACCAAGACAACGCAGAGGAGTATCATTAAAGCTCCTTCAAAATAGTTCTCCTTGCTCCATGTAAAATCTGGGGATCTTGCGTTTGAGCTGAAGAGCCTCAAACCTATCTTGAGGTAGAACTCCATCTCGAAGGAATCTAATATATGGTTCCCTCCGATCTGTAAACTCATGGATAGGGAATGCTTCTGCAACATTAGGTGGCTCTTGACACTTGGCACAAGAGAGTTGTAATTTTGCACCCTTGAGTGCCATGGAAGGCCAATATACTCCTGATCTTTGAAGCCGTCTGTACAAGGCAATAACATCTGGAAGTCCACAGGTGTTCTCATGCATAACCTGCATCTTTTTCATGGCTTCCTGTGGTCCAAGGCATCTAAAAAGAGTTCCACTTACCCCTTTGTAATAAAGAACCTTATCTTGCTTGGTAAAATTCATTAAAATCTTGATAAGGGTAGTGGGAGTACGGTAAGGGAGAATGTCTAAATCATAGCCAATCTAATACCTCCAGTTTTCTTCTGGAATGAGCTCCTCATCTTCCTGAGGAAGCTGGGTGGAAGGAGTGGGCCTTCAAATGACTTCCAAAGTGGCTGTATCAAGCTCCATTTGAAGTCCGTTTCCCAAATTGGCTAAAGCATCAGCATGCTTGTTCTTGCTCCTCATTGTATAAGTCAAGGAATAACTTATGAGCCTTCGAAGGAGAGTCTGTATAGCTATCCTATAAGGAACTAAGTCAGGTTCTTTGTCTGCGAATTCCTCATTGATTTGAGAGACAACCAAGAAGGAATCTTCGAAAATCCGAATGTTTTGGACATTCATCTAATGCGCCAAAGTGAGACCGATCAATAAAGCTTCATACTCTGCTCTGTTGTTGGTACAAGGGAAATCCAACTTGAAAGAAAAGGAAAATTGTTGGCCATTTGGAGGAATAAGCTCAATCCCTGCTCCACCACCTTGAGAATTGGATGACCCATCAAACTTCATCTGTCATTCCTCCTCAGAGATTACAGATACCTCATTCATGATGTCATCCTCTTCTTCGTGGGTGGAGAAGGCTGTCAATAAATTAACAACAACTTGTCCTTTGATAGCTCTTGGAGTCTTGCACACAATCTCAAACTGAGTTAGTTGAAGTAGCCATTTGATGTGTCTTCCATTAGAATGGACTGGGAAAGGAGATACTTAACAGGATCACTCCTAGTGACAAAGTGAATCGAATATGAATGCAAATAATGCTTCAGCTTGTTCACTATGCGCACTAGAGCTAGAAAAGACTTGTCTATCATGGAATATCTTATTTTAGCCCCTGCAAAAGCCTACTGACATAGTAGACAGGCCTTTCAAGGCCTTGCTCATCTTCCTTAGCAAGTAGACCACCTATGGCTTGATCAGTATAGGCAAAGTATAACCTGAGAGGTTTCTCTCAAATAGGAGTCATCATAGTATGGGGATGGGCAAGCACTTATTTGATTGCCTCGAAGGTTTGCTGATGTTCCTCCTTCGAAGCAAAATGAGCATTCTTCTTCAGAAGCGGCATAAGTGGGATAAGATAAGCAGAAAGTCCGGGTATGAACCTCAAGATGTAGGATACTCGTCCAATGAATGATTTAAGCTCCTTTTGAGTTATAGGAGAGGCTAAATCAATAACAGCCCTTGCCTTCGTAGGGTCTAAGTCAATTACTTGCCTTTGGACTATAAACCCAATGAATTTTCCAGATGAAACCCCGAAGGCACACTTCGTGGGATTCATTTTGAGTTTATACATCCGGCATCTTTTAATACCCTTTCCAAAATTGCAAGTGATCTTCCAGTTTTGCTGACTTTATAACCTAATCATCCATTAATCCTCAACTTCCCCATGCATCATGTCATAGAATATAGCAGTCATAGCCCTTTGGTAAGTTGCGCTTCATTCTTAAGACCATGTGGCACGACTGTATAATAGAAGTTACCTAAAGTGGTTTTGAAAGTAGTTTTTTCAGCGTCCCTTGGGTCTATATGAATTTGGTTATAACCTGCAAAGCCATTCATAAATGAAAACATTTCATTGCCTGCAGCAACATCAATCAATTTATCCATCTTGGGTAAAAGGAAATCGTCTTTTGGACAAGCTTTATTAAGATCCCTGAAATCTACACAACATCTAATTTGTCCATTTTTCTTTCTTATAGAGACAACATTAGATAGCCATGAAGGATGCTGGATAGGCTTGATGAAGCCTGCCTGTAGAAGATTCTCAATCTCAGCCTTGATCTGCAACTTAATGTCCGGCCTGAAGGTTCTTGGTGCTTGCTTGATATGGTGCACTTCAGGGGAGAGGTGAAGTCTATGAGTCACCAACTCAGGATCAATACCAGGCACATCTTCATAGCTCTAGGAAAAGACATCTTTGTACTGGGAGAGAAACTCTATGAAGGCTTCCTTCTGCTCTGGCTCAAGACAAGAGGAAATTTGTACAAGCTTGTTAACACTTGGATCCTCTCCAAGGTCAACTATAGACAGATCTTCCTGAATAGCCTAAACACCATCCTGTAAGTGTTCTGGGGCCTGTTCAAGTTTGGATTCGGGAGCTTCCGACAATTCTTCATGAGGAGAACAATGCAGGACGTCAGTGGATGGAATCCCCTATGGCTATCACTACCTATATACAAACCTTCCATCCGGAAGGTTCAATCTCACACAACGTATCTTCGAAGGTCGAGGGCCTTCCGAAGAGGATGGTACTGAAGAAGACAACATTGAAGAAGATGGTACTAAAGGATCAAATGATTCAAGACTAGCCCTTAAGGGCAGAAGAGTTCCTTAAGGCTTGGCAACACGGCATTCTCCCTCTGGGGCGAATCCGTCATAGTGATTCGCTTCAGCGAAATGAGTCTCTAATTTATCAAAGGGAAATGGCTCTGCCATTACCCTAACGACCTTCCCATTCCAGATTCCCTTCAAACACTGATCATAAGAATATGGCACTACCTTCACCCGGTGTATCCACGGCCTTCCCAACAGCACGTGGAACGCAACTCTATCATTAATGACATGGAAAGTAGTAGGAAATTTAAAAGATCCTACCCAAATGTTGAGAATGATGTAGCCCAGCGTTTGTTGCCATTAGGTGTCAAAACCCATAATCTGGATCTGACTGGGAACAATACATTTGCTTGAAACACCTACTGCCTTCAGGATCTTAAGAGGAATGAGGTTGACAGCAGAACCATTGTCAACCAATGCCCTTCAAATCTCTACACCCTACAATGTGGCATTCACATACTGGGGCTTGTTGCGATCCTCTGAAGACGCCATCATATCTTCCTCTGTGAAGGTAATGGTAGATTTGCTGAGTCGAGGAGGGTAATATGTAGAAGCCTCCTGGTGGCTGTAGCATTCGAAGTGGTATTTCTCCATGATTCCTAGCAGCACTTCCGTGGCCTCAGTCCTCATCTCTGAGGTGAATTGCACGTCCTCAAAGAACATCTGAAACTTTGTGGTAGCACGTACAACTTCACTTGATTGGGGGTCTAACTTATGCCTGCTTTTGAAGACAAACAACATGTGCATGGCTTCTTTTCCCTTTCCTTTATGCTGAGGAAGAGGATCAACATGCACCTTTGCATCTGGGATGTCGATGTCTCCAGCCGCCAACCTAGAATGGAAAATCTTCCTCAAAGCTCAACAGTCAAAAGTGGAATGACGAGTATTGCGATGGAACTTGCAATATCGCGGAGACCTTTTGTCAGCTTATATGGGCTCCTTCTCAATAGGTGGCAACAAGACGCGATCATCCTTGATCCACTCCTGCAACAAAGCATCCAGCTGGGCATAAGAAGAGGTTACCTCAGGAGGTGGGGTGGGGCGTGCTGCTCTCGGTTGTTATTGTTGTTGTTGCTGCTACTGCTAAGCCTGCCTTTCCTCTTAGGAATAGGCTCCTCTTCCTTCTCAGTAGTAACGACCAGAGCACGCTTCCTCTCCACCTTCTTCTCAGGAATAGGAATAGAAGCATTGGTGCTTTCGGTGTACTTGTACAGCTTGGTGAAGCTCTTGATTTCATGGTTCTTTATGTGGATGCAGTATGGAAGAAGCATACCATTGATGCAAATCCTGACAAACTTCTCTTCAGAAGCTGCCTCTGTGCAGGTGATCACAAGGTCTCTGAAACGCTTGACATACTAAACCAGATCTTCATCCGGCTTCTTCCTCTCACGGCTAAGATCAATAATGGTGAGTTTCTCCTTCGTAATGAAGAACTTGTGAGGGAACAAAGACACCATATCCTCCCAAGTGTGCACAGAACCAGGCTCCAGCCTGTTGTACCAAGTGTAAGCCCACTCAGAGATTGAATTCGAGAACTCCCGCAAACGGAGTTCCTTATTGCCAGCATAAGCCCCCAGTGCTTCTATAAAGCGACTAACATGCTCCCGGACATTCCCGTGTTGCCCTGAAAACTGGGGAAAAACCGAAGCCTTAAAATCTTTGGGGTATGGCAAGCTAAGAAGTGCTTCTGGGTATAGAGGACGACAATCACTGCCAATCTAATCTGTGTCCTTGGACTGGGATTTCTGTAGGAGAGCTTGAACATCCGGGATAGTAACAAAATCAAGCTTGGATTCAGGTGGAGGAACGAGTGTATATGGAGATGGGTTTACTGTGGGAGAAGTTTTAAGAGTAGGATTTGGTGGAGAACTAGGGCCAGGCTTGTTAGATAGAGCATCCAACTGAGCCTGTAGTGCCTGAATGGTTTCCCTAAGAGATCCAGCCACCTCTTCAGGGTCTGGAGGGGGAACAGGTTCCTGTGGAGGATTCTGTTCTGAGACTTCTTCCACAAAAGGGATAATGTTTGAACTGGATAGATCCATGGACAAAAGACAAGATAAAGACAGCAATAAATAGACAAGATTTGAAAGAAATGACTATAGACTCCCCAGTGAAGTCGCCAAATGGTGATGACGGGTTTGTAAAAGACCAAATATATTAGAATAAACTTTACAGCTAATACAAATGAACCAATACAACCAACCTTCCAGAGAAATAGGTAGGGAGAGTCTGTCTCAAGATAGCCTAAACCGTCGCACAACCGTTCTGCCAAGAGCGTTCATTCTCAAATGTCACCTGTGAATAAGACAAAGAGAAGAGACAAGGGAGAAAGAAAATGTTGTAATAACTGAAAGGTCAACTCGAATGCATATCTCAGAGCAAGAAAACCTCAAGGAATTTGAATGACTAACTATCCCCTTTCTCTCAAAGCCTTAACTCACTGTTGTCTTCTACCTCTTAACTCTCAGATTCTTCCAATTTCAGAATTCAGATTCTTCATATTCTTTTAATGGAGGAAATGTTCTACTATTTATAGGGAATTCAGCCTCTCAAAGACAAATTTCACTCAGTCAAGTGTCCACAGAGGAGCTTATAAATATCCCCATTCATAGAACATATCCTAAATGCCACGTGTTTTTCAACACGCCTAAGTAATTTCCAGAGAGAGGGATGAGTCATACGAATATTCAAAACTTGCTCTGTGATTGGTTGCTTTAGATCTTGAGGAACACGCATTGAATGACATGTGTTACATGCAAAAGATCTAAAAGCAATGTCACCATTCTTGCTGCCAATCCAGATAAGACAAAACTCCCTTTAAATAAGTCATACAACAGATATTATTAGTTTGAGGTTTTATCTCTTGCTGTTCACTCTGAGAATCCGTCTCAATCAACTTTAAGAAGTCACTTCATTGTCATAAATACCTTTCTGAATTCGTGTATTTCAAAGGAAGTCCCTTTGGCAGCTATCTTCCTTCGAAGGAAACCAAAAATAATTGTGTACTTACAAGGTGACCAATGTATTCTCGAATTACCCATATAGAGAACTCGAAATTGAGTTTCTCATCAGGGAACTCGTTTTCATGATCAATAGTCTCAGTAAGGAAGAGTTTATTTTGAAATCCTCTAAGGTTCATAGCTACAATAACCAATTCCTGTGCCTTCCACTTGATGGAATCAGAAGTAAATATGTTTTCCCTATGAATTCCTTCAAAGTGAAGTGAGAGAATGTTTCTCAAGTCCTTAGGAAACCTATTTTTAGGAAATATTTTTGGAGATGGTGTAAATTCGACTTCTAAAGCCCTTTCCACGGAGGATTTGCTTTTAGAAGTGAAATATATTCAATGTATAACTCGAAGTCAATTCATAATAATGAATAAGAGCGACTTTGAGTGTTAGTTTGTAATTCGTATGCATAAAAGAGTGTATCAGAGGGGGTAAACCCAAATCTGTGTCCTTTGAGGAGGAAAAAATCCTTGGTCTTTTTGAGGATGACATGCCCTTTAATGAATTGTCCATCTCAGGGTGGTTAGCTTCTAATTCACCTTAGGAGGAAGAAATAAACCTCCTTTGAATTCCCTTTTAACATGAAGGAATATACTTCCTTCGAATTCACCATCTAGAGGTGGTTGGCCTTCGAATTCACCATCTGGAGGTAGTTAGCCTTCGAGTTTACCTTCGAGTTCACTTTAGTATGAGAGAATATACCTGCTTCGTGATTCTCTAAAGACAAAACATAATAAATGGTCCTTCGAAGTTTATGGATACAATCCAATAACGACTTCTGATTTAAAAGGCATAAAAAGTTCATTCAAAGATCTTTATTCCATGTGAAGTACCTTTGAAATGTAAAGGTAATGCAATAAAATCACTCAAAGTCTGTTCTAGAGAATGAATAGATGTGACTTCGAGGTTTTATTTGAGAAGTCATGTGTTTGAGAAGTTCATTAAGGGTAGCATGCCCATGTATCTGTCCTTCGAAAGAAATAAGGTCCTTCGCAGGAAAGGAGAAATCCTCATTCCTTCGAGTGCTTAGAAGGTGATATGTCGTAGGAACATAAGTCCTTTTCCCTTTGAATATTTCAAAAAGGAAGTGAACTTGTGTTTGTCAAGTTTGGGACATGTGGCGTTCCTCTATAAGCTGGAGTGGACACATGGCATTTTCCCATAAACTGGGATCCAAAATGGTTGCCTCTCCAAGAAGCTTTTCTTTTTTGTGATAAGGACGGTTAGATATCTTTGAGCCGGTTCAAATATCACATTTTTACCAAACGGTCTAATCACCGTACAACAGCTGTTGACAGCTGGCACGTGGGAGATGGTTG
>JAUPMG010000020.1:14502993-14516329 GCA_031762675.1 Pachysandra terminalis
TTTTTATGTTTATATTATTTCTCTCTCTCTCTCTCTCTCTCTCTCTCTCTCTCTCTCTCTCTCTCTCTTCCCTCCTCTCTCTCTCCTCATGTTCTCTATCATCTATTTTCTTCCTTTTTTTTTTAAATTTCTTTCGTCTATGTGGATCTTTATTTATTTTTTTTGATCCCTTTATCTGTTTTGGATTTTATAATTTATGTTGTTTTTTCAATTTTTTTATATCATTCACTAAAAACAGTGTTTTTCAAAGACAAATGCAAAATCAACTGTCTTCTTAAACCATTCACAATGATTTCACTTGTGATATTTAAATAAATTTCTATTAAAATAACAGAATAAACATAGAAACCAAAAACCAAAAGTTATATTCTAATTCGAAATTATTCCTTTAAAAACAAAATCTTCAAAAATCATTCTTATGAATGATTTACGGCTTTTATGTTTTGATTGTTCAGACCACTCTGGTTCTCAAGACATGGGCTAAGTAGTCTAAAGCCATAATTTTCATATTAAATCTGGTTCTTTTCTAAATATATAACATATCTTTTTACCAATAAAAAAAAGTTCATATTCTTATAGTGAAGTAGTATATAATATTTAATATCAAAGTAGATACATTTATATTTTCTTCACTAAAATTTGAGATCGGATAGATAATGAGATGCATCGGTGTTTGAACAATGCTATACATGGAATTCCCCAATGATAAATGATTTGGCAAACCCCGCTTGTCCTCTAGCACTTTCATATGACTGCACTTTACATAAACTTGTAGAGAACTTTAATAATAAAATTTTTGACACATGATGAAAATCTGATAAATGTGCTTACGTAAGTTGAGATATTGAGAATGAATACACAACTTGACCGAAGGCATGGCAGGAAATGATCCATGTTGCCGACTGAAACTAGCTGGGATGAGGCAGTTTGATGATGTTGATGTTTCTATATTAACTTCTGTGATGTTTTAACAGGGAACTGTATCTTCAACATTTAGTTAACCAACTTCAACTGGATTGCTCATTTAATCTGGAAAAATTGGATATTTTCATATATTTTTTTTTTGGAAAGGTAATTAATTAAGAAAGGAAAAAGAACGGGTGAAGGGGAGAACGTACAAGAAAAGGGACCAAGCAGGCATTCTGAGTGGTAAACATACCACCTCAGCAAGGCCCATAGCAGTCCACCAAACAACACCCAACAGGTGAGAACAAGACAATAACTAACTAAACAGGATCAGAGGAAACAGGCCCCAATTAACAAAGAAACCAAGGTGAGCATCATGTTCCGCCGTTGGCAAGCACCTAAGGTCATTGGCACTAATAGAAGGCTTCACATCTTCAACAATGTTGTGATAGATCTTCTGGGCAGACACAGCAGTACCCTTGAAGATCCTAGAGTTCCTTTCTCTCCAAATATGATCCACTGCGGCATTGAAAGCAAGCTTCTTAATTGAAGCAGCAAGGTGAACACCAGAGAACTGAGCAGCACACCATATTACCACGTCATCTCAAAGGGGGGGAGGGTGTGGGGTAGAGCATTTTAGTAGCAAGTCACGGCAGATCCCAGCTGAGAAATCACAAACAAAGAACAAGTGTGCATGAGACTCCATTACCTTGTGGCACAAAGAGCAAATAGAACCTTTGATGATACCCATCGAGATCAGCCGATCTTGAGTGAGCAGATGACCCAAGATAGCCATCCAAGTAATGAAACTATGACGAGGGATATGACCAGGAAACTTGTCCTTTTTGTATATTGATAATGTTCCATGTCATACTATTCCCTTTATTATGAGAGTGTATTATCTGCATCTCTGTCCTGCTGTATATAATTATCTCAATGATTAGATAAGTGGTGGTGATCGTACAAATTTGGTTTGTTATGCATGGAGATAAGTACTTGCAACTTTTTATTCATTTCTTTCATCTTACTGTTTGAGATATATAATTCGAAGGATAATAAAATGGAGTTAAACAAAATATAATGCAGCTTAGCCGTGAATTTTTCTTTTGGTAGTTAGTAGTATTGAACTACATGTGATTTAACTGATTCATAAGATGACACTCATACCTGAAAATAATCATTCACTAGAATGCAAAGTGAATGAACACACATGGAATTGTAAAATGACTTGCAAAAACAATGGAATTGTTAAAAGCACTTGCGGTTTATTTTTGACATGCTATCCCATGTTATCAATTCGCACAGAATCACATATGCGATGGGGGGGGAGGGACCTGTTTGGATATGTGTACGCGCATATGACTTGTGTAGTGGCACAACTCTTAAAAGACAAAAAGAACACTGAAAGAATTAATTAAAATCAGAAAATTGAAAAATAGCAAAAATTAGGGAAAATTTGAGAAAAAAATTATTATGTTTACGAAAGAGCTATAAAAGCTAAATTAGTGCTAAATTTGATGTGAATTACTTAGAAGTGGGAAAAATAAAAAGACACTTTAGGAATGTTGCGTTGCAGAACGATGTGGCTGCATAGGGGTTATGCAGTCGTATATGTTATTGAAGTCCACACATGCAACCACATATCCTTTGTGCAGTGGCATAACTCTGTATCGGACTACCTATGCCATAGTTGCATATAATGTATGATTTCATATTCTCATATTTGGTCACATTTGAGAACATTGATGCTATCCTTGTTCATTCTCTTCTCTTACAATACGTGAGATATGATTATTGATAAATTGATAAATTGATTATTGATAAATTGAAGAAGAGCTACCCTGGGATATATTATTTGTATACAATGTGGTATTGGTGGACCAATCTAGAGAGGTGGTATTAGAAGTGTGGCAGGATATCTTGAAATAAAAAATGTTTCAAACTTGATGCTATCTTGAAATAACTTTTGTAAATAAGAAATTTGTAAATTATTGATTTCATATTTTCATATTTGGTCACATTTGACAACATTGATGCTATCCTTGTTCATTCTCTTCTCTTACAATACGTGAGATATAATAGGACATGCCTTTTCTGTTGTGATTTTAAAAATATTTCTTCTGATGAAATTCCTCAGAACAAGCCAATCTAATTCCGTCTTGGAGTTTCTGTTCATTATTTTTGTCTTTATTGATGGCATCTGGTAACTTTCAAAATTGTTACTATAACTTTTCATCATTCTTTATCGATAGGGTCTGCGCAAGCATCTTTTAGAGGAACTTGAACAAACATTTCCGGATGAAGTTGAAGCATATAGGGAAATACGTGCATCTTCTGCTGCTGTAAGCTACACAAAATTTACTATTTTTGTTCATTGAGCCACTTTTTTTTTCATTGATAGATTGATGGCTCGTATTTAAGAAGAGCTACCCTGGCTTATATTATTTGTAAACAATGTGGTATTGGTGGACCAATCTAGAGAGGTGGTATTAGAAGTGTGGCGGGATATCTTGAAATAAAAAATATTTCAAACTTTGTTGAGTTAAGTCTCAATATATGGAATGCTGTTTTTCAAACTTCATTGAATCAAGTCTCAATATATGGCATGCTGTTTTGGTACAAATGAGAATTGGGAAAACATTTGGTAATAATTGAGAGTTAGGAAATCCCTAAAAGTGATAACTTTTGTTATCCTAGACTAATTATTGACAAAGAAGGAAGATGTTGAGGAGGATATTGCACATTTAATTACAGTTAGGTGGTTTATATGGTCATGTGCTTTCAGAATGTTATGTGGCCAACACATTTCACTTGAGCTAAAATGTCAATTTTATAAGATTTCTGTTAAAGGTACTAAATTACAACAAATAGAATGTTTGGAGGCCACACATAGGAAGGATGATGTCTGGGAGGGATTTGTAGGAAGTCTAAGAAAGATATAAAGAACAAACTTTTGCTTTGGGTATGATAAAATAGAGACTTAAGGAGGCACTTGTGAGGAGGTATGATATGGTTCAAGGTGAATGATCCAAAAGGATAGAGAAAGGCCAAAAGAACATGGATGGAGTCGGTGCAAAATGATTTGAAGGCACACAAGCTCACGGAAGATGTGGTTTTTGACAGGATGGAGTGGCAAAACAGGTTTCATGTTGTAGAATCCAACTAGCTAGGATAAATGCATTGTTGTTGTTGCTGTCATGCTTTTGTTGTTCCATTGATTTCAACTCATGAAATTTGTTTTCTTCTATGGTACCTGTTTAAAATCATCCTACCAACTCCATTCATGATTGAACAGTTTATTCTGATTCTAGCTTCAACATGCTAACTATTTGCACTAACTTAATTCACAATATGAATGGAAAATTAGGCATCTGACACCTGTCATTTCCTTAAAACTGATAGCAATACTCTATTACTCTGTAAGAGCAACCAAAATAGATGGTTGTGTTTGTTGTCTTGCTTCCTAGACCAACTTATCTTGTTTAAGGCGAGTTAATCTTTTATCCAACTTGGTAACAAGCAAGAACTTAGGGATGTTTTTCTGATATACCCAGCCTACGAAATCTTAGGAACAGGAGCATGAATCCCCTCCCAAATCAATGTTAAAGGGACAACTCTTTTACTTTTTGCTGGTCAACACAGCCCGATCTCCATCATAGTTTCATGGCCTTCTATTCTGGAAGTGTTATCCATACCTGAATTAAATTGGTGAAATTGGGAGGAGGTTGATAGCATTCCAACAAAAAAGAAGCTAACTCATGGTGTAAAAGGACATGAGTAACTGATTCCTCCTCTTTCTTGCATAAAACGCACCTGTTAGGACAGTGCCGTCCCCTATTTTTCAGGTGATTGACCATAAGTAACTTCTGTAATGATGTAGTCCAAAAACAAAAGGCTACTTTGGAGGTATAGCAGGTTTCCTAATCAGATTAGATGGCCAAAAATCAGTCGTCTCATTTTCCCATATCATTGCAAAGAGAAAGATAGGACTGAGAAATCTCCCTTATTGTCCCATATCAATTTTCTTTCATCACTTCCCTCACCCATCTCTGCCAATTGTAACAATGCCAATAAAGATTCTGGCCGTTCTACCTCTTTATCAGACAAGGACCTCCTTAGGATGATGTTCTGAGCGATTCCCTCTCCTTGTCTAGATACCACATCACTCGCCTAAGCCTCCTTATTTTATGCATTCGAAAATATCTCAGGAAACCGAAGGTTCAAGGACGACTCCCCACACCATAGTGTTTGAACTCGGATCCAACTCGGGGATCGGACGATCCGAAATCAATAAATTTTTTTTTTTGAACACCCAACTCGGACCGACTCGCTGATACCGAGTTGGATCGCCCGATCCGTATCGGGATCAGACCGAGTCATTACGTTTTGTTTAAATTTAGTCTCGGATTCAACTCGGGGATCATCCCGGTCCGGTCCTTTACACTGTGCCCCACACCACACATCCTCCCTTAATGTCACCTCTCAATTTTCCACGTTCCAACTTGAAATCGGATTCCTTTTCTTAATTCCTCCCATATCCTTCATGATTATCTTCCATAATCCCACCCTATAAGAATCTCTACTTAGTTCCAAATTCCACTCCCTTGGTTCCATCCAATACTTTGCTGGCACAACCTTCCTCCATAGCCTCTTTTAGCCCCCCCCCCCCCCAACCCTCCACAACCACTTCCTTAGAAGTGCATTGTTAAATCTAAGAATTGGCCTAAGCCCAGTCCCCCGGTTCAAGAGATCTATACACCCTATCACAATTAACCAACTAGATTTTTTTTATCCTTTATCTCACACCAAAGAAAATCTCTTTACAATTTCTCCAACTTACACCATCAATCGAAGATGAAATCCTCAAGATGGACAAAGAATATGTAGGTAAATTCGCCATGGTATTTCTAATCAGTCATCTTACCTCCCTTGGACAGATATCTCCCTTTCCATGTAGCCAACCTCTATTTCATACACTCCACTACAGGATTCCAAACTGAGGTAGTCTTAAACTTGCCCAAATATATATTGGAAAATAACCTACCTTACGTCCCAAACTCCCAATATAGCTCGAAGATTATCAATATCCACCCCCTTCCCCATACCAAAGATCTCAGTTTTAGCATGATTAACTTTTGAGTATCGAAACAGCTTCAAAACAAATAAGAATGCCTTAAAATAACCCTTAGTTATGATTCAGAAACTTCAAAAAAATTCAAGGTGTCGTCCACAAATTGAAGATGTGAAATACTAGGACAGTGTACCCTTACCTGAAAATCTTCCGATAAATCAGGCTTAGAGGCTTTCTAACATAGTCTACTAAATTGCAAAAAAGAGTGTGAATCTACTCATATAGTATACGTATATCTATTCTTTTTTATCAAATCCATAGATCTACACAATCAAATGACTAGACTTAATCCATATATCTTGGAGTTTCGGAAAAATGGATTTAAGAAATATTCTCACAAATGATATTTTTTTGTAGCCAAACTAATAATCTATGGGTGAGATGTCAACTCCACAAAATCATTTGGATTCTAATAGATGGTTTTTTAAAATATTTTTAAAAAATTACAATTAGATAAATATAAAGTGGCTATGATTGCTTGCATTATATGTTATTGAGTTTATGGATGATTTATCAATTCCATACTCGTGGCAGTCTTCAATACATGAAATTGTGTCGAGGCATGAATGTTTGTGGTTTGTCCCACCAGGTTATGGATACCTGGTGAGAAATGGGTTTCCCTGCCATGTAAAGCGGTGATGTGGCCAGTCACAGGGTCCCTTATGGAATAACCTCCAAGTGGGACAAGGTGAAATGCATTAGTTTGAGTAGAACGGGAATTCATATCTTTTATGTTTACAGTCCTATAGATTGATGTCTGAAAATTTTACTTAGATACTAATATTCAGGCAATTTGGTGTTTTTTTTATATTATTTTTAATTTTATGTTTTCTCATATTATTGGCCAGCTTTCTAAAATCATGTACTTGTATGATGAAGCAAGTTAGTCTGCTAATTTGAATGCACAAATACTACTCTTTGTTTTACCGAGTTTTTTTTCCTCATTCCTGATACTGGATTTAAACTTTAACAGGAATCCAAAAGGCTTGCACAAGCACAAAGTATTTTACCAAATGGAGATGTGAAGGTTAAGACTGAGCACTAAGAAACCAAGTCAGTGATAATATTCAGTCTCTTGGTTTTCCATTTTCCTCCACTCCTTACTGCAATGTACAGTTTATCTGTATAATAGATGTTCCATTCTACACAGCTAGTTTGGATACATTGTTCCTCTATTTGGAGCTGCAATTGAAACTAATATTTCTTTTACTGAACTTTCGACGAAGAGTTTGTAGAATTTAGGTACCAGTTTCTACTGTCCTAGTGTACTAGATAGAAGTTGCCTATTTATTTTAAGATGATGCATAATATGGCAACTACAGAGAGTATTTTGGAAAGTGTCATTTCTCGGAGATTAGAACTTCCAATTCCCTCAAATGTGGTGCATTAAGTATATATATACAGCCTGTTCGGACACTTTTAACCATCCGATCATACCCTCAAATTGCTAACCATGAACAAAAACACCTTAATTAATGTATTTATGCATGCCTTGATCTTTTCTTACTCCATTAGCTGAATTTCCTTTCTTTCAGACTTGTTTTCCTTTATTCCATTCTACCATATAAACTGTGTTGCTTTCAATTCATTCTCATCTCATCTTCCATCAATTGTGTTGTTTTCCTCCCTCCACTTGATCTTTACTATTTACAAAAATCTTGTTTTAGTTTTTGTTGTTCATGTGCATTTGAAGTTGTTATGATATCAAAATAAGTAGAATGTTTTCCCTAAGGAATGTTAGCCATATCATTATTGACAGAGGAGAGTAAGAAAACATAGGAGAAAATAAAGAAGAAGAATAAATGAAAGCGTGGTAGCTTGAAGATGGCTACACATTCGCCTCCAGGCATATAAGTTTTACAATAATGACACGAGCCTCAGCTGGTGATGTCAAGAGGTAAGCTATTGTTCATAACTGCCTACCATATATCAGATTGATGAGTAAATTTCGTATTGTATTCAATTTTATACGGTTGTGATGTGGGACCAATAGGTCACATTTGTAGGGCTTCTTTAAACAAGCCAAGCCGAGCTTTTTGCCCAGTGCCGCTTGGGCTGCTAAACCTTGAGCAAGGCTCAGGCTTGTTAAGAATTTTTGGGCTCAGGTTCACCTCAAGCTCGTTAAAATATTTTGGACACAGGCTCGACTGGCAAGAAGTTCAGCTCATAAAAGACTCTGGCCTGCAAAAAAACTTATAATTGATAACTGTTGGTATATATAATATATATATGAATATAGATGTATAATCTTATATACAAACCAAACTGAGTTTTAACCGAGCTGAGCCTTACTTGGTGCCCACTAAGATAATGAGCTTTTTCTTTTGGGCTCAGACTCGGCTCGTTGACAGCCCTACCCATTTGGAGCTCTTTACTGGTGATAAGGAGAGCCGTCCTCGTCTCCATTCACAATCAAAACCCAAGATTTTCCCCTTCCTCAAACTGTTATCGTTATTCCAAGAAGGCCTCAAAGCTACCTACCCGAGTAGGAAAAGGAAAAAGAAAGCTGGCGCACTTGGGTAGACGACCCAAAAAAACCTATCTGAGTAGCAAAAAGCTAGCGAAAAAGGGTGTTTACCTTTTCCTCATTTTCAACTACTCCTGGAGCAACCGTGTTTATTTTAAGGTTTTTTTATTTATACAAGAGAGAGTAAACAACAAAGAAGGGACACTGTGACGATGACTGGGAGTCTGTGACAATGCGTGTAGAGAGAAAGAAACGCGAATACCCAGGTGGCGTGTGCGTGTATATATAATATGTTCATGGTTTGGAAGGTGTGTGGGTGGCGGTAGTTCTCATGGGGTGGAAATTGGAATCCAAGCCAAGGAGAAAAGGTAAAAGGCATGAAATCAGGTAAGAAGAGGACATCCTTCTGTCCTCTGTTTTTTTTTTTTAATTAAGTTTTAAATGTCGACAACCCGTGTTGGAGTTGCAGGACTTGACATTTTACGTGTTTCCTCCCTCTCCCACACTTCTTTCGAGATATTAAATGCGCTTGAAAACCGAAGCACGTAGCGTCCTCTTCGTTTGTCACTCACATGACGGGATAGATAGAGATTGAGAGAGATGGAAATGGTTGGGGGGGGTGGTGGTGTCGGTGGTAGATCCTCCGGGGCAAACACTGACTAAATATATAAACAAAAGATGCATTATATATTGCATTGAATAACGTTACAGTAATATAATATATCTGCATTTAATTGCATGACACGGACGAAATTGACAGTTAGAATGATCGAAAAAAGAGAGGTATTGACGAGGCAGGAGGGTAATATCGTCATTGCATTCTGATATTTTTTCAAACACTGCTACACAGAAAGAGAAAAGTCCTTGCCAAGTTGTTAGATTCAAGTTACTTTACGTGCCTAAATAATAACCTAATTATGACGAAATTGACTTGAAAAGCAGGACCAGACAAATTGTGAAAAGCCGTCGTCCTAAGCAAATTCAAAGGTAAAAATAAGAGCACAGGGTTAATATTGTCTTTTTATGAACCTTTTCTAAGGTCTTCCCTTTGGTCTCCTTCTCATTGGACATTGGATAGGGAAGGTAACCCTAAAAGTACGACCTAAATTAGGACTTTTGCGTAAACTCGCCGAGGAATTGCCCAACTACAAACTGTGGCGAGTACTGTACACAACTAGCTAGACCTGAATCTAGCTGTCGGTCGTCTTCTCGAACCCCTCGCGAAAAAAACGCAGCAAACGAGGGAGAGGGACCCCCTTCTCTCTCTACTGAAAACCTTTTTTAGTTTAAATAAAGAAATTGAAATTAAAATTAAAATGATATTTTCCCACGTCAGTGATTGAGATAAACAAGGCAAGATGCAGGTTTTTACTAATTCGTACGACTTGAGTCACTTGATTCGAAAAAAGGAGTTTTTCCTTTTTCATCTTAAATACTGCTTTGAGAAAATCAAATTCTCTTAAAAATAATTCAAAAGGAAATTCAAAACAGCTTATTAAAACACGATTTAGTTTTAGATTGGCATTAATCAAAATTTTTCAATCATGTAAATTATTGACTTTGTTCTAATATTTTATTTAAAAGCATTTAATTTTGCAAATGAGTAATTGATTATGTTTTGCTTTTTCTAATTTTATGTAGGAAAAGAATAAATTTTGTTTTTTTGCACAAAGATTAGGGAGTGTTTGGCACTGCTTCTTGGGGGCTTTGGAAGTGAATTTTGAGCCTAAAAATGCTTTAACCATATACATTAAGCATTGTCTGAGAAGCAATTCTAAATGAAACGCTTCATTGAAACGCTGATTACATTGAAGCAGTCAACTCTTGCTTTTACGAGAATCAGTTTAGTCATTTAAGTATTATTATTATTGAGACTATTTTATCCTCGTATTATTTTATAATACCTAATATGCTCCTTCTTGATTTATTAGACATATAAACACTTCTTAAATAAGCATTTATCAAATGTTATCGTTTAATCTGAAATAATTTTTACAATATCAAACATGGCATAATACTAGTGTTTAAATTTCAATATCTTGAAAATCCAAGTTTTCCTTTCTTAAATGGCATTTTCGTAAATTAATTTTATTAAGTGGTAATTCAGTTTTATCGGGCGACTCAAGAACTCAACCACTCCTCTTGACTTATCTACAGGGCTCTTGTTTGGTTCCTTTCAATCATTTATTACCACTATAATCATCATCGTTATCATCACATCCCAAATCCTACGGCTTATATAGCTCCAGATTTTTTTTTTTTGGTTGGAATTATATAGTTCCTGATTACTAGGGCTAGGAGGAAGGAGTTGATCAGTGTACTTGTTTGTGGAGATGGATTCATGAAAGCATCATCTCCAAAATCCCATCCAAAGGCTGACAATAGGTATCACTTTAGAAGGATTAATTAGTAGAATTAGGAGTTGATGAGATGATGATGATCTTCCAAATCAGACGGTCGAATGCTGATGATAAAAGAGAGAGATGGTGTGTGTATGTGCATGCAGCATGAGATCGTGGTCATTTCTGGTGACTCAGCTGTAGGGTCGGGTCTGCTGCAGTGTTTTGTCTTTTTAGGGCGTCTTTCCTGCTTTGCTTTCATGGCTTTTCTTACTCTCTCCTCTCCCTTTTTATAACGCCAAATCATTCTATTCATCATCATCACCACAAACCCACCCTTCTCTCTCTCTATCGAGACTCTTGGGAGGTAGAAGGGATAAGAGAGAGAGAGAAATTTGTTGCAGAGTGGAGGAGGAAGCTTCTCTTTTGAGGGGAATGTTGTCTGGCTCGAGGTCATCGACTCCATCGGTTTCGATTGATCTCATCGATCGATCTCTCTTTTTTATATCTATCTATCAATCAAGATTCAATCTTGTGGAAGATATTTGAGAGAAAGAGAGAGATCAGTTGATCATGTGTTTGTGTCGTCGGACCAGGCTTCATTCCCCCCAATTGCTGCTTCCTTTTACGCCGATCATTGCCTCTTCGACCATGTTCATCAGCTCTTGATCTTTAGGTTGGTTCAAAAATCTAATTTTTTTTGTTGCTCGAATTATTAGATCTTTGCTGTGATGATTTTTATTTTTAGAGAAATTAAGGTTGTTGGGTATTCGCAGATTGCTGTAATGATGAAAGATTTTTACTGTTTTCTTCTTTTCCTGACGGAATAGAGAAAGGTTTTCATCATTACTCATTTATTTTTATTTTTTTTAATCTTTGTGTTTTTGTCAGTATAACCCTTTTGAAGTTCATCATTGGGCAGATTCAATTTTTTTTTGTTTTCCATAATGGCTTCAAGGATCTCTATTATGGGGTTATTTTTCTTTATGACCATTATCTTCCTTGTATAATTCCACTTTGCTTCTAGGGTTTCATGGAAGAGATGTTGGATCTTTAGTATCTAAAAAATATTAGAAAGAAGGTTACCAAGATAAGTCACAGATTTGAGTAGACGATGCTGACTCCTTTCTGCAGGATAGTCTCTGCGTCTCTTACTGTTCAACGGGAGATGATGCTGATTCCTCTCTGCAGGATACTCTCTGCGTCTCTTACAGTGCAACGGTAGTGGTTGGAATCGAAGAGCTGTGTAATCTCCATCCTCTCTGTTTTACCTAAGTTTGGCTTTCGTCTTTGCTAAACTTTATTCTCACAGGGTTTTAATGTGAGACTATATTCCTTGCATGGTTGAGGAGATATATTCTCTTTCTTTATTAAAATGCTAACATTTCATTGAATAAACACACACACACACACACACACACATATATATTATACAGGTTCTTTTTTTCATGGAAACCTAATATACCCAGTCCTAAATATGCTCCCAACATGTGACTAGCTTTTGTAAAGTGTTTGTTGACAAAATTTTCATTGCTTAAATTGCTTAAAGAAGTGTTAAAGGATAATTTTGATATGTCAATAACCAATGGTACTTGAACTAGGTGCATTGGCTATGCTTTCTCTAGCATCTGAAACCCAACATTGCTGTATCCTTGTGCTGCTTCCCAAACTTTTGTATAAAGAAGATTTTTTTTTTGCCTCTTGCTTTGGCTTCTCTCTCTCTCTCTCTCTCTCCTCTCTCTCTTCTCCCTCTGGAACCCTACGTTAATCTTCTTTGAGTTTCTGTTGTACACTTTTAGATCTGGGGCTGAAGTGAGATGGGGTTTTGATTCATGATATATGACTCCTCGTCTGATATATATATATAGATCTACTCATTTGAAAGACTTGCTTATTCGATTATGTTGGCAGCTTCTCGAACATTTGAGGATATTGAAGGGGGTGAGCTGAAATGGGTTTTGATTTTATTTTGCTATGCATTGCTCCGCTTGATCCATTTCTTAGGGACATTAAGTCAGTGATGGTGAAGCTAGTCCTAAATGGGCTAATGCATTCTCCTTCTGTGTGTGTATGGGTTAATAACGTCAGCAGGTACGACATGGGAATCGGCTATATCCCTACTTGTATTAAATGAGACTGTGATCGGTAATATTTTATTATGTGGGTTTGGCATAACCCCAATGTAAAGGAAGCTCATATTTCAAATTTCGAATAGAAATTGGTTCGGAGTCTAGGAAGCAATTGTCAGTTTGACTAGTCAGCCATCCAACCTCACCCATATTGCTAGGGTTTTCTAGTTCCCTAGTGTTTTTTGTTTTTGTTTTTAGCAGCTTTAGGGTTTACTTCCTCCTTAGGCTTTAAGATTATTATCAGTTATAATTGAAACTTTGAGAGTGATCAAATCGATGTTGCTTATATTTATCAAGCTTTATATTTTAAATCGTTGTTTGATTTGGATTATCTATACAGTGTTTTCTCTCTGTCTTACAGTTA
>JAUPMG010000020.1:14521528-14534185 GCA_031762675.1 Pachysandra terminalis
TTCTACCGTGGGTGCAAGTCCCTAAAAGGATGGGTTGTATGGTCGTGAGTTGGAATGAGCATGTGACTGGGCGAGGCCTAGTGACACACTGTATTGCATTGCATCTCATTTCACTCCATGCTTGCATCATACCTTGCATTGCACTGCATTGCATTGTGGTTGACTTGACTGTGTTGCATATACATTATGAATTCTTGATTGTGAATGTGATTGCGATTGGGTAGCATTGGTCGTAGCGAGGTGGGACTTTGTGTTTACAGGTATGTTTCCACCGTGGGTGAAAGTCTCTAAAGGAAATGATTGTACATGTGTGTTTCTACCGTGGGTGCAAGTCCCTAAAGAAAAGGATTGTAAATGTGGCTTCCTCCGTGGGTGAAAGTCCCTAAAAGAATGGTGATATGTTGTTGCTTATGATTATAGTGAAACTATGTGTTTGCTTATGTGGTTACAGGGTGATTCCATCGTGGGTGCAAGTCCCTAAAGGAAAGGATTGTACTAGTGGCTTCCACCGTGGGTGAAAGTTCCTAAAATAATGGTTATGTGTTGTTTACTTGTAAACATAGTGGAACTATGTATATGATTATGTGCTTGTTTATGTGGTTAAGGGTGTACTTCCACCGTGGGTGCAAGTCCCTAAAGGAATGGTACAAGAGACTTTCTTCGTCGGTGCAAGTCCCTAAATGAATGGTTATGTGCTTGATATGTGATACGTATTTATATGATTAATTGGCCGTAGCATGGTAGGACCATGTGGAATAAATTTGTATGTTGATTAGCCGTAGCATGGTGGGACAGTGTGGTGCTAGTTGTGGAACATAGTTAGACTATGTGACTACTGTGACTTTGTTGTTGTGTAACATGGTGGGACCATGTGTACACTTATGTGACTGTTTGTTTGGAACATGGTGGGACCATGTGAAATCTGCTTGAACATGATGGGATCATGTGGGTAATCTTAACATAGTGGGACTATGAGTATTATGAACTATTGATGATTATAATTTGATGTTGTATGGTTTTCATGTGAATTGTAATTTTACATGATGATTGCAATATTCATGTTAGTATATGAAATATAGTTTGATGGCATGATAAATACACATATGACTGTGATAGTATATGTCAGTTGAATGCATGAAATGAATTGTGTTGATTTACATGCATAAAAGTAGATATTGTAGTCTTGTAGGATTTCTCTAATAGGCTTCGGCTGATCCTTATCTCTACAGGTGATCGGATGGTCTTAGTCCTGGTTGGCCCTTAGAGATGGTGTTAGAGACACCATCATTTTTTAGATTACATTGACATTACTTTATTTTATTTCGTATACTTTGGTTTGACCCTATGGAGGGCGAATGTTGTAATAGAGATCTTATAGATTGTATTACTTTGATTGTGAGCTGATGCTCAACTTAGTTGTGGTTGAGCAATGGTTTTAATTTTAAATACTTCCGCTGGTAATTATTCTGTTGAGACTCTGATTCAACCAAGTAAGGGTTGATGTTATAGTTGTTTATCTGTATCCACGCGGTGGGTCCGAAAGTCGGTTCCTTGGAATCCTCGAGATCTCATATCTCGGATATGGGGCGCAACAGCAACCCCTCGGGTTCTTGAGAGCTTTAGAGGTGCGTCTCACGTTCATCAAAGAGATGCGTCTCGGTGAACACGTCGTTATGAATTTACACCTTAGGGGAGAGACAACCCTGGATGATGGAAGACGTCGACACGTCGATATGAATTTACACCTAAGGGGAGAGACAGCCTTGGACGATGTAAGACATCAACATGTCGATATGAATTTACACCTAAGGGGAGAAACAACCATGGACAATGTATTACGTCGACACATCGATATGAATTTACACCTAAGGGGAGAGACAACCTTGGACAATGTAAGACGTCAACACGTCGATATGAATGTACTAAGGGGAGAGGCAGCCCTGGACAATGTACGACGTCGACACATCGATATGAATTTACACCTAAAGGGTGAGACAGCCCTGGATGATGTAAGACATCGATATTCTACGGCAGCATGCCAATACTACCTCTGTCTAGAGCAATGCTCGATGATGTCGTAGGTGATGGTATCTCCTTCTAGAGCGATGCTCGATGACGTCGTAGGAGATGGTATCTCCGTTTAGGCGATGCTTGATGACGTCGTAGGCGATGGTATCTCCGTTTAGAGCGATGCTCGATGATGTCGTAGGCGATGGTATCTCCGTTTAGAGCGATCCTCGATGACGTTGTAGGCAATACTACATCCATCTAGAGCGATGCTCAATGACCTCGTAGGTGATACTACATTCATCTAGAGCGATGGTTGATGACGTTGTAGGTGATGCTCGATGACGTCGTATGCAATGTTGCCTCCGTCTAGAGCAATGCTCGATGACGTCGTAGGCGATACTACCTCCGTCTAGAGCGAAGCTCAAAGACGTAGAAGGTGATACTACCTCCGTCTAAAGCGAAGCTCTAAGATGTAGAAGGTGATACTACGAGCAATGCTCTAAGACGTTACAGGCAATACATACCTCCGTCTAGAGCAAAGCTCTAAGATATAGAAGGTGATACTACCTCCGTCTAAAGCAATGCTCTAAGACGTAGAAGGCAATACATACATCCGTTTAAGAGCGATACTCTAAGACGTAGAACGTGATATTACCTCCATCTAAAGCAATGCTCTAAGACGTAGAAGGCGATACATACCTCCGTCTAAGAGCGATGCTCTAAGACGTAGAAGGTAATACTACCTCCGTCTAAGAGCGATGCTCTAAGACGTAGAAGGTAATACTACCTCCGTTTAGAGCGATGCTCTAAAACGTAGAAGGTGATACTACATCCGTCTAAAGTGAAGCTCTAAGACGTAGAAGGTTATTACCTCTATCCAGAGCGATGCTCTAAGATGTTGAATGAGATATTACCTCTGTCTAGAGCGATGCGTTAAGACATAGAAGGTGATATTACCTGCGTCTAGAGTGATGCTCTAAGACGTAGAAGGAAATACTACCTCTGTCTGGAGCGATCCTTGACGACGTAAAATGTCACACAGCCTCGAAAGTACTAAGGTTCGAGGACCTTGAAAGTACTAAGACTAGTAGCCTTGATGGCGTCAAGATTAGACAATCTCAACGATGCCAAGGCTAAACAACTTTAATTACCACGAATATCTATTGATCGCCAACGCCCATATCGAGGTGTCATGAGGCTCGCCAACATTTGGCCGTATTTGGAGCTATAGGCCATATCACAGTCTCTCAGTGGCATACCTGTAATTATCTAAACGACTTGTGATTGATCTACCTAAAAGACTATGATACATAATGCGTACTACCCAGGTGAACGTTTTAACCACTGTTAGAAACGATGATTAGGAATTCTAACTACAATTAACTATCTTCCAAAAGCTATAAATAAAGACTCACTTTATCGATATGCCAAAATTACCAGACCTTGAACTACGTCTGACTTGATCCCTGTTTGAGTACGTAAGCAGCCTGCAAAAGGTTCAAGTCATAATCTCATTTAGAGCCCTAGGAGTTAAATAATCTCTAACACCTTGATCTACTATTTTCCTTAGCCTAATTTGACCGATGTTAGACGGTCCACCAATTCTACTCTTTCGTTCTTCTAGAGAGGGGATATGATTTTGATTTAGGTTGCCGGATCAATAATATTACACTTTAGTGACTATTCACAAAACCACCCTCTACGCTTTTTTTACAAAAAAAAAAAAAAAAACTGTTTTCCACCATCCATAAAGATGTGAAGAAGTAAAATTGTATACATCTTAGATTGAATTGATTTTTTGTAAAGCTGATCAATCAGTGCGTCCAATCTGTTTTTGATCTCAATCTTTTATAACAGTGAGTCACAAGTGTTCTCAAGCTTGAAACCTTGGATTTTACCCATTAAATTGAAGCAAACAAAAGATAAGTCACCACCACTCAGAAAACAGAGATACTCTTGTTCTCCTGAAATGAACTTGAAGTATTTTGCTGCTTCTTATCTCCTAAACCTTAAAATAAGCAAACATTTCTTAGATACTCATTCACCAAACACCATCTTTTCATAAGAATCAATTCTGAAGGAACCGCTTCTCTTTTGAAGAAGAAAGCAATGGCAAACAGCACCTAAGCCTTTGTCAACTTGCCGTTCAACAGCAAAATAATTAATTATTTTAAATTCTGCATTCAATAAATCAAAATATCATGGCTAAATAATCACAGCACAGCAGTTTTCCACAAACAACAGAAAAGGTGAAGTAATATTCCCCGAAGAAGCACAAAGCTGGCCATCCATCCATTTATACACACATTCCTCCCCTACCATATGCTTGATGGTGTTACTATGTTTATTTCTCGTTGCCCCTTCAAAATGACCATAGCAATCTTACACAGAAAATGGGAAATGGAAACGGAAAATGTCAAAAGTTATATATTGCCCCCAACAACCTCAAATCTGGCTATCCATCCATTTTCCCTACCAAAATGACCTTTTATACCTTCTTCTCAATGCCATGAATTTTAAACAATTTTAACTGTCACAACCTATGCAAACTACTGGTGTCTTGTATTTGAGCTACGAATGGTCACTCCATGCAAAAATTTGGTGTATCCAAGGAAACTGAGCTTCCCGTCATAGCTTCTGATCCAGTCATTCAGGATCGAGTGAGCCGTCGAGCCCAGATTCATTTCCTGCATAAATGGTTTACATATAAGATTCAGTAGGTGAAAGGAATTCTGTAAACGTATGATATTCTCAAAGCCACAGATGACATACCCGAGCCAATTCCTCAACTGAGATGACTCGGTTCCCCTCTTGTTCAAAATACTCGAAAGCTGTACTTGCAATCTGCTCCCACCCTTCAAGAGCTTCCAGTTGATAAGTGCTAATTGCAGCAGCACAAAACTCTTCAAAGTCCATCTTTCTATAAGAAAGTGGTTCCATCTGGAGGGGGAAAGAAATCACATGCATGAACAGCCCAATTAAAAAAAAGGTACCAAAAATGGGAAAAAAAATGTAAGTTACTTCATATGCAAACCAGATGAAACTAATGTTTTTAATTGCTAAGGCTTGAAGCAAGGCATTTTACATGACCAAGGTGCAAGACGCCAGCCTCGCGGCGTAAACCTCATAAGCATGCATTTATATTGATTAAATAATGTTGTAGAATATATCAATACAAATAAGAAAAATGCCAAAATGGGCAAATGAGTAATGAAAAGGATATTGCAATTCAAATCTCCTCAATGACTATTAAAGATCATTTAAGGTGAAATATAGCCTCCAAATAGTTTAATAACCCTTGTTGCATTCAACTTAGTTATGAAGTGTAAGTTTAAACGCAAAAGTTTTGTGATAAAGGTAATAAGCCTTAGATATAAGACAACATTAAGACCTGAGGCTTACGCCTCATGTCAGCTTCACACTTGAAGGCATGAACATCATTAGATAAGCCTCAGATGGGTATCATGGGATAAGTCTCAGAGGCATAAGTTACGCTTAAGCCTCACAGTATTTTTCTTCACAAGCCTTTTAAAACCCAGCATGAAACAATTAAAAATAACATGCAGATTAAAAAGGAAAAAATAAAAGTTACCAATAGTTGAATATAAATGATCTGAACTCACAGGCCGTCATTAACAACATAGGCATTCCTTAGATCTTAAAAGAAACAAGAAGTTAATGTCAGCTTGTTATATGACAAGCCGAGAGTGAAAGCGGGTCAACAACCAAAATATACCTAACACTTGTTGGATGGCTAGCAATATTAAATATTTTGATACTACATAATGACATAACTATGTACAAAATAATTGCTACTTTTGATTGGTTTGCGAGCTTCCACAATGGTTCTGACATATAAATCATATATATATATATTAAGATGTGTGGCTGCAGAACTCAACATCTAAGCTATACAAATATAATTTCGTAATGCTAAAGTGAAGAAAATCTGCAGCTAACATAACGTTTCAAGCATTAAGACTTGATAACAATTACAAATGTTTCAGTTGCCTCACCACATTTAGGATGTCAGGAACCCTGGATTCCTTCATGGCATCAGTTGCATTTCGCACAAGAGCCTGCACAGGGTTCAATGATAAGGAGGACAGATGCAATCATCATTAAGCTTCCATTAAATTTAAAAGACTGCCATGCACATGCCTAGTAACTGAAAATCATAAGTTTGAATCAACAACCACCTCACAACTTGAGAGCTCAAGTTAAAATAACAACAACAAAGAATAATAATGATGATTATATGTTGACAATGATGACAAGAAGCACCAACTAACCCCTTTGAAGTTGTCAAGGGAAACACGCCCATCTCTATTAGGTTCCAATAACCTAAATTGAGCCTTAAGGTACACTAGCTCATCCTCCGTTAAAGCTTTTGAAAGAGCCTGCAACCAAGAAAGAAGTTTTGAAAACAATACAGGAAAACAAGCAAGCAATTCAGAGTGAAATCTTCATAAGATCCCATTTTCTAGCACAGAAATGATTGATAGTTCATGCATGTGCATCTCAGTTGCTCTTTCTGTATGCATCAGCAACTTACACTTTCCATATCCGACAAATTACTAAAACACAATAAAAGAGAAATGCTGCATTTTTTTTTCCATTTGTTTTTAGTGAATGTGAATCTTGCAAGATTCCACTTCCATCTGCTCCACCAATCTGCTGCATTTTAAAACAGCTTACACTGAGGACAGATTTGTCAATACATACCATATTTCAACACACAGCAGAAAGCATATCGATAAATATAGTACAAATGTAATCCAAGAATGAATATCATAATTTTTACTTAAAATTTGATCCTTATTAAGAAATGAAAAGCATTAAAAACAAATATTTCCTTATTAAGCTATAATTTATTAGTTTTTATCATTTACAACTAGTTGTGACTGGCAGTCACGTGCAAGGCATGTATATGTGAAGGAAACCAGAAATCTACTTGAGCATGCAACTGAAGGGTAAATTTGGAAAAAAAGTTATAGAAGAAGTGGCTGGTCTTACAAACACCAAATCGAATGTTTCGGCTTAATATAGTAAAGTAAATTAAAGTCTGTATGACATGTTGCAATAAGGCAACAACTAACAAAATGGTGAAATTCTTATATTTTAGCCTATATGCCATTGGCTAAAATAGGACTTAGTTCCATATTGTGTTGAACCATTTAATATACAATGTTGTGCCGTTCTCTAAAAGCTTAGTTGTCAACATGGTAATAGAGCGGGAGGTTGAGTGTTCGAATCCCGGGGGTATGTGTTTGTGTGTTTATTCTCCCACGGATGTGTTGTTCCCGTGTGGGTGTGTGTTTGCCTCAAGTCCCTGTATTCTCCCACAGATGTGTTGTTCACGTGAGGAGCCCATACGTGCGGGAGGGTGTTGAACCATTTGATATACATTGTTGTCATGTTCTCTAAAAGCTTAAGCTTTTAGAGTAAGTGGCTGTCCGATTTTCAGAATCTCTTTTCATAATCTTGTAGCCCCAGCAAATTGAACAAAATCAAATGGCTAAAACTCATCCAATCAAGCTAATTCTTTATTTACTTGATCCACTAAGTGACCAATCAAATGTTAAATCCAGATCCTTTTCCGACTCAACTACATAGGCAACATGTCCAAGTTCCGTGTTTAAAGAAGTCCGAATAGTCAGATTATAGGTCTTCCTTAAGTAAAAGAACCCTTAAGTTGTCTTGTAAATCGAAATTAAAATTAAAAAAAAAAATACTTAAACTACAATGTGTTCCTCATGCATCTAATAAATGAAATAATGAAAAAGGAAACAAAAAAGTGGATCACAATATTAGAGGTATGAAATACAATACAGATCTCTCTGCAGATTTCAAAAGCAAACAAATAAAAACATGTTCATGCGTCCAACATTGTAGTTAACGCAGGTCAGCGCATGTTCTATGTTCACTCATGTCCAACACACTAACAATCTAAACGGAGAAGCATCATACATATAAATATATTATAGGTCTTTCGTTCAAGTAACGAAGATAAAAAAAGAAAGGTCGCTTTCAGACACAATTCAAGGATAGTTGCTGGTGGAAGAAGGGTTGTGCAACTTTTTAACATGAAGGGAAATTGTATTTGTTGCCTATCTTCAGCAAGTGCTCTAAGGCATTTTTATATTCTTATAATGGCTCTCTTTTTTAATAAATTACCCTTTACCTATTTCGTGGGGTGTGCGGGGATAACAAAAGAGGTATAAAATCAAGGTCGTCAAACCGTAAGTCTAACTGAAATTCATTAGGGGCCACTAAGAATCAATCATAATTTTGAATCATAAATTGTATGATTCATAGTAATTCTAGTAGATATAGGATTTGGCGCTTATGTTTTGGGATTTCTCTAAGAAAATGGGTTTTTTGTTGTTAGAATAAGTAAACTATGCTTCTTTAAGTATATGAAATTGTTTTAGAGTACTACATCAAAATAAAGAAGGATAAAAAAAAAGTAGTTTTTCAGTAAAAAAGAAACTGACATTTTTTAGTGTCGAAGAGTCAAGTTGTTTGAATTGTCTGAATCATAACACCATACCATAAGATCCTCTGTGTGTGTGCGTGTGTGTGCGCGTGTGTGTGTATATATATGCATATATCGTAAGCTTCAAACATAAACCGATTTTTTCACTAATTTGAATCAATTCAGGATCAAATCGTAAGCTTTTAACAACAGCATCAAACTATGATGACACTTCTGAGGCCTCATTGAGGCCCTCCTCGTACATTCCTCATTTTTAGTGGATATTCATCATTCATTTAAAAAAAAAAACAAGCAATCAAAAAAAAAATATAAAATTATATGATTCGGATATGACTTGAGAGTTATGGTCAAAATAAAGAGGTGCTAAACCATAATAGCACTTCTAATTTTATTTTATTTTTGGTTGAAATGCAGAAGAGTTACTTGCTAACATGCAATCATGCATTTCACACAAGCCTTGTTGGTCAAGGGATTTGAGCACAGGGTCTGTTGGTTTTCAACAATTAGACCTCATCAACAGGGCACATACCAGTCGGTTCATTGAAGATTAGGTTCTAGATTGGATGTCTGGTTTGATCGAATGACATCATCTTGCATATAATTACCATACATGATAAGGAAACATGTCGTAGATAAGAAAGAAAAAAAAATAAGAGTATCCAACTGAAGCGTGTCATTTGATTGTATAGATTTTCAAACAGTTAGCTTCCTGAAAAAAAAATAAAAGAAACTATATCTTCCATTAAATTAGAAAATCCTGAATTGTAACTGAGCTCCAACAAGGCAACAACTAATAAACAGGAGCTCCACATGCAATAAGGTCCAAAATACCTTATGATTTCAATTTGAAAGCATGATGAAGACTTCTTATTCAATTTTATTGCACCAGTTCTTGGACTGGAATTAAGATCCCAATTAATTAACAACAGCTATAGATCTCTCTGGAAACGTGCAGACTCAATCTCCGACTGCATATAAGAGTTCACTATCTTCCTTCCGATAACATTCCAATTAAAGGTGGTTTTTTTGCTTCAAATACAATAAGGATTTTTTATTTTTAGATGAGAGAACACTTTATGAATTCATGCTTCTTCAGAGTAGTTTTCTATTTTCTTGGGTTATTTCCATATATATATATATATTTGGTATCCGATACTTGTTACATAGAACCAGTCAGCTCATCAAAAATCAGTTGGATTGTCCCATTCTCACTTGTTTCAACAGTTTTCATCAGTTCATGCTGGTTTTCAAAGTGAACCAAAGAGAGGATTGAATCAAACCGTTGAGAATGGTGGCTCATGGTTTGATCAATTAAGGCGCCCAGTTTGGTCCGGTTTTTAAAACATAGGTAATTTATTTATTTTTATAACTAGCCTGATTATAGCTTAGGAAAGATGCTCTTACTTTTCTTGTCTTTTAAGTTGATTTCATAGACCTTACCAATTGGTTAAGTCCTATTTTTAGTAGGAGATTTCCTAAGCCAAGGGGGAATTTCTTTACTGATTTCCTGAAATTCGGCAAAATTTCCTAATTTTCCATTTTAAAGGGCACCATAATTTCCTTTATGATTTTTAACACTTAATATGTGGAGGAGCAAAATTTGCCTCAAAAATTTCTCATTTTAAAGGTGTGACATATCTTGAAAAATCAGCATTTAAAGCCTCGAGTACATACTGATCTTGAATTTATGAATTCAAGTTGAGATTCTAGTTAGAAGAGTTTTTCTCTGATTCTTGCTTGATATGTGAACATACCATCCAACCCTAGGTAGACCAACTTCTATCATTTAAAGCCTGCTGTTCCAATATGATGGTACCATAAATTACATTTTATTTTAGGGAATAATGCATCTAATTTAAAAAGGAGAAGAAAGGAAATAAAGCATGTATGAAATAGAACAAATAATAAAAGAAAACATGAATTTATTCAATTTACGGATTAAATAGGCCTATTTTACAATTTATCTCCCTTTAAGGGACTGCCTTCAACGAAAAGAAAGAAGTGGCTGTCCCACTGTCCACAAACCTCCGCCTTTAGTCATAACATAGAAAGAAGTGACTGATTCCTTTAAGTCTCAAAAAAGGTTGACTTCTCTCCAATGATGCGTACCTTGGATATGTCCAAAGAATTAATTATTGCTAATGATTTCTCCTACCTATAGCAAGGCCTTTCTATAGAGAAGAGCCTCTCTTTTAGGAGACCAAGTTGTATCTGAAGTACAACTTTTCTGTTCTCATCCAACTAGGATAAGGGATTGCAAGGAGCACCAATGCCCCCGATTTTAAGAGCATGGAAAAGTGGCAAAAGCCAACCTTAGCCCTTAAATGTTCAAATCGAGAGATCAGAGACTCAAAAGTGCCTAAATGGCACAGCCACATCACTCAAGAATGGTGCTATGTCATCAAACATAAAGTCATACTACTTGCTTTTATATTAATAAAACTTTTATTTTTGACATAAACTTATTATTTCCATTGTTAGTCTAATGTATTATATCTTTTTTTCTTTCTTATTAGATTCAGCTGAAACACACCCAACTTTTATTTCAATTTATGACTTAGTTAACTTTATTTTAGTATTTGTTTCTTATTTATATAGATATTGCATATGTCAATATGTACAGATTTGGGAAAAAACAACTATTATAGCTTGAAAGGCTCATCACCTAAGTGACACCTAGACGCCTTGACTACTCTAACTGGGGGCCTGTTTTCTTGGACAGACCAAGATAGGGCATGACCTTCTTTGCCAGGCCATAAGTCATTCTTGGCTCTAAGGCTTTGGCCTTGGAAATTCTGGCTGGGTCTGCAGACTTGGGCTTCTTTATTGGTTTCACGGCTGCTGATCTAGGCCGGGTGAACGGGTCTGTTTTTTAGCAGTGAAATTAAACTTGATGTCATTGGGCCATAGGCTCATTTTTAGTTGTCCTATTTGGGATGATCATGCCAATTTTGAAGCATTGATCGTCAAGGCCTTTGACATGCCAAAAGGCAGCCATCATTTCCTACATCAGAAAGTTATGAGTTGGTTTGGGGAAAAATATTAAAATAAAAACTATGGAGTGTGAAAACAAGTAAAAAAATTGAACTATAGACATTCGTTCCAAGCAAAGGGGAAAACAGAGTGGAATTCATTTAACTCTGCTGAGTTTTCCAATTAAATCTAGAGTTATCAAGTCAAAATCATAGTGAAAGAATGAGAGAGGAGAAAAATTCATATGGCAACCTGACCTAAAATCTGACCAGTCCAAAGTGTATCAGTCAACCTGCAAGTTTACTCAACAAACATGAAACCTATGTTTTAAATCAAAAGTAGAAACAGAATTGCAGGAACAATTTTGAACCAGATGCAATACTGTATGCGTAGAACCATAGAAGCTTCATAGGGCTAATGTGGTGACCTAATCAAAGTATCAAACTGTAAAGAACCACTTACTCTAAAAGCTTAAGCTGTTAGAGAACAGCATAACAATGTATATCAAATGGTTCAACCCCCTCCCGCACGTGCGGGCTTTGCACAGGAACAACACATCCGTAGGAGAACACAGGACACCGAGGCAAACATACAAACACATGCCCCCGGGATTCGAACACTCGACATCTCGCTCTGATACCATTTTGAAAACCATTTACTCTAAAAGCTCAAGTTGTTAGAGAACGGCAAAACAATGTATATCAAGTGGTTCAATACCCTCTCACGTGCGGGATCCGCCTAGGTCAACACATCCATTGGAGAACACAAGGCACTGAGGCAAACCATCACCAATAATCTCTCAATAGCATCTAACTTAAGCATAAAATTTTTATTCTGGCCTCCAAATATATATTCCCTTTGACAATCTATTTCTAATTTTAGAAAATAATATTGAGTAATGATTATATTTTGAGATGATACATTTAAGAATTGCTTTACAAATACCTTCAAGAGATATTGGGAGTATAGCCCAGATAAAGGTATGAAGGAGAATCAACTGAGCAGGTTTAGAGTCTTTAGACATATTTAACATAGACCAATAAAAGACTGACCGAGGCATAAGTTTCTACCAGTTGAAGAACCTAAAAGAACAAGGGTAAGATCAGTGGGGACATACATAGGAGTTGGTGAGGAAATATTTGGAAAACACAACTTGTTTGGAGATATGGCTTTTG
>JAUPMG010000020.1:14541675-14566481 GCA_031762675.1 Pachysandra terminalis
ACACCAATACTCCAAATGTCTGCTTCTAGACTGTATGATCTATGGAGGACTTCGGGTGCAACATAGTATGCACTACCAACAATATCGTTGAGCCTTTCATCTGCAAAAAGAAGGGGGAGTTAACACTAAAGATCACTATTTGAACTTAAGATAAATCAATACAACCACAAAAATAAGTGAACTGTAAATTTACGGTAATGGATCAAATTACATAACAAATTCATTGAATGATGAAAGTTTTAGCGACTTTCGTTTTGAATTAATCCACATAAATACCCCTATGATTTTTAAAAAATCAATATCTCTCAAAATATGTGTTCATTGTAAAAATAGAAAATAAAATATAAAAAATTGCATGCAGAACTGTTTATAATTCACCTTAATGATCATGAATCTACAACAACTTAATCCAAACAGGATAATCCCATGACAGGAATCTATGTCAATGGCTCAAGAATCCTGAAAATCATTAAAATCCACTGATATAAGCTAATTTTTGTGCAAACAAGATTAGTTGGGTTGGAAGCAAGGTTTAAAATACTGGAACTCGACGCCAAACCGATCCCGTCCGGTTCCGGTCCAGACCACCAGTCCGGACTGGTACCGGCCGGTACGGATCCGATACAGAAAAAAAAAATTCAAAATTTCAAAATTTCAGACCGGCGCCGGACCGGTGGGATCGGCGGGAACGGTCGCAGGACTGCCGGACCGGAGGAACCGGTCGTCAAACTGCCGGAACCGGTCACGGACCGGTGGGACAGGTCACCGGACCGCCAGTTCATAACCCAGTGATACAAGTCTTTGTATCGCGGGTTGGAACCAGACCGCTATGGTCTGGTCCCGGTTCGGACCGGTATCGCCCGATCCGTGAAACCATGATTGGAGGGTTTTCTTGCTTGTCTTTTATACTAAGATAGAAAGGAGCCACACTTTTATGTTTAATCTCTCGGCCTTCCATCAGTCACACTCTCTAAACATTGTGGCAGATCTGAAGTTTCAATATCGATTACATGGGGCATCCATGCCTCTTTTCCATCATAAGGCCTTGAAATAGCCCAGTGCACAAGCCAAAAGGAAGAAAGAAAAGAAAAAGAATAAGTAAAATATGAAGTAAAGGGATCTCCAAATATCAAGGCCTGTGAAGGAACCAATCGAACCATATATTATCTAGACCTCTTAACTCAAGCATTGATAGTTTACAGAAATAAATATGACAGGTAACAGAATGACAATCATCTAGAACGAACCATAAATAATTAAATATATTAAATAGGAAATTACAACATCTTAGTCTCATCGTCGCAAAAAATTTGCAAGAGATGAGTGTATTCAAGAGCAAAAATTAGTAAAAACTACAAGCAATTGTTACCTGGCCTGATAAAGTCAGAAAGACCAAAATCAATAAGTTTCATCGAAGTATCATCATCTCTGGTGGTAAAAAGAAAATTCTGTTGAGAAGTAAAGAGTGGAAAGTGTTACGGTTAAGAGAAATTTAAAAATTAAATATTGGGTTCTAGTTCAAACAAATCATTGAGTTGAAGAAGCAAACCTCAGGTTTCAAATCCCGGTGCACGACACCTTGAAGATGACAAAATGCAACTACATTTAGAATCTGTGTAATAATAACTTTTGCATCTTCCTCCGAATATCTACCACCTCTGTAACAAGGAGAAGCATGGTATAATTTCACTTTAGATTTTCTAATCCAACAATAGATGTAAGAATTTTTACAAATTATCAGAAAAATAAAGGATTCATTCACCTTGATAAAATTCTGTCTAGTAGTTCTCCACCTTCACACAATCTGATAAGAAAACAAAATTGTACCAGAATCAGAACACCAAGTTTAGAAATAAATCGTCAGATCAAACCAGCTACAATCAGACACTTAAATTGAGTGTTCGAATATAAGATCAGGGAATATCTAAGCTAACTAATTACTATCTATATTCCAATTTTTTTCTCGAAATAAATTATCAAAAAGTTGAACCATATTGCCCATAGATAGACCTCATGAGAAATAGACCAGAAAAAGAAAACACATACTCCATGATTATGTAGACATTATTTGCATCCTCACATGCATCATAAAATTTGACCAGATTCTTGTGCCCTGATAAAGCTTTCAAAATTTTCACCTCCCTACGAACATCTTCAATTGATATTGCTGTTGTCATCTGCCAAAATAGCTCTTTTAGTGAGCAATGCTACCTAAACTAATACCAATATCTACCAAAGAGAAAATAATTCCTAGCTTCCATAAACAAGCAAAAGTAAAACTTGTACCACCAACAAGACATGAAGCACATTAAAAACATTTAGCTGGAAACGTTATAATAACAGCTACTACCATCTTACATAAGAAGCACAGGTCTTCACAAAAAAGTAGCATATGGATACGATATTATGATATCAATCAGATCATTCCAGTTAGTTAGTATTTCTTTCTCCTACTATTTTTAATTATTCCCTGAACCATTAATACCTTACAGGAAAAATTACCATATGAAATCTATCATTAGATAAACTATTATTAATGAATATTGTTCTTTTTCCTGCTATTTTTAATTATTCCATTGAATAGATAAATCAATGTGATGATGAGATACCCTTAGCAACTTAAGATGAGGAATGTTCAGCTTTGGCTCTTTGCACACAATTCCTAAATTCAGTTCTCAATAATGCAAACCATGCCTCTGGACTCATGATTTACCTTCATTTGCCAAGACTAAAACAAGGAATTCTTTCTGACCTCTTTCTTCATAATTTCAACATTTAATACTGACCTCAATAATGTTTCAGATTGTAAGGAGCTCTTGAAGCCTTGGATAAAATGGCTCATGAGAACACAACTATACAACCACTCTTACCATCAATATCATTTTAAATATAAAAAGAAATTAAATTGATTAAATATGAGCATTGACACGAGGTTACAAGAAAACTTACAGAAACAACATATTTGTCAACTGATGGTTAATCACAAAGAATTTATGGGTGCAAGTGGGGAAGGATTGAAACCTAAAAATTTGCGAATTCCATGACCCATAAATATAAATATAAAAAAAAAAAATCCACTGAACTTGTTAAAAACCAATATAAGCATTCCATCATGACATTGGACACTAAATCTGTAAGTAGTAAGCAGTCATTGCTGATAAAAAAAGTCCAGAGTTCGGTTCTTGTAAGAAAATAATACAAGTTTCAGAAGTATGAAGTTTAGACCTTATACTTTATATGAAATCAGTAATAAGACAAAGTCTGCATTTTGCAAGCGTTCGTCTTAGGTGCATAGCCCTCAGTTTCTCGGCTATCTCCCTCTTACCTTTTGCTTATGCTCCTTGTTATCTTTTTTCCCTTTTTGCTTTCCTGATGAATAATGAAGAGATTGTATTAAAAGAGGGTAAAAAATGTACAAGAAGAATGAGAAGGCATACAAGTACACATGCTTCCAAAACTCACCCTACGGCCTCACTTAACATCTCTACGGATGGAATACCGACAAATACTGACTCACAAACCACTCCTCTTCTGGCATGCCTATTTGCTAGCTCATTGCCCTCTTTAAGCACATGGTAGAATAAGATATTCAACCCATCTGCCAAAGATTTAGCCAATTTAACTAGATGTTTGAGCCACCAATAGTCCAAGAGCCTAAGAACTGAGAATTTTACAATCAATTTCCTCTTCTACCATTTTATCACACAATCAACCACCTTTTCATGCGATTGCGTTCTTATTCCTCTTCTTTCAATCTACGCTAGCTTTTAAGGAACTTCAGCAATTTTTTCATCCCATATCAAATTGTCCCTCTCAAAAAGGGTAGAGTTCAAATTCTTCACCCCTTGTCAACAACTTTATATATCAAAAAATTCTACTCTTATCCAAAACAACGTCCAATACTTCCTCGGTCAGGTAAAATTGATACTACAGAAAAACAATTCAAAAGAATTTCACTTAAGTGTACCCTTTTGCATTGCTCATTAACTACAAATTATGCTTCTTTTGTAAATCCACACACGATCACCCTTATTAGATATATATTGCTTGGAGTTTGGGTACCATTGAGCATGCTTCCATATGTGTGTCATGATACGTGTCTTTTTGGTACAAACTCATACTAACATCTAGCCTCATAACTCAGTAAGTACCTTCTCTGCAAGTAGCCATTCCACACAATTGATTTATCAACTGTTGCTCTATTAAAAGCATCTTATCAAGTTCTTATACAATGAAGCCCACAGAACAAGCAACATAGGGTATCTCTAAAGGGTGCTTCATAATTATATTCCAACTCTCGAGCAACTTAGAAAAAAGCAAATATATTTACCGATCCAAAAAAAAAACACACATTTGCCTTCTCAACAAGCTTCCTTATGGTCTTTATATAAATTGAAGCATGCCAGGTTCAATTTTCAACAGATGATTCCTCCTCCCTTTATTATAGATATATCAATCTTGCTTGATACAGCCATTTTTCACTCATGTCAATTACAATGCTGAACTCCTCTCATGATTAAAGAATGTATCAGAAAATTTTGTGCACTCTTCTTACTTCTCTTAGCAATCCACTCTTTATATAAATTGAAGCATGCCAGGTTCAATTTTCAACAGATGATTCCTCCTCCCTTTATTATAGATATATCAATCTTGCTTGATACAGCCATTTTTCACTCATGTCAATTACAATGCTGAACTCCTCTCATGATTAAAGAATGTATCAGAAAATTTTGTGCACTCTTCTTACTTCTCTTAGCAATCCACTCTAAATTACAAGAATCAAGGTCCTCAAACTGAAAGTACGAATATGACAAAGAAGATTATAAGAGTAGTTAACTCGTGTGTTGAACAAGGCACCGTCACCTACATGTTGATAAAGGAAACTTAGGAACTGAAATACTGTTGTAGACACCCAAAATTTTTGGTTACAAATCTTAATAAGAATGCTAATAGCATATCAAACACTTGAATGCTGGAGCAAACACATAGGACCACTGAATGTAAAGAGAATCGAAATTCAAACACCAAAAGGAAGACAGGAAACCTGCAGATTTAGTTGAGTTAGCTTCTGAAAATACAAATTGGACCATACAAGATCTTGACATAGTAAAATGTATAGCAACCAAATAAAAAACAATCGATTCCAGCTGATCGAAATCGAAGAAAACCCAATCACTTGGAACAGAACGAGAAATAATCTAAACATAAATAAATAAAAGAAAACATCTCACCTTAGCTTTGGAGATGATCTTCACTGCAACAGGTTGACCCTTCAGGTCTCCCTTCTTGCAAATCGCCGAGCACGTATGCCCAAAATGCCCCCTTCCGACCTCCTTTCCCAATTCGTATTTTGCCGAGAAATTCTTGCCGTATCCGAAGCTCTTATCGAGCGGCCGTTCAACTTCCGTTCCATCCTCCGGGATCGGTCCCTCCTTCGGTTTCGCTGGTCCCAACCGCTTCAGGAGTGAAGCCGTGATATGCTTCGCAGGAGACGGAGGGGGAAAAGGCCGACGAAAGAATCTCCGAGGAGTAGCCCTCGCCGGTGACGGAGATACTCCACCGGGAAGAGGACTAGTACCGCGAGGGTAAGGACTAGGCCATGGACTGGTCGAAGAAGAGTGAGCAGGGGTGTTCTTAACGGACGGGACGTTAACGGAACCGTTACCAGTCCTGGAAGTCGACGGTGTTTGAGGACGCTCACCGGCGATAGTATCGCCGCCGATGGTTTCGTCCTCAACGACGGCTATGTTCTTGCCGTAGCACTGCCCCATCGGTTTTTGCTACGAGGTCTGGATCAAGATCAGTTAAATTCCGAACATCGGAAGTTGGATCAGTTTCGTTACGGATCTGTGGATTTCAGCCGTCAAGACCGAGAGAGGAGATCTACGGCGAGAAAACGTTAGAGAAAAGGAATATATGAATAATCGAGTCAGATAAAAGGGGAAACATGCACAGCCCCAGCTAAAAACCAAAAGAGAATTTAAGAGAGAGAGTGATGATTCCAAGTGAAGAAGGTACAGAGAGAGAGACAGAGGAAACGATCTGGAGCTATTAAAATGATGAAAATTTCTATAATAGCTTTGCGAAAAACTGAGAATCTCGATGAAGAAGAACGCGGCGGGAGTTTCGGTTCTCAGCAGATATTGCTCCACAATCACGGTCTTTTTGGATTATTATTTACTCTCTTTTTTTTTTTTTTTTGAAAAACAAAATAACGGAGAACTGGAATTGGATTGTATTAAACTCTCTCAGCTCTCTCTTTCGTCAGTCCCTTTTGTTCTCTGTTCAGACCTTCTTTTGTTGCCTCTCTCTCTCTCTCTCTCCTTATTTAAAAGTTTTTGTTTACTTGAACGGATTTATTAGGGAACACGCGTTATCTACTTTTAGAAGACAAAATAAAACAAAAGACTGGAATTATCAAAGCTGGTCTGGACCCTGAACCATGTCATGGAAAACCTGGTTCAAAGGTTCATCCGTTAGTGGTTAGTCAAAAACCTTAAAATAAAAGACGCGGCCTTTCTTAGGCTTTCGATCATTATTATGATTACGGTTCTATATGTCAAGTGCTTAGCCAAACGAGTTTAATAAGTCTCAGGACTTTTTGAACAACTGTTAGGTTCGCGGACATCCCGTCATGTCATGGGTTCGAGTCACAAAGAAAATAACTTATTAAGTTGGATTAAAATATTTTGAATTATGTATGGATATAGTGATAAGTCATTTGATACTAAGAAGTGAGTGAATCCGCTGATAAGAAAAGGAATACCGGTGAGTCCATAACGATCCTAATATATTAAGTGTTTGACCAAATGAAAACATATATATATATATATATATTGGGCAAATTACACTTTCACCCCGTAGATTTTTACCACTTGCACTTAGACCTTGTGAGGTTTTGTAAACCACATCGACTCTCTTTATCTGAAACCTAAGGGGTCATGGATTGATTTACCCTTAATACAACATAAATTACTCTTCCCGAATCCACCACGACCGCCATTCCCATCCTCACGAGGTGAAAGTGTAATTTTTCCTCTTTTTTAATTAATATAATTAAAATATATGATAAATTATAGAAACCTCCCTTAAATTATGCATTAATTACATAGACTTTTCTTTGTCTTTCTAAAATAACACTTTTTGTCTTGTTAGAACATATCTATTAGTTAAAGCAATATTTCATTGTTTTTTACTTAAATACCCTTGTTTTCTTTAAACAATCATACAACTTTTAGAGGTATAATTTTATTCTAGAAGATGTAAATATGTTCTGATGACAATCCTTCTCATCAAGCAACTTGACGGTGACTTAATATAAGGGAGATGAGTGCGACCTCCTTTGAAATTAGAGAGAGGACTGTTATTTTGAAAGGTGAAAGGAGGTCTTTATAATTAATGAAGTTTCCTATAATTTACCTTCTAATATAACAAGAAAGTAACCTTGAATTTTACGGATACTTCGAATGCACCGTAATTTATTTGTTTATTAGTAGAGAAATTAGAATATGCTTAGAAGAGAGTTGAAGATTATGCTCCTTCCTTGCATTATTCGCCTTTCAATAAGTAAGCTTTTTCATAAAATAATAATAATAATTAGTTTAAGGTTGCGTTTGCCCGGCTTGTGCTTATGGATAAGCACTCATTGGATAAGTTGCTCAATGAGAGTACTTATCCACAACAACAATAAACTGCTTATTTGAAGAAAATAGTGTTTGGTAAATATATTTATTTAGGTGCTTATAAAAATTTAGGGGTAAAATAGGTATTATAAAAATATTATTAGAGTTTAGAAATCACATTTATTTAAGTGTTTATGAAAGTTTAGGGGCAAAATAGGTATTTTAAAAATATTACAAAAGTTGTAAAATAGCTTAACTCATAAAAGCTTGGGAGAAGCTGCTTCTCCTTATGGGTAGCCTTCCTCTATTGCTCATGGGTAAGTACTTACCCATAAACACTATCAAACACATATTTAATTTTATAAAGTGCTTATAAAAAGTTTAAGCTGCAATAAGTATTTATAGAAGCCTTCATTATTATATGAACAAATCCAAAGCTGAATTGTCTAATAAATTATAATTGACCTTTAAGGGGAGTGGCTGAAGTCATTATCTGAATCACATTGCTTATTTGATTAAACTTTTATATATAGAGAGAGGAAAAAAAAAAGTCAAATAAGTATAATGTCCACATTACACGATTGTATGACTCCAAGGTATTGGTAGACAGTACCCGTGATGGCTTGAAGTACTTTTTTGTTTTTCTTTTCAAGTGTATTTATTTGACTAATTCTTTAGAATAGAAAATGAAAGGAATTCTCTTTTTTTTTTTTTTTTTTTTTAATGTTTATTACTTTCATAACTATATTATTATCTTATCTTGTGATATTTTCCTACAATATTTTTTGACGGTATCAACGGCATGCCACACAAGCAGTTATTGATGGAACTGATAACCGGTTATTCCAGTTAAGGTAGAAGCCCACTTAAGATTGATTTTTGTTTTGCTTAGGATTTTAGATTGATCGGCTATTGGTTTTGTCGATGCTTCCGTGTAGGCCTGTCAACGGACCGGTTCATGATCCGGATCCGATCCGATAAAGCCGGATTCAGTAGAAGATTTTAGTAATCCAATCCGATTAAAAATAATCCGATCCGATCCGATCCGATTAATAATCGGATCGAACTCGGATATGTATTGATCCGATCTGATAATGATCCGATTATAATTTATAATTTATATATATACACAATTTACAAGTTATCGGATCGGATTCGGATAATCCGATTTCATTATCGGATCGAATTCAGATTACCTATTTCATGATCCGAGTTCGATCCGATAGCGAAATCCGAAAATCTAAATCCGATCCGAAATTCGACGGATCTGATAATGATCCGATTATAATTTATAATTTATATATATATATATATATACATATATATATACACACAATTTACAAGTTATCGGATCGGATTCGGATAATCCGATTTCACTATCGGATCGAATTCAGATTACCTATTTCATGATCCGTCGGATTTCGGATCGGATTTAGATTTTCGAATTTCGCTATCGGATCGAACTCGGATCAGTTGTGATCCGGTCTAAATCCGACCCATTGACAGGCCTACTTCCGTGGTATCATACTAACGTGATTTAAGGTCAAGGTTTTAGAATGATGGGTTACCGATTTTGTTTATGCTTCCGTGACATCATGCGATTGGTTTCACAGAAAAATACCAGGTTTGAAAATTGGCAACATTACCGAGCTTAATTAGTATGTTCTTCTTATTGATGGCTTTCCTTCATATTTTAGCCAACTATGAACTATTAAGGGTTTAAAGTTGATACACAACCGGTGTTGGACAATTCGTACCGGCGGTTTTTAAGAAACTAACAACTATAAAAGGTTGAAAGAGCCCATTGACTAAAATATATAGAAAGATTTCTTTCTTTCTAAGATCCGCTTCTGACTAAAATATATAGAGATTTCTTTCTTTCTAAGATCTCCTTCCGTAAATCTCATAGGAGGTTGATATGTGTCCTCATGTGAGTCCCATCAAGAAAGATGATTTGTCATTTTTAAAACCCCAAGAAAATAGTGAATTTGGAACTCACCGCTTTAATCAGTTTCTACTTGAACAAGCAAAAGCCAGTTAAAGTGATAGACCTGTTTAAGACATGTGTTAATCTTATGTGAGGTTCATATGAAGTTTTCTGTGATCCAAATCATAAAAGATCCTCATCTCTTCTTCTTCTGTAGATTGTCTTACACAAAATTGGGTGAAAAAATAGTAAGAAGAGACTTGCGGGGAAATTGCGACAAATTGACTGTAACAAACAAGCCTATCATTGTGTGACAACTAATCAAACAGGTTGTTGCTCAAGTGGTTCCTTCTGAAATGTGTGAATAAACAAATTTTCCCAGCGCTTGGAACTAAACTAACCGTAACTGCCATGTCCCAATCCACCAAGCTGACACATTTCTTTCTAGGTTGGATTTTGGACATCCCAATTTCAACTCTGAATAGACATTTCATCGTTTCTACCGAAAAAAAGAGGGGATCCGGTCGAAATTGGGAATAGTAATGCCCCCTATAACCTATGTTGAATCCAGCCCGATAAATTATCAGTTCCAGATGTAGCATTGTCAATTTGGGTTGTCAATTGGTTTGGTTTAAACCGAAAACGAACAAACCAAATCGAAAAAGTAGCTTTGGTTTGATTTTTTTTTATTTTGGTTTGGAGAACAAAAAACCGAATTTATTCGGTTTGAACTGAAAAATTGAAATTTTCGATTTCTATTTCAGTTTTGTTCAGTTTTCGGTTTTATTCATTATAGTTCGATTTGGTTTTCAGTTTTTTTAATTGGTTTCTATTTTAGAGTGGTTCGATTTTCGGTTTAGACTAATGTAATTTGGTTTGGTTTAGGTTTGATCACTAAACCGAACCAAACCGACCGAATTACGCCCCTAGCAACCTGTGCCCCGTTCAATTCGAAGTAACTTTTGGACGGGTTGAGTCTGTGTTGTTAGGGATTGGGTTCAATTTTAAGTCTAGACTATAATTTGGACTGGGCTTGAGTCTCTTTTAGCCAATTTAGATAAAGCTCGACTTTATCACAATTATTTTATTAAATAAGAAATTCTTAATCTAATGGAACTATTCCTTTATGTATTTTGCTGTTTTTTTTTCCTTTCTCGTTCTTTTTTTTTTAGTTACATAGCATATGCACCATATTAACGTTTGTAAGTTCGCTCTCCTTTTTCTTCTATGTTCTAAATATGCACATTATAAAACATTTACACGACCTTTCTTTCTTACAAGTATATGTTCATCAATCTTGTGATTTTAAATGATAGGGTCGGCCCAAGTCCGGCCTAACCCTATGAATATTCATAGGGTCGGACTTGGGCTCCATAAACAGGCAAGTAAGCGGGCCTTGGTTGAGTTGGGGCATATTTTTTTTATGAGGGCTGGGTTGGCGCAGAGTATGATCAGGTCCAAGCCCGACCCATTGACACCCCTGATCCAGATGAGACTGAATCCTAATTCGGGTCAATTTGGTCAGAACCGGTCGGGCAATTTGACCGGAACCAGTCAAAATCTGCAGCACTATTCTCAGTCACAGCCAAGCCAGCTGCGCGTATCGAGTCCGACCCTCTTAAGGCAAGCAGTATGAATTTTTGAAAACATTTCGCAGAGTACTTCTTCGTGATCTTTGGCGGGAACGGAGGATGAGCTCATCGGCGGTGGAACCAGAAGGTCCTGACCTGGTTTGTCAGCTCGATAACGTCCAAGGCATGGTCGACGCCCTCAGCTCCGTTAGATGGAAGCGTCACCAGGTTGGTCTTCCTTCATTCAGTTTTGATGCCTCTGCTGATCAAGAAATTTATAGGGTTTTTAAAGATTGGATATTTGAAATTTCTATCTCTGAATGATTCGTATGATCTACAATACTCTTGTTCAATTAGGATGCGGAAATTTCGGGTTCTGATCATTGTTAGCAAAACGTGAAATGTAAAAAAAAAACAAGGAACGGACAAAATATGAGTTTAATACGATTTTAATTTTAAAAATGTAGTAAAAAAACAGTTAAATAAACGGAAACATAAAAAATATTTTTAATAAATAATTTGTGTTTAATATGTATTTTGTTCAAAAACATGGGTTCAAAAAAACGTCTATATATATATATATATGTATTAATAATTAAATAATATTTTTTTTTTTGTTAAAACTTGTTATAAAACCCTTTAACACAAAAATAAAGTTGTCGGGTGCTCGCATTTGTTATTGGAACTTCTAACGTACAACTTTTTTTTTTGGGTCAACTTTAAACACTGATTTTTTTAAACGAGTTTTTTTTTAAAAAAAACGTAAAAAATGCGTTTTAAACGTTATTTCAAAAACAAATTGCATTTTTTTGCTTACAAAACGTTTTAAACGACTTTTTAAACGTTTAGGCAATTAAATGCGTTTTGCTAACAATGGTTCTGATTGTAGAAGAAACTGGTTGCCTTCAGGCGAAATTCTATCTAAAGCGTGAGGTACTGATATCAAGTCTGCTCAATTTCAATTTCTCTTAACAATTTTTAATATATTAAAACCTGCGTTTTGATTACCTGTTCTTGATCTGTGTTGAAGCTTTCTCTTAGTTACGAATACAGTTCCCAAGGACCGCCTCGATTTGGAGTGAGTTTGGGGCTTTCCGTTGATTGTCTTAATACATTTTCTGTACCCGGTCATTCAAGTATTGAAATTAAGTATCCAGGGTCAGACATGCAGCTCCTTCTGAAGTAGGTTTCCCGTTTCCTTATCCCGATGTGTTAGAAATTGCCTAAATTTGATAAATAGGCTTTTGTATCAGAGGATCTATAGTTAAAACCTGGCATTTATAAGCTTACATGTATTCCGCGTATGCACATGTGCTGAAGTAGAATTCAAGAAAATAAGAGAAAATGTTTGTATAGGGAAATATGATCTGATTTAGAAAGTACAACATTTTTTTTTTTGGTGATGTGGAGCCCCGGATCCCACTTAATGGGGACAGGGTAAACCCCATATACATGACCAACCCATAAGAACCATATATCAGGTAAGTCCGAAGACTCGAACTTAGGACCTCCAGTTCCTGAGTTGGAGAGCTTGCTAGTTGAGCTAATCCGTGTGGGTTAGAAAGTATGTAAATATGAAAGCGGAAGTTGATATCGGACTTGAGATAATGTTCCTTGATTCTAGTATTTTCCAGATTTTGAATCTATTTGATGCATATCCACCACAGAGGGAGGCAGGGGCGTAGATTATGTGAGAGAGCGGAGGAGGAGAGAGACACGTGTATGAATGCATGTTGTTAACCTCTTTTTCCTAGATGGGTAATTATAGGCCTTTGATACGAGTGGACAATTGATTAGCTGTCAATGGTATGAGAAGTCGTGTAGCACCCCTGACATATGTATGCAAAGATGCCGGTTTGTCACGTCCATACTTTTTGTCGCAACAGAACGCCCGTGCGGCGCCCCAACTTTCCTCAAGTCAAGGCCAGCTTGAACTACTCAAAAGCCAATCCAACTCAAAAGCACACCAACACGATGTCACGGCAGGATACGACTCACACCGAGTCCCGTACACCAAGCCTAACTTGGCCTGCCCACAAGCTCCTTCACAGCGCTAGCAATCGCTCGCCCACTCGTAGTGTTCCCTCGTCATCCGAGTCTAACCAACATCTTGCAACGTTACTTAGAGCCCTCGACCATGCCGATCAACCAATGCACCCCAAACTAGAAGCCATGCACAACATGAGCCTTGTTTGCATCTCGAATAGCCTTGGAGCCCCAGGAGCCCCAACAACCCTCCATTTAGCTTTGACACAGTCCTTCGTGCCAACCAAGGTAACCAGCATCTCGTAGCATCAACACAACAACAGTACTGCCAACCGAGTCAAGCATAACTTCATTGTGTCCTTCGGACAAGGCATTGCACCAAAACCTTGCCTACCGTGCCACAGATCCGTGCAGGGCATGCCAAGACCTTAACATGCCACCACACAAGCCCACGCTAAGCCCTCGTGGCCTAACCATGGCCCATCAGCCAACTATGCTCACCCAAGCGTGCATAGCGCACCCGAGAGCCACGCAGCATATTAGCCTCCCTGCACCGGGGTGGGCGCACTACTATCGAGCACCATGCTCTAGTAGCGTCCCGGCACAAGCCATCGACGTCCCAGGAGACCTTAGACATCATCTTCATGATGCTAAAGTCCGCCCCCAAGCCCCTTGGGGATTACCTGTCTGGTGCCATAACAGCACAGGGAAGGGTCAGGTAACGGCACCCCTCCTTAAGGTAGCCACTATGTAACGACCCACCCCACCTGACACAATATTGTCCACTTTTGGCTCACCTGAATCAAACTTCCCAGGGAGTCACCCATCCTGGTACTACTCCCACCTAAGCATGCTTAACTGCGGAGTTCTGATTGGGTTCACGGCCATCACGGCTTTAAAACGTGTTATGTCATAGTAGACGTCACATCTGCTGGTAAAGTCATACTGATTTATCTTGAGCTACGGGTGGAGTTTTCACGAGCCGTTTGATCCTGAGCATTCGTCTCAACGTCCACACGAATTCTCATTCACATCCGAACTCCTAAATCCTCATCAATTCTTTTCCACGCTCCTCCGAACGTGTGGGGCCCACATACTAGAAATCCACCCTCGGGCCATTTTCTCAATACGGGAACCCTGCCCCCATTTAGACATGTCAATACAATGTAGAAGTACCCCATTGCCATCTCCCAAAACATCTCTCCTTGATGGCCACGCATGACCAAACCTCGCCCTATCGGGCCGAGCCGCGTGCCTAGCTTGGCACTGTTAGGGGCCATGCACCATGCAACTATTGGCCCGTGGCAGGTTACCCTCTCTACGAGTTTTCTTTGATCGCTTGACTAGGTTTGTCCATTGGGTCATCCGAGTGGGAACAAGTATTTGTAAAGGAAAGCCAATGTAATTTAGGTAATAGTTTAAGTTCTGATTAAACTATACATAAAATGAAGCCTTTGTAGTTCAGGCCGTACTGAACCATATTTTTGGAAGTCGTTGAAGTCATTGCAGGGCTATAATATGTTTAATAGTATTCGTTCTTGGATTCAATGTGTCTCAATATGTAGTTTCTATCTCTGAATATTTAGTTCACTGCTTGTTCAAATTTTTTATACATGATGTTTTATTGTTACATGTTGATCCTATTTGGGTGTAATTTACTGGGCTGCTTTGCAATTGCTTCTTCTTCTTAATTACCTTTTTGATGCATGATACACACACACACACACACACACACATATATATATATATGACCAGAATCTTTCTCAATTTCTTGCATTTACCCATGAATCATTATGTTGTAATAGTATGTGTTTGTGAAGGTAGGTTAGTTGATTCACCAGATACTTGCATATATGCGGAAATCAGAACAAGAATCCCAGATACAATCTCATGGGACTACAATTTTGAACCTGCAGGAAGCACTCCCATCAGTTTTACTGTTAAGGTCATCTCTCTCTCTCTCTCTCTCTCTCTTTCTCTCTCTCTCTTTCTATATATATATGTGATTCTCTTAAACATTGACATCTGATGGAGCATTCCATCCAACTCACAGTATTCAATTTCCATTCTGCAGCTCTGAAAGAGGTTGTAGGTGATCTTGAATGGCCTGGTTCAAGCATCTGCATGGTTTTACAACCAGATCCCCCTTCCGTTAACTTTAGAGGTGAAGGCCATGGTGACTTGCAGGTATAATAGTTTGCTTAGGTTGATCCCTTATTTTATTCCTGACAGATAGACTTCATGTATTATGCGAATACTGATCTTTTGATTACATTCAGTTGTGATTGCCAGGTCTCTTACTGGTCTCTCTCTCTCTCTCTCTCTCTCTCTCTCTCTCTCTCAAACCTTTACTGCATTTAACACTTCAGATCTAATCGTTGTGATTATCTTCTTGAGATGATAGGTATAAATATAAATTCCTTCGTGCAACAACTTCAAACATTCCTAGTAGTGTCATAAAGGATAAACAGAGGAAGCAAGTTGACTATTGGGAGAAGTGGAATATTGAAAGTCCAGCACCTGGTTTCTGTTTCAAGGCCATCCACCTAACATCCACACCTTGATTCATCTGGCTATCAGTAACAGAGTCGAATTGCTTATATTGAGTTCTTTGTCAAACCGGAGGAAGATGAAGACACGGTAAACGATTCATAGGCCTGTTTGGAAGGTATTTAATCTTGTATGATCCCTCTTTTGATGATGATATGCCCTTTTTTTTTAATGAGTATCATTTCATTTTTCTGAAACTCCCTTGTAATTTGCTGGCTAAGATGCTTCTTTTGATTTTATGCTATTTGTTATTATCCTCTAAATTTTGTTTAAGCAAACCAAGAAAAATGATTCTCTAGTCTAGAGATATCCATATAAATTTTTTTTGGTTCAGCTACCACGTCTACTTTTGAAGGAAAATCTTATGAATCAGTTTCTTTGAGTTGTTTAATTTAATTCGCATCATGCAATCATCTATTTATTCATTGTAAGATTTTGATGATGGCTAAGATGTGTTCTCATATTTTAGGATTTTTGTTAGTATTGTTGATGCGGAAATTGTGTTGCTTAACCTGTTTTAAGCCGTTAATCGGGATTGAGCTGCTTAAATGAGCGTAAATAGCACAAGCACGTGACGACGTCGTGTGTCGGTTGTTTCCGCATTGTCCGGAGTTGAATAAGGTCTTATTTGGACACGTGGGACATCCCAACCATCCGTCTAAACCGTCACGCGGCCGTTCGGACGGCGCTACGCCTATGCTCAACAAACGTATGTAAAAAGAAAAAGAGAAGAGGGAGAAGAGCCAATATAGAAGTACACAGAATTTTTACGTGATTTGACAATATATCTATTCCACGGGGGTCGCCTCGTAGGAGGTCTTTTCCACTATTTAGAAGTATAGAGAGTACAATGAACACTCCAATCATATAGGGATGAAGAAGGAAATAAGAAAGAGAGGAGGAATGAGATAAAGTGATGGAGAGATAGGAGGAAGTAAATGGGTCCTTCTAATGTATAAAAGTCTCAAGCATGAGTAAGTAGCCTTCTCTCTCTTCCTTTAATCATTCGATTCTCCTTGTCGTCTCGTGATTTTCAGATTCCATATTTTTTATGTTCAGATCTTTTCTTTTATTTTGTCATGAAGTAGTCATTTTATAGTCTTGTCTTATTTGGCATTCAAGTTCTTTGGATTTCAAGTAGACTTGTGCTGCAAGTGACTTGGTCTGAAAATCTTGAATGAGGATATGCCATATGGAAGGTGAGTCACATGATGATAACTTATAAAATAATATATGATGCATATAGATAACTCACAACAACAGGGTTGAACCGATTGGATTGGGTTTTGACAGAATTGGACCGGGTCATATCGAGTCAACCTGGGTCAAGTGACCTATTAGACCATGGTCTATAGGTCAAGCAGGTAACACGTGGTCATACCGGTGACGCGTGGCTATTTAATTAGGTCATTGGATCATCAGTATCCTTTAAATTTTATTCAAGCAAACCAAGAAAAATGATTCATTGGCCCTAATATCCATATAAATCTTTTTTGGTTCAGCTACCACGTCTACTTTTGAGGGAAAATCTTGTGAATTAGTTTCTCAAAGTTGTTTAATTTAATTTGCATCATGCAATCATTTACTCATTGTAAGATTTTGATGATCCTGGGTTGGTTAGCATGGTGCGTAATTTTGCTTCACTGCCTTCCAATTACCATGCCAATTCACCCATGCCTTTGAAATAGAACGCCTCCTCTTGGGCTAACTTGGCAGAAATTTGGAGCAATTTAGATACCTCTTAGTGATTAAATGCTAATAGCTTGCAAATCAGATTGATAGGTTGATCTCGTCCATGTTGCCTAGCAGTTGGATTTTGATTAGATTGGTTTGGCAAAGTGATTATATTGGTTTGGCAAAGTAATATGGGTGACCATAAAAGTGAATTATTCTGTACTCTTCAAAGAGTGAGGTGCTAACAAATTGAATGCATAACTTGCTGTAATCAGTTTTATAATTTTCTCTCTAAATTTGTTCCGCCAAAATGATAACCTGCCGCAGCTCTTTCCTTGCTGAAGTGGTGCTCTCTTTTAGCAAACATTGAGAATCCTGTTGATTTAATTGGAGAGCTTATCATGTGTACATTCATGGTGTAATGTACGTTGCCCTGATTTGACTGACTGGCACATTCAATGTTAGAATTCTTTATTTTTTTTTTGTTGGATCAATGTTAGAATTCTAGATTTCACTTGTTGTTTGGCCTGGATCGGTCTGATACCGATTGATCTGACCGCTATCACCGTCTTGTTGACCGGTATCGCCATTCTGGCAACTGATATTGCCATTCCGACGAATTTAATTAATTAATTTATTTTTTTAAAAATAAAAATTTAACTTTTGGATCGGACTTGAATCGGCAGTATCGCCAATCTAGATCGGGATCGGCCGAGACCGGTACGATCCAGGATGCCGAGAATTAAAACCTTGGATAAGATTCTCACTTTTCCATTTTTGGAACCTTTCCAATATGATACACTTGAAAGTTGATTATTATAATCCAGATAGTTCATGGGGACACCATAATAGCTCAGATGTTGTGTCCTTTGAGAATAATGGATCCTAGAAAGGGTCCACCAAGAAGGCCTCGTTTGACTCCCATTTTGGATCAAGAACTCATTCCACGAATGAGTTCCTTGAATGAGTTGTAGAAACCCGTTTTGAAAGTTTCTTAATTGTGTTTGGTTAGCATGTTATAGAATGAGTTCCAACACAATATAGATGTTTGGTTAGCATGTACAAAAATTAGTTTTAACAATGCCAATGACGAAGATGAAGAAGTAGAGACCAATTCTGCTTCCTTCATCTTCTTCTCCATTAATCCAAACTCAAAACTCCATTAACCTTGACCTTCTCCAACCCGAATTCTAAAAACCCACATTGTTGTTGCTGCTGTTACAGCAGCAGCTCGACCCGATCCCTTTCCTCACCTTTCTCTGTTGCATCGCCATTCTCCATCGAATCCTCACTTGAACGACCACCTGTGCAACACCCCAAAAAATCTGTAAAACCCTATTAAAATCCCAACTCTAAACCTTCTGCAATTTCCAGCAGCAACACCACCATTGCTCGTATCTAACCGCACCACCAACTCTGCACCCACAAGTCCATATACTCTGCTCCATTTCAGCCAACTTCCATCACTAACTTCTGCAAAATCTCATGTGTCAAAACCACCATAAAACCAACTCCATCGGCCTTTGCTACACCACCGTCCCTCACCTTCTCTAACTCTCTCCAAATCCCAACCCGAAACTACCCTAAATCATCTAAAAACCCACCAAAAACACCAACCCGCCATCCATTTTCTGCTCCATTAACCCACATCCACCACCCCATAACCTTTGGTTCTTTGCTCATCTATTATTCTCCTTCATTATAGTACAACATCCAACACACCCAAATATCCATTTACCACAAACGTCTCTCCCACCTCTCTGCAACCGAACCGAATCTGCCACTTGCTTGCTCCCTTCGTTTTGTTGTCACAACTGTAACAACACCTGAACCCGTCTTTGCAACTCCAACCCCAACAACATAACACACTTGAACCCCCCCATCACCACTTCTCAAACACCAGCAACAAACTTCTCTCATACCAGCGAGTTGCAGACATTCGAAAAAGAGGATGAAGAAGGGGCAAAATTGGATTGATCTAAATGAGTCAAAATTTACAAGTTTGCTATAAATAATTTTATTTACAATTTTGTCATCCCAAAAATGTAAAACTCATTTTCAAATCTCTAAAACGAAGTCAGAAGTGATTTTGGGTTCATGTGTATTTTTTCATTCTCATTTTGAGAAAACTCATTTTATCTTGGCTAACAAAATATTCAATTTTCATCAAAAACACATTCCAAGCGCTAAAATGAGTGCCGAAAATGGGAGTCAAACGGCACCGAAGTTTATTCGACTCCAAATGACCAAATCCAGGTCCATCTTATCTTGTATAGCCAATAAAAGCGGAAGTTAATCAGACCTGCTTAACCGGAGTCAATTTCTTACTCCGATTACAATCCCTGATAGGCTATAAATGGCGGGAGCCTCCTGTTTTCGGCCTTTTACTCACGCCTAGTACCCTCTCTCTTTCTATCAAGAGCCAAGTCTATGGTGCTCTCTCTTTCTTTCTATCGTCAACGTTCTGCTTTTGTTCTCTAAAGAATCGCTTCAGGAGCCTGTAATCATCAAAACCTCCTGATACCGAAGAACAATACAAGAAAAGCAATAGAAAAACCGCGAATGAGGTATTTTCCTACCTAAGGCAGTCATTCATATCTTTTTGATTTCATTCTGTTCTTTAATTTCGTTCGATTCAACTTGATCTCATTAAAGTAGGTTTAACAGTGTATATATTCTGATTCTAGGGTTTTAGTACGAGGTTAGGGTTTTTTGTCGAGGGAGAGGTATATTGTGGTCTCGGACCTTTGATTTGATGGAGGCTACGGCTGGAGTCGCCGCCGGGCACGGCGCTTCACTGCCGATACCATCTTCTCAGTCTGCCAGGAAGGAGTGGCGTGCCGTTTCGGAGCATTCGATTAGAAATGCTGGTAGTGAGGTAATATTGCTTCGTTTTTTCGGTTTATTTTATTTTTATTCCATTCGTCATTGATGAAGAAGCTTTTGTCGTACAGGAGTTTGAGCATACCAATTTAGGGCAATCAGATGAGAGAACGATGTATGAGGTAGTTTTTGTTTTCTAAGAACTGGATTATTTTCTCTGAAATTTGTTTAAAAAGCTGAGAACTATGTTGTGTTATGTGAGGATGTGCAGCAAGGTACAGGCCAGCTCAATGTCGACTTCTGTTCCATCACGATAGATGGAAATCTGGACAACGACGACATCTTGCAGCAGCGACTTCACATAGTTACCAGGCGGAAAGAGGAGCTGCAACAGTTAGAGATTGAACTAAGAGCTCAGGTCATAGCTAGATCTGAGATAATGGAAATCCAGAACAGTTTTGATTCTCAAATGAAAGAGCATGCCGGTGCAGCTGCCAAACTACAGGTCTGGTTTTTCATCTTTTGCGTTCATTGTTTTCACAGTTAATTGTGCATATCTCGATAGAACTGGAGGAATTGTTCATCTGTTTAGTTGAACTGAACCGTTTTCTTTTCGTAGTTTTGTTAATGAGTTTTGATTTGTGTAGTAATTGTCGACAGCCTGATACTTGTTTGTAACCATTCCATAATAATGTAGTTGTATTTCAGTGGTGCATGAAAGAACACTTGGCTCTATGTTTCGACATGCATGATATTAATGCACTGTTGCTAAACGGATGTCGATCTTGTTTGCATTGCAGCAATCTAGTGGCATTTCCTCGTGGGATTTCCATCTAATTATCTTATTTTGATTGTACAGGAGCAACTACAAGAAAGAGAACAGACAATACGTAACTTGGAAAGAAAGATAGAAGAGAAAGAAAGAGAGCTGCGTGCAATTAAAATTGAGCATGAAGCGGTTTGTTGAGCATTTCTTATTTTATTCTGTGTTATGCTTGAAATTTATTTGTTGATCCCCTTTGTGCATTCTATTTTGGCAGGCTTGGGCCAAGGAGGACCTTCTCAGAGAACAAAATAAAGAGCTGGCAACCTTCCGGTACGTGTTGGTCTCTTCTGAAGCTGCATTATATGCATATGTTTTATATTCAAGTTCCATGTTGATGATGATGATCATCCAAACGTTATCCCAACTATGTGAATCAGTGGCATGGTACCTGTTCCTCTGTGCCACTGTCTTGGTTTGGACTTCTTTTGCTGTTTTGAGAGATTACAATCTTTTGTCACTAATTCCATGTCTGTTTCAATCGATTCCCTATTCCTTTAGGCTCCGGCTCAGCTAAGGCTTCCTAATATTTAGTTGGCTTGGCTTAGGTTCACGAGGATTTATATAGCGTAGGTTCAGCTCATGGAATGCTCAGGTTGGCCTATGTTATTGGGTCACACAAGCCCAAAGCCTGCTTGTTGCAAATCCATGAAGGCTATGAGTTTAGTATATTTAGCTCATGAATATGTATGTACACACCCACACATATAAATACATATATGGTGCTAGAAAGAAACCGAAAGCCTGAAAGTATGATATTTGATTTTTGTAACTCAATGCTATAAATTTGGTTTTATATATTATATATTATATATTATTCTCTGTACATTTTATTATATAGAAATTAAACTGAACCTCCTTAACCGTGGTTCAAGCTTGTCTAGGAAATGAGCTTTTTATAGCTTGGGGTTTGGCCTGTGAGCCTATTACTGAGCCAAGCTAGGTTGGCTCATGACGGGCCTCATTCCTCTCACTGTTGTTGGCATGAATGTTCACATATGATCAACCATATGATCTGGATTTACATTGATTTATTATTTATGAGAGTTACTCATTGCGTGATGGTAAGTGCTCATTTCTAATTTATCTGTCTCATTCTTACCATTCATCCATCTTAATTTCTTCGATTGCACTCAATCTATGGGCATGTATCTTGATTTTGATGCATTCTGCTTGATAATGCATGTAAGAAATACCTGTTTCCTATAGTTGTGCTAATTGGCTTAACTGTAGTTTTGTTGTTGCTACATTGAGCTTTTGACATATTTGATATATATATATATATAATTCGATCAATAATTAACTTAATTTTCTTTCTTTCTTTATTTTTTTTAAAGAACATGAATGATAAGTGTGTAGTATATGGGATTATTTGCAGGTAGGATCATTGACTTAATTTTCTTTTTCTTTTTTGGTTGCAGTAGAGAGCGTGATAACTCTGAAGCTGAAAGAGCCCAACATGTTAAACAAATGCATGATCTCAAAGAACATATTCAAGAAAAAGAGAGGCATATTCTTGAACATGAGGAACAGGTTTGTTTATTACATGTTTACATTATACCCTCTAGTCATCAGTTAACACATCTAGTCATCTGAAGCTTAAAGTACATTAATCTGAAGTGTTGGCAGTGGATTGCATCCTCGTCTTTATTTTATCCTTCCTTTGCATCATTAATTTCTTATAATTTATCCTTTTGGTCCTTTTATACAATATTACTTTACTGATAAAAAAAAAATTAACTTCTTATAATTTTCTAACTCCGATGAATCCTATTACAAACATGGAAAATGAAGTGATTTAGCATCACATTGTATTCAGGCTGGTATGGTTGGACATTACTAGAATATATTCTAATTTCAAGCAAATTTATCACGTGCCTGTTTCTTGAAGCATTTATGAATAATGAAGGCATTGTTTAATACTTTTCTTTAAGTGGTCATGCAATTTATTTTGTCTGTCAGCATAGGATTGCACAAGAAAGTATTCTTTTCAAGGATGGACAATTAAGGGAGGCCCAGGCTTGGGTTACTCGCTTTCAAGAAATGGAAACAACAAACCACTCATTGCAAGCTGAGTTGCATGATCGCACAGAACGATTTAACCAGTTTTGGATTGGTTGTCAGAGACAGGTTACTTTAGTTAAATTTGCACTTGTAGAGTGTTTTCTTTCTCCTTTGTGCTGCTATGATATTATGCTTACATAATATTATTATGTTGTGTATTCTGTTAACATGGTACAGTTTTCTGCTAGTATGATTTGGTTTTGTGTTTAGACTCATGCCTTTTTTATTTTCAGTTGAAGACTGGTTAATATTGTATTGACTGACTTGTTGATTACTTGATTTTTCTTATGTAGTTTGCAGATATGGAAAGGTTTCATCTACACACTGTACAGCAACTTCAATTGGAATTGGCTGAGGCAAGAGAAAGACGTGGGACTTACACTGATGAGTCACGTGTGGCCCATGTGAATTCAAAGGATGCATCTTTGTTTGGACAGTATCAGGGAAACCACGTTGATGTGAATGAAGGTGAAGCACTAAACGGTAACCCTGAAATCGTTCCAAATGGGAAGGCAGACAATGGTCCACCTTTTGTTTCAACTGGCAATACATCAACCAAGGTAAGGCTGACAGTTAATTTTAGTTTGCGGATTGCTTTCTTTTTTATTTTTTCCTGTTTTCCAGTATTATTATTGTTTCTCTAGAATTGCAATTTGCTAAGTAATTATGGTATACTGTAATATTCCATAGATATAACCATATTTGATGGAGATGCAAATTGGATAATGACTTGATTTTGTTGTGGTGACACACTTGGGAGTTAGGTGCTGATCTGATTTTTTTTTTCCTGTGAATCTCGTGGCTCGCGTGTAGCCTTGAGTTACCTAACGTGTCTTATTCAGAGTGTTTTTTTTTTTTTTTGGTTTTCTTGGGTTTTTTTTAATTATTTATATATTTTTCTAATCAGAAAATTTGTTTGAAAGGAATCCTTTTTCTATTTTAACATTTACCTGTGAACCTTTTTGAGCTTCAATCTCCTTGCACCATTTTTTATTAATGGCCAAACATTTTTACCCAATGCTCCTATTACTTGACCTAAAATTTGGAATCTATTCCTTTTGGTAAAAGGAGATTTAAGGCATGATGCAGAACCCAATGAAAGAGGATCTGGAGATGACTTGTAGGAGGATCTGCATGATAATAACATGAAATTGGCTGTTGTATACTCTGGAAGAGCTCTTAAATTGTGAAGGCAAAGTAAAATGTGAGGAAGATAATGGAAATTATCTTGCCGTAGGATTTTGTACAATTGTCTCTTTTCTCGCATTAGTTGTTAGATTGGAGCTGCTCCAAATCCTACTTATGTTTCAAAATCAGACTAGAGGCTGAATCAGTCCTCTAGCTCTTTTGAACACTTCATCTTGCACCAACTCATAGCTTCCAATATATGCATGCATGTGACTGCTGAACTGGCTAGACCCCACTTATCCAAATGCTCTTCCCGCTGACCCATTTCACATACTAGGTTTTAGTCCTAAACACATTTGCCATGTGGCAGGACCACATCTTAATCTAACAATTTCCTGATGAACTATAAAAGGTATTAAAAACCTTGATGGCTGGTATAACATTGGACAAAAGTCCAGTCAAAAAGTCTGGATTTGCCATATCATCCCTCCACACAAGGTTATCAAAACGCCTAGGCACTAGCCTGGGCGATTGGGCGCTCGCCTAGGCGACATTTTTTTAATAAAAAAAGAACTATAATAAATAAATTTTATATCCTCTGTTGCACAGAAAAAAGAAGGGGTCGAGAGAGAGAGAGA
>JAUPMG010000020.1:14566581-14579664 GCA_031762675.1 Pachysandra terminalis
ATTCACATGATCTATATGTCATGCTCAAACAAGTAAATACAAATGCGGATGGATGCAATGCCTACGTTCTCTTGATTTGTTAAGTATCCCTCGATCTTCTGAGTAACCTATAAATCATACCATCAGCTGGATCTGGGATACACTCACGCTAGATCAGTATACCATAAGCTGTAATCTGGGATACACTCGGATCCACTCATGCAAGATCAGCATACCATGAGCTGTAATCTGGGATACTCATGCAAGATCAGCTGGCTGGATCTGAGATACACACGCAAGATCAGCACCATTCCTAACCGTATATCTCCACCTCCCGGGTACACTTAACCACAAAGATAACACAGTATGAATGTTTATTTATTTATTAGGACCTTAGTGATATCCTCCAAGGAACAATTATCCACGCGCCCATAAACGTCGATAATTCCTTGGAAGACATCACAGACATCCTACCATCGATAAATCATCTCAAGTCTTTTATACTATAATCAGTTTCATAATAGTCCCAGGTTGGGTTTGGACAGGGGAGCATACACACGATAGTAGGCACCTAGCCATAAAACATAGGCACCAAGCCGTAACGCATAGGCACCAAGCCCTCACTTAGACCTCACTCGGTCACAAGGAACCCACAAATTCAACCCATGGTCCAACCCACCTAACTTGGTTAAGTATCACCTTCACTGATGCTGTACTTATTTTCGTCTGAGATTGTAGATCGATTGTCAATGTCTATCGATCGTCAATGTCGATCTATCGTCAATGTAGATCGATCAAAAATAGAGATCGAGCGGCAATATCGATCGAGATACGATAGAGATCGATTGTTGGCGATCGATCGCACTTGCCCAGAAATTTCCGAACCTGTAACATTTTCTGGTAAAATGGTTTCCTCTCGTACCAAGGCAACTTGCAAACATTCTAAACCATTCTAAACCCTACATACATCATTTTGGAACATAAATCTATAATAATCTATCCACAAAACATACCATAGCATACCAAAAATGAAATCACATTCAAGAACACAGTTTTTGCAGATTTTTCAGAAATAACCTCCATGAATCCATTAAATCAATCATTTTCTATAACATACATAACCTGATTTGAATATAGACATGGTAGAAACTCAGAACAAAATGAAACTAAATGGTTTATCACTTACCTCAAGGCTTGCTAAAGATTGTCCTGCAGAAATCTCAAAGACACCTCTTCTTCTTCTTTCTCAAAGCTACAACAACAATGAAATCAATCTCAGCCCTTTTCTCTCTTCTTCTCAGATTCAAAACAGCCTCAAGGAGAAGATTTCTCCCCAAGAAAAAAGAATGATTGAGAGAGACGGGGAAGCCTTTCCCTTATTCTCTCAATCCCAAGCACCCTCAAGAAGGCAAGTGTCCATTCTCTCCTTAAGAATAGCTCAACGCACGGTTGTGCGTTGAGAGCAAAATTTTGAATTTCCAAAATACTCCACTTGCCCCCAAGAAATATCATAATTACCCCTTTGTACCCCATTTGGTCTTTAATTTCACAAACACCCCAATTCCTATAGTTATGCTATTAGTCACCCCTTATCTCACATTAATTTAAATTAAACAACACATAAAGCAAGCAAATAAATCAAATTAAATATATTAATAAAGGAGAAATTATTTTAGGGAGTTCAGGTCACTACAATCAGTGGCATGGAACTTGTTCCACTGTGCCACTGTCTTGGTTTGGACTTCTTTTGCTGCTTTGAGAGATTACAATCTTTTGTCACTAATTCCATGTCTGTTTCAATCGATTCCCTATGTCTTTAGAGCCTTCAACTTGTGCCTACTGGAGCACTCCTTAGGTTTGCAGAAGAGTCGATTCGATCCAATTGCCTAGCTTGGCTCAGGCTTGTAAACCTTAGAGTAGGCTCCGGCTCAGCTAAGGCTTCCTAATATTTAGTTGGCTCAGCTTAGGTTCACGAGGATTTATAGGGCATAGGCTCAGATCATGGAATGCTCAGGTTGGCCTATGTTATTGGGCCACACACTCCCAAAGCCTATTCGTTGCAAATCCATGAAGGCTATGAGTTTAGTATATTTAGCTCATGAATATGTATGTACACAGCCATACATACACATATAAATACATTTATGGTGCTAAAAAGAAACTGAAAGCCTGAAAGTATGATATTTGATTTTTGTAACTCAATGCTATAAAATTGGTTTTATTTATTATATATTATTCTCTGTACATTTTATTATAAAGAAATCAAGCTGAACCTCCCCAACCGTGGCTCAAGCTTGTCTAGGAAATGAGCTTTTTATAGCTTGGGGTTTGGCCTGTGAGCCTATTACTGAGCCAAGCTAGGTTGGCTCGTGACAGGCCTTATCCCTCACTGTTGTTGGCATGAATGTTCACATATGATCAACCATATTATCTGGATTTACATTGATTTATTATTTATGAGGATTACTCATTGCGTGATGGTAAGTGCTCATTTATAATTTATCTGTCTCATTCTTACCATTCATCCATCTTAATTTCTTCGATTGCACTCAATCTATGGGTATGTTTCTTGATTTTGATGTATTCTGCTTGATAATGCATGTAAGAAATACCGGTTTCCTATAGTTGTGCTAATTGGCTTAACTGTAGTTTTGTTGTTGCTACATTAAGTTTTGACATATTTGATATATATATATTCGATCAATAATTGACTTAATTTTCTTTCTTTCTTTATATTTTTTTAAAGAACATGAATGATAAGTGTGAAGTATATGGGATTATTTGCAGGTAGGATCATTGACTTAATTTTCTTTCTTTTTTGGTTGCAGTAGAGAGCGTGATAACTCTGAAGCTGAAAGAGCCCAACATGTTAAACAAATGCATGATCTCAAAGAACATATTCAAGAAAAAGAGAGGCATGTTCTTGAACTTGAGGAGCAGGTTTGTTTATTACATGTTTACATTGTACCCTCTATTCATCAGTTAACACATCAAGTCAACTGAAACTTAAAGTACACTAATCTGAAGTGTTGGCAGTGGATTGCATCCTCGTCTTTATTTTATCCTTCCTTTGCATCATTAACTTCTTATAGTTTTCTAACTCCGATGAATCCTGTTACAAACATGGGAAATGAAGTGATTTAGCATCACATTGTATTCAGGCTGGTATGGTTGGACGTTACTAGAATATATTCTAATTTCAAGCAAATTTATCACGTGCCAGTTTCTTGAAGCATATATGAATAATGAAGGCATTGTTTAATACTTTTCTTTAAGTGGTCATGCAATTTATTTTGTCTTTCAGCATAGGATTGCACAAGAAAATATTATTTTCAAGGATGGACAATTAAGGGAGGCCCAGGCTTGGGTTGCTCGCTTTCAAGAAATGGAAACAACAAACCACTCATTGCAAGCTGAGTTGCATGATCGCACAGAACGATTTAACCAGTTTTGGATTGGTTGTCAGAGACAGGTTACTTTAGTTAAATTTGCACTTGTAGAGTGTTTTCTTTCTCCTTCGTGCTGCTATGATAGTATGCTTGCATAATATTATTATGTTGTGTATTCTGTTAACATGGTACAGTTTTCCGCTAGTATAATTTGGTCTTGTGTTCAGGCTCATGCCTTTTTATTTTCAGTTGAAGAGTGGTAATATTGGATTGACTGACTTGTTGATTACTTGATTTTTCTTATGTAGTTTGCAGATATGGAAAGGTTTCATCTGCACACTGTACAGCAGCTTCAATTGGAATTGGCTGAGGCAAGAGAAAAAAGTGGGACTTACACTGATGAGTCCCGTTTGGCCCATATGACTTCAAAGGAGGCATCTTCGTTTGGACAGTATCAGGGAAACCATGTTGATGTGAATGAAGGTGAAGCACTAAACGGTAACCCTGAAATTGTTCCAAATGTGGAGGCAGACAATGGTCTACCTTTTGTTTCAACTGGCAATACATTCACCAAGGTAAGGCTGACAGTTAATTTTAGTTTTGCTGATTGCTTTCTTTTTTATTTTTTTTTTCCTGTTTTCCAGTATTATTATTGTTTCTCTAGAATTGCAATTTGCTAAGTAATTATGGTATACTGTAATATTCCATAGATATAACCATATTTGATGGAGATGCAAATTGGATGATGACTTGATTTTGTTTTGGTAACACACTTGGGAGTTGGGTGCTGATCTGATTTTTTTTTCCTGTGAATCTTGTGGCTCGTGTGTAGCCTTGAGTGAACTAACATGTCTTATTCAGAATGTTTTGTTAAGGCAGAACACAAGTTTCTATATCGTTAATCTGATGGTGTTATTCTTTAAAGACCCCCCTTTATTCCCTTATTTTTTTTGTTTTCTCTGTTTTTTTTTAATTATTTATATTTTTTCTAATCAGAAAATTTGTTTGAAAGCGATCTTTTTTCTATTTTAACATTACCTGTGAACCTTTTTGAGCTTCAGTCTCCTTGCACCATTTTTTATTAATAACCAAACATTTTTACCCAATGCTCCTATTACTTGACCTAAAACTTGGAATCTATTCCTTTTGGTAAAACGAGATTTGAGGCATGATGCAGAACCCAATGAAAGAAGATCTGGAGATGACTAGTAGGAGTAACTGTAATAACATGAAATTGGCTGTTGTATACTCTGGAAGGGCTCTTAAATTGTGAAGGCAAAGTAAAATGTGAGGAAGATGATGGAAATTGTCTTGCCGGAGGATTTTGTACAATTTTCTCTTTGTCGCATTAGTTGTTAGATTGGAGCTGCTCCAAATCCCACTTATGTTTCAAAATCAGACTAGGGGCTGACTCAGCCCTCTAGCTCTTTTGAACACTTCATCTTGCACCAACTCATAGCTTCCATATATATGCATGCATGTGGCTGCTGAACTGGCTAGACCTCACTTATCCAAATGCTCTTCCAGCTGACCCATTTCACATGCTAGGTTTTAGTCCTAAACACATTTGCCATGTGTCAGGATCACATCTTATTCTAACAATTTTCTGATGAACTATAAAAGGTATTAAAATCCTTGATGGCTGGTATAACATGGGACAAAAGTCCAGTTAAAAAGTCTGGAGTTTCCATATCATCCCTCCACATGGCACAATAACCCATGACTCACCATGAAATAATTCTAGGAAGACATAGCAGAAGATATTCCCCTTGTAATATTTTGACAAAAATATTATATGTCGATCTTTAGGGTACCTCGCGTGGTGGCTTCTCCTATCGAGAAGCTACAATGAACTTTCTTGTGGGAGGGCAATGGTCAGCGTAGGGACCATCTGGTTAAATGAGAATTTTTTTTTTTTGATCAATTAAATGGGAAATTGTTTGCAAAGACAAGAACAATGGCGGGTTGAACTTGGGTAATACTATGGACCGAAATGCAGCTCTTTTGGCTAAATGGATTTGGCGGTTCAACGAGGAGCGCGAAAATCTGTGGTGTTAGGTGATTGTTAGTAAGTATGGGATTCATGCGAATGATAGGGATGTTAATCTTCATGCTAGGGTTTTTGCGGTTAGTCCCTGGAAAGCTATTATGTCTCTTGCTTCTCTCTTTTCTTCTAAGGTTCGCTTCTTGGTGGGGAGTGGGACGTCGGTTTTGTTCTGGTATGATCTGTGGATTGGTGATGAGCCTTTGTTTTTTTGCTTCCTCAGGATCTTTAGGTTGGTCCAGTGTAAGAGTTCCTGTCACATCCTAAACCTGGAAATCTCAATGGAGTCCTCAAATTTAAGTTGCAACTCTCACCACATATCCTCATGGGAGTGGATAAGCAATACATTAGCAAATCATTGAATTACGTAAGATAAGTATAAGACAGCTTTGGAAAATATTATTATTAAGAATATTATTCAACCCAAAACAATCTTCAAACAGAAACAACGGAATTAAAATATAACTAGTCTCATGCTTCAAATCAATCCCTATTAACTACTAAATAAAACCTAATAAGTACTAAATTACAGCAAATAAGCCCTACTAAAAGTTCTAAAATCATCAAATAAGGTCCTAATAATGATTGATAGCTTCATTATCCTCATGCCCTCCATCTCGGTCCTCACGGTCCTGTTGTCATCATCTATAGGTCCTGAAATGTGTTGTGCTCGAAAACGTAAGCTACATTAGCTTAGTAAATAAATAAGTCCAACAATATTTAAGATTGAAGCAGGGGACAATGCCTCTCTTCAATGGTAATCCATATATAAGAATAGAATAGTTAGTATATGCAAATAATGATATGAATGAGATGTGCAATGCAATATCTGGTTCAATCGTTAATGAATGAATGCATGCTCATGCGACAATAAGTATAATTATCACATGTGATTCATGCACAAAAATATGATATGTAAAATTGTATGCTGCTTGGCATTCGATTAGTGTAGGTTCCGCATATGATCTTAATCATACTACCCAAGATGATTCACCCAGAACTCATCTCCAATACATGGCAGAAATAGTAGATTATTCTATGTGCGCAACATAGTTTCTAGGGGATTCGACCTAGAGGGCACAATCCCCTCGCTTATTTTCGATCATAGGAACTACTCCCAAAAGCATCACTTAGAACTTCCTTTGTGAACCATACATTAGCCGATATACTAACAGAATTACACTTGTGATTCAGATATTGGGCTTCACTGTCCCTCACCTATCATCTTACCACAAGTCTCTTGAGGCATACCAAAATAGGTTCTTTTTCACCTTGGGTGAAAACAAAAGGTTGGTCTATTGGGGTGATCAGTCCCTCAAAACATGCAAATCAGTTCATCCATGACTTCCTCACCAATATTATGGTTCTCACATCATAGGAACAATTATTATAATCATAAACTTCAGCAATATGAAGTCATGAAGGTCAAGTCAATGCATTAGACCAATACAAGGTCAGTATGCAAACATATAGGCATATGCTGTGCAAATGTAGAGATCCGTGCACATTAACTAATCAAACAATTTGTGTACATGAGCAAATGCATTATTAGATATAAAACATGTCCATAATAAGTTTAGAGCCCAAAACAAGTTCAATCAAAATATCAACCGTTTGTTGAATATAGCAAATCTTCCATAAAGAGCACACAATGCAAAATATTCATAGTTCATCAATTCCAACATCATAATTAGTCTAAATAGGTCAAATATAATATGTTTGCAAAGTTTCACATCAATCGGAGCATAATCACAATTTTCGGTATGCCGAGGGTCTCCTCTTAGGTCTGCCGAGCACTGTCCTCTAGTGGTTCTGTAGACCTTTCGGCATACCGAACTCCCTCGGCAGTTCGACTCAAAACATCAATTTCTTCGGTTGGTTCGGTATACCGAAAGGTCTTTTCGGCAGCTCAACCAGTGGCTTAAAAAGTTGTCTGTGGGCCTCAGCACACCTTTTGACAGCTCAACCAAGGACCTGTTTTGCTAAGAGTTTGGCTCAGTATGCCTTTTGGTATACCGAGGGTCTGCCGAGCCTCCTGTGTGATTCTCGGTATACCGTTTGGTATATCGAGGGGTCTGCCGAACGTCGCGTTTTCACCAAAACTTCCTATTTTTCATCTCCTTTTATCCTTGTATCACACAACTTTATCGAACAACATTAATTAACTCAATAATCTGCACAAAACACGAACCATACTTTAATCAACTTAATCACATCATGGTAATCAAACCCAGAAAATCATGTTTAAGGTTATCCTTATGAATAAATAAATAATAATACCTTATGTCATACTCAAAGAATATTACATGTACTCCTAATTAAATCAAAAATAGTGTTTTACTTGAATACTTACCTTGGTTGCTGGTTGGTGTTTGAGAATCACACTGTCTTCTTCTTCTTCTTCTTCTCTAAGCAATTGATCAATCTCCTATTGTTCAGCAAGGCCTAGGGTTTATATAGATTCCTAGGAACTTGCTAATCTAGAATTTAGAAGCTTAATTCTCTACCCTTAGATTAGGTTATTCGAATCTCAGCCCTTGGATTAGTATCCTAGCCTTAGTTGGGTTAGTCATTATTCACTTCCTAATTTGGATTCCTTCTAATAAAGTGTTGTTTCTAATTCTATACCTTTGATTTAGTATCCTAGTCTTAGTTGGCTAGTTACTATTTTAACTTGAATCCTTTCTAATAGAGAGTTGTTTCTAATTCTTTGTTTAAATCTCAGTCATTAATTTATATTAAAGATTCTTATAAGATCTTAGCCACATGTTATAACTTAAGAAAGTAATGATTGTGTGTGATGCACCTAATTTCCTATAGTACAAGTACAACCCGCCAATCATAAGTAGTCAAACATGACAGTCATTTACTAAAATTTTAAATTAATCCCTAATCTTTCATTATTTATACATTAACCTTATTATTTTTGTTTGGGTTATTATAATTCCTTAGTGTGTGAGGTTCTTTCTTGGTCTGAGTCTAGTCTTACTTGGAATCTCCCCCTTCATAGGAATATTAGGGATGTTGAGATGGGGGAGATGGCTAATCTGTTTGATTTGGTTGGGGGCGTTTTTTTGTGTCAAGATTGGTCGGATAGGAGCAGTGATGAATGCAATGTCGCCGACATCTCGCCATTTTCGGTATGGGCGACACGAAACCTCGACTCTAAATCGCTTTGCGGCGACATGAGCGACATGGGAAAATTTTTCAGTTTTTTTGATTTTTTTTAAAAAAAATTAAAAAATAATGTTAGACATTTGTTTTTGCATTTTTTTGATGTATTATGATGTATTTAGACACTACTTAGGGTTGTTTAAAACTTGGGGGGAAAACCTATCAAAAATCCCACATTTTCCCATCATTTTCCCCATATTTTCCTTTTCCCCCTCATAGATATGGCATTGGATTTCTAATTTTATATATCTTTTAATTGACTTACATTCACTATTAGTGTAGCTTAATTAGATGTAGCATATTGTTTTACAGCTTACAGACCCGACAACGTGTAAGTTGACCCCCCCCCCCCCAAGTAATGACTTTTAATGTGTAAGCATTTTTTTTTGCATTTTTTGATGTATTTGGATGCATTTAGGTCTTAATTAGACATGTTTAAAGTTTGAGGCCAAAAATCCATCAAAAACCCATGGTTTCCCACAATTCCCCGACATTTCTCCTTGTTTTCACCATGTCGCTGACATGTCGCCGAAGTCACTTGGCAACATGCCTGGTGCCATCGACATCGTAAACCTTGGATAGGAAGATTTGGTGTCCTGAGCCTATAGGCCTTTTATCGTGTCGTTCCTTCTTCAATCAGTTTAGGGCTAACAGAGTTGGGCCCCCAATTTCTTTTGCTGCCCATTCTGTTTGGTCTCCTCCTGTCCCACTTAGAGTTAGGGCGTTTGTTTGGTCTACAATGTTATACCGTATTAACACTGTGGACATGCTCCAAAGAAGGAGGTTTATGGCCCTTTCTCCACAGATGTGCTTCCTTTTGCAGATGCGAGGAGTCTGTTGATCACCTGTTTTATCATTGTCCTGTGGCTTGTGAGATTTGGAGATTCTTCTCGAGGATTATCGACAGATCGTGGGTGATACCGGGAGGTATTTGTCAGATGTTGGATCAATGGAGTTTTCCAGATTTTGCCAAGAGGGGACATATTTTGTATAGTCTTTTCTTTCAGGTTGTGCTTTGGCACATTTGGAGAGAGCGCAATCTGAGGATATTTCAAGATATTTCCTCCACGATTTTCGTGTGTGATTGAGGGGATTATGACATCCATGGCCTTCTTGGCATCTGTAAGAAGTCAATTTGCTGGGATTGCTGAGAATGCTGCATCGGATATCATGAGAGAGTGATGCTTGATTTCTATGAGTGGTTTTTGTACTCTGGCTTCGCTTTGGGCTCCCCCGAGTCCTGGTTGGGTTAAGCTCAATTTTTGTGGCCTTTCCTTGGATCCTCCGGGTCCTTCGAGCGTTGGTGGTATTTTCCATGACAGTGGGGGGGGGGGTACTTTATTCGCTGACTTTGGACCTGGTGGAGAGGGAGGGATGGAGAGAGCTGGGCTGGTGGCCTTGGTGGCCTTAGTGGCCGGTTTGAGAAATGCTAGTTCATAGGGTCACCATGATCTGATTATGGATGGCTCGTCTTCCAATGTCATGGCTTGGATGCTGAGGTAGGAGTTGTGTGACTGGAGATGTATCCACCTTATCCGTTTGGCTTTGTCTCTGTGTAGGGGTTGGAACATCTCATTCCATATCATCTCGAGGAGGCTAGGGATGGCAATGGGTTGGGTTAAATGGTAATGCGCCTTGCCCCGCCCCTAATGATTGGGGTTTGGTAACTCGTGAGTCGGGTTAGGGTTTGGCTCGACCCGGACCCGCCCCTAACCTGCCCCATTGCCATTCACCTATGTTTCAAATAAATATTTTACGTATAAATCTATATTTTACAAGTAAATTTCTTTAAACTATTAAATACGTTAACTTAAAAAAACATTTATTTTTAAAAGAACCTTATAACCGGGTCAAACCCGCCCCGCCACGTTACCTCCCCGATAGGGTTAGGAGCGGGTTTGGTATTAGGGTTGCTCCTTTAGGGGCGGGTTAGGGTTCGTCAAAACCTGCCCCGTTGCCATCCCTAAGGGGGACAATCAGATGGCGGAGCCCTTAGCTAGGAGGGGGAGAGAGAGAGGAGCGATATGTTTGAGGGGATTCCGGATTCTCTTGACTGGTTGTATAGTATGGCCTTCGAGGAGGGATGGGCGATTTTGTGGAGTGTTCTGTGATGGTTTGATTTGATGTATGTTTTTATTGTTTTTACCATTGCCCAAGTATTATTTCTTAAGCTATGGAGGTTGTAATCTCTTTTTTCATGCTTTTATACAATTCATCAATTATCAAAAAAAAAACAATTATGAACCTTGTTAGTTACACTGTTTTAGGGAAGATTATGGTGCCATCAGAACATCATTTAGGAGCTACACATTGCTTTATCTGCTTGTCGCAATGCCCACTAGAAATTCTATGATTGAAACATGCCTAGAATCAGCCTAGACCTTTCTCACCAAAAGTAGGTTTCCTAGAAAAACAGGTGGTAGTGGTAGGTCTCAGAAAATATCCTTATGGAAGGAGTTATTGTTATCTTGGCAATTTTATTTTAGTGCCATGAGGTGAATTATTGGTATTAAACAAATGCATTGGTTGGTGAATAAAGTTTTTTTCTTTTCTTTTCTTTCTTTCTAGGGGAATAGCGCCACGAGGTGAATTGTTGGTATTAAAAAAAGGGTTTAGAATTTTTTTCCTTAGTTTTGATTTGCAAGGGTTTGGGTTATTATAGTTTTTAAGATTAGGAATTTCTTTCATGCTTTGCTTCTTGTATTTTGCTTATTCTAGTATGTTAAGGGATGTGGAAGTTGCCAATATCAGAACTTCCAAATCTCAAACAATAGGTGGTGGGTTTCATAAGGGGTTCTTTGTAGGGCTGTCAACGGATCAAATCAGGGAATATCCAAATTTGATTTGATTAAAAGTCAGACTGAATCAGATCATACTTTATCGGATTGTCGGATCATAAATCCCTTGCCAAATCCGATTAGTTTTGGATAGGATCAGATTCGAACAATTGTCGGATTTTTTGGTAAACCTATTTTATAGTTATAAGAAAGCAGATAAAAAAAATATAATTTGATATGTATATATATATATATATATACAATTTTTTTAAAGGTATCCTAAATCAATGACTCATTTTTAATTATATGCTTAATACTTGTAGTCACCCAATATTATATATACATACGTATGTATATCTGTAATATACATATTATATATTTATATACATACAAATGGAATCGGATCGGACTTTTATCGAATCGAATCAACCTATATCCAAATTTGATCCAATTAGTTGTGTGATCGAATCACACCATATCTTGTAAAATTTTCTCGGATTAGAAATCCCTTACTAAATCTGCTTTTTTCGGATTGGTCTTGGATCGTATTCGGATCATGATCCGATCCATTGAAAGCCCAGTTCTTGGTATTGGGTGAGGTTGTCAAGACTTATGTTTCTTCTTCCTCCATCTTTCCCTGGTTGGCCCTATCAATACCTAAAAATGATCACTTATTTTAGGAATGATATAGGCTTTTATTATTGTATCAAGGCACAAAATGCTTCGAAGTCTGCAACATCTTTATTGGAAGTGGAAAGCAAGGACTAGTGCTACAAATTAAGCTCCAGTGCTGATGATGTCTGGGCCTCTGGCCATTAAAGTGTGTTCTACTTAAGAAGCTAATATGTACTTGTAATCAGGAAAGATATGTAAATTACCCAAGAACTCCCTCCTCAAGATGTGTACTTATATAAGGGTGTATGCGTGTCCTGGGGAACATGTTCAACTGCCTGGGATAGACTGTTCTATGATAGAGCTGGTGTAATCATCTAGTTAATGTTCAATTTGAGTTTCCGTTATATTAATAATCTTATTCATATTGACTGCTTTTGTGTCTTCACTTTTTCATTAGACTGAAGTCCCTGGAGTTCCTGTTGTTCCATCATCCTTGCTTGGAATGGGTGCCTACCTTACTCCAGGACAGGTGAGTGCTATGCATCCGTTCATTATGCATCAACAGGGGGTTCCACATCCTGTACCAGCCAATTCGCACGTTCCTCAATCTCATGTTGGCCATTTTCAACCAATGCCTCCTATTTCATCCCACCAACATTGGCAGAATCAGCAGGTAATAACATTGATAGGTCAATAGGAATCTCGTTTTGAATGTTAGCATATCTTTTTAGTTGGTCTATCCCTTATTTTTCTCTTCCTGTAGGTTGTATCAGACGTTTCACATATATCAAATGACAACCAATATCAATCCTCCCAAACTGAACAAAATGTTTTGAGGTCAGATGCTCATTATGACTATGACCTTTCTGTGAATGGACAAGTTGTGCATTCCGACAATCTGGATGTTCATATCAGTCAAGGGCAGGATACGGGTTCTGCAAATTTGACATCCAGTGAAAAGGTACAGGTTTATATAATTAAAATCGTTTTTATTTTACTTACTCATCTGCATTTCGTCATCTTACGCTGTAATTATGACTTGTCCACATTCTTGACATAAGTTCATGAATCGACTGATAATCAGTATCCTGTTACCCAAACAGTG
>JAUPMG010000020.1:14583218-14608012 GCA_031762675.1 Pachysandra terminalis
CATTTCAATTTCAGTTATTCGTAATTGAAGGGGACTTTATTCAGCTTCGAGAAGGAGCACAAGAAATCGTAGCAGCTACTGCAGCTGTTGCCAAAGTTGCTGCTGCTACTGCGATTTCTGCTCCTACATCGTCCTTGTCTTCCGTTGCTGTAACGCCAGTGGCGCAGACTCGTAATCATCTAAAGAAGGTTCCATCCATTGATTCCATGTCTGGGAAGTCTGTTTCCGCGGACTCGACAATACAGAATCAACATTCATATGGTGTCTGTGTTCAAGGCCTTCCAAATGTAAAAGTTTTGAGCAAACCTAAAGATCCTCAAGAATTAAATGGCTTGCTCTCTGAAACTAGACCCGGCCATTCAAATGTCCATATCGCATTTGGAAATGGAGCAGCAAAGGTTGATAAAGCAGGCTTAGGTGCTTTCCATACGAAAGGATCAACTAATGGAAGACATGGAGGGAAACAACAGGGAAGGTAATGCATGTTTAATCTTGGAAAATGAAAGTTTCTGCAGCCTATAGCTTACTGAATTTTTATCGTCTTACTTTGACAGGATGGGTATGACTGGGGCAGCATTGACGTCCAGAAGATAGTACATTGCTGTGAATTCTTATCTTGAACTATTTCCTTTTTTTTTTTTTTTTGTTCTGCTTGTGTTCACCCATTGCAAACGATTTGCCTCATATATGCATCTCATTATTTTTATTGCATGAACCAAAGCTTTTCAGTTCTATTTATATTACAGTTGAAATTGGAGTGTTTTCATTTTGTTCCATCATGGCTGCCTGGGAATTTCAAAAATGTAAAGCTATATAAATCACTATATCATTATGGGGTGTGTTTGATACAGGGAATTAGGATTGGTTATGATACTGTAGGGTTCTAATATGATTCGAATTTTAGTACGTATTTTATTTAGTGTTTTTCTATTCAACGTACCAGTTTGTTATGTATAGAAAGCTTTAATTGATATTTCGATCAAATGGCAAATGTACACAACACTTCAAATTTATTGAATGACAAAACACATACAGATAACACTTTATAAAAGTGCGGTTTAATTGATTAAAAGATTATCAAGTTAATATTTCTTTCTGTCCCTAGCAAACAGGTTCTTGGAAATAGAATTATCCCTTTATTAATTATTATTATTTTTAATTAGAAATCAGAATTAAACTGTAAGGTCGGATGAATAAGAGAAAGCAAGCTCAGTCAATCAAATATACGTTATTTATTGGTCCGATGAATTCTGGTGTTGCAGAATTTGTAATAATCCGAAATTTGAATATTTTATCCAGTAAAGTTTTCCCAAATTTGAATATTTTATCTAGTAAAGTTTGAATTTACTATACGTTATTTATTGGTCCGATGAATTCTGGTGTTGCAGAATTTGTAATAATTCGAAATTTGAATATTTTATCCAGTAAAGTTTTCCCAAATTTGAATATTTTATCTAGTAAAATTTGAATTTACTAATACAACAGCATCAACAGAAATAAAGTCTCAAGAGTTTGTATCAAGATAGTTTAAAATGTTGTGCAACCGTTTTATCTAGAGCGTTTTTTTTAAATGTAATCTGTAAATGAGACAAAAGAGTCAAAAAGAAATGAGGTTGAGATGTAAAGTGTGTCAATAAGAACGCACACTATACAACAAGGGAACCTTAGTGTTTGAATGATACAAGTTTTTTTGTTTGTTTCTTTCTGACTTTTGCCATTTCTGAAGGATTTTCTTTTGGTAGTTCAAGTCGTGTTCCTTTGAAAGAAACAAAAGTAACTTTATACCTTTTACAAGGTGAGCAGTATATTTAACGAATTTGCTCATGTAGAGATCTTAATATGTAAGTCTCTCAGTGAGTGATTCGGTTTTCATGATCAATCATCCATATACTGTAGAATTATCATAGAATGTTCCAAGGTTCTGGGTTAAGTAACCAATTCGAATGCCTTTGAATTAGACTTTAGTAAGAGATGGGCATGTCCTTCGAAGTACTCTTGTGTAAAGTGTACAAGTTAGTCCTCTAGTGAAGTGTACAGTAACCGTCTCTTCCTGTAAGGTTTCCTTAACTGCAGGAGTTAACCTTTGATCAACGGTTTAACGCTTGATTAGGATAGAGATGATTGTTCCTCTCACATCTGGCCAAAAAACCATCAGTACATCTGACGTGGCCCAATAAGGGTATGAGCGTCATTCGGCGTTCACAAGTGGGAGATAGTGGGGAGAGTAAGTAACTGCTTTATGTATATGATGTGACATATGTGGGTGTATCTTTTAAGCATGTATATGCATTCTAAGATCACACCACGTGTCCAAAGGGATTAATTTAGACCGCCGGATCATCAATACTGGTGATGCAGAATTTGTAACAATCCGAAATTCTAATTCTATATTCAATAAAGTTTGAATTTACTAATGCAAAAGCATCAACAGAGATAAAGTCCAAAATTTTTGTCTCAGGATAGCCTAAACTGTCGTGCAGCCGTTCTATCTAGAGCGTTTCTTTCTGAATATGATCTGTAAATACGACAAAGGAGTCAAAAAGGAAGGGAGGTTGAGATGTCAGGTGTGCCAATAAGAACGCACACCACAGAGCAAGGGAACCTCAGTGTTCGAATGACAAAAGTCTTTTTGTTTGTTTCTTTGATAAATTATCACTCTTAGTCTTTCAAGTATCTGCGAGTTTTAGATCATTGTCCAGAGAGAAGCTTAGAAATATCTCCATACAGCAATGCATATCCAAGTATACGTATCTTTAACGCGATTAAGTTATTTTCAAAAATAAATTGTAGTGAGTCATTCAATCAAGTGAACTTGCTTTGTGATAGGTTGCTCTAAAGTCTATAAGATTAAGAACTAAATGACATGTGTTTTATGCATAAAGTCCCATAAAGCAACGTTCCATTCTTATCATCGCCATACCTGATAAGGCAAAATCCCCTCAGATAAGATATACAATAGATGTAAGTAGCTGAGGTTTTAACACGTGATGATATTGAGGATTCATTGCAATCTTCTTTACATAAATGAGTCCTTTGAATTCTGTATTCTTCTGAATTTTTCCCTTTTCTGAAGGATCTCCTTTTGGTAGTTCAATCCATGTTTCTTTGAAAGAGACGGAAGTAATTTTATACTTTTTACAAGGTGATCAGTATATTTAACGAATTTACTCATGTAGAAATCTTAAATGTAAGTCTCTCAGTGAGTGATTCGATTTTCATGATCAATCATCCTTGTGAAGAAGAGTTACTTTAGGATCTTTCAAGGTTATAGGTTAATTAACCAATTTGAGTGCCTTTGAATATGGACTTTAGTAAGAGAAGTGCGCGTCCTTCGAAGTACTCTTAAGTAAAGCATTCAATTTAGTCCACAAATCTATAACTGTTACTTAAAGGTGACATATGGAGAGGTAATAACATGGTTTTGAAGTACTCCTTTTTGAGGGTACAATCCATAACTGTCATTCGAAGGTGACATATGGAGAGGTAATAACATGACTTTGAAGTACTCATCTTTGATGGTATAATCCATAACTGTCATTTGAAGGTGACATATGAAGAGGTAATAACACGCCTTCGAAGTACTCTTCTTTGAGGGTACTTTAAAGTCAGTGAAGTCGAATCTATAACTGTCACTCGAAAGTGATGAATGAAGATGTAATAACCTGATTTCGAAGTACTCATTTTTAAGGGTACTTTAAAGTCAGTGAAATCGAATCCATAACTGTCTCTCGAAGGTGACGTATGGAGAGATAATAACCCGACTTCGAAATACTCCTTTGAGCCCTACAAATCTATAACTGTCACTCGAAGGTGACATATGGAGATGTAAGTCCTACAAATCAATAATTATCACTCGAAGGTGAAGTATGGAGATGTAACAACATGACTTCGAACTCAATGAAGTCGTCATTCGGAGGTGTTCCCTCGGGATGAGCTTAAGGTGTACTTCGGGAGTTCATTGGATAAGAGCGCCTTTGAAGTCAATCAAAATGTAAGAGTTGTTACGGGGTGACAAAACCGTCATTTATGTCATTCGAAGGAGACATAACCCTTTAGTCATATGAAAATGGTAACTAACCCTTAGTCTATTTAAAGGTGATTAACTCTTGACGAATTGACCATCTCAGGGTGGTTAGTCTCTAGTTAAGGTATACAGTAATCGTCTCTTTTTAGAAGGTTTCCTTCACTGTAGGATTTAACATTTGACCAGTGGTTTAACCTCAGATTAAGATAGAGATGACTATTCCTTTATGTTAAGCAAAAAATTCATCACTACAGCTGACGCAACCGGATAGGACTGTGAGTGCCGTTAGACGTTCACACACAAAAAATAGTGAAAAAAAAAAAATAACTGCTTTATTCTAATGATGTGACATATGCGAATTTCTTTTAAACATCTATGAGTATTTTTAAGATCACGCCACGTGTCCAAAGATTTAATTTAGAAGGCGGGATCAACTTTGCTCCAAAAAAAAGAATTGAAACGATGAGTAGAGGGTATTTGGATTCCTTAAATATGATGGGATGCTTGTTAGGGAATCATCGTTTGTTTTATAAATTGAAGCCACTTTTCGACCTTTTCAAATACCTGTAACTAATAACTAATCCTTTATTATTACAGACATTACAGTAGCGTATCGTATCGTATCGTTAACACTTTTTAAAAATGGGTCCGATACTTGAGAGTATACAAACTAGAAGAAGAAGAAAGTGGAGAGATGAGATGAGATGAGCTAAGCCGACTCCATGATCCAGTGTTGACCGTCGAGTTTGATTAGAAGACCTTTGACTTTAGCGAATAGGCTCACGGCTCGGCGCACGCCTCTATTATCGGCTGACGTGAAGTAATCGTGACCGAACATCACCCCGTTGCGCCTATGTGCACTACGTTTTGCATAAACTGGTAGAGAAGCATCACATCCCCGTTCACGATTCGTATATCTCCGAACTGGTCTCGGAACCCGGGCCACCCACGGAAATCGTCGATGCAGAGAATCTGAGTCTGGAGACCGAATTGCCTACTTAACTCGGCCATGTGAATCGCCGACGCGCCCAAGAAAGTTCACACTTCAAGTACCGTTCTGGGTTTCACTCTGCGAATGAGGTTCTCAAACACAGCTCCTGTTGAACCCCAGCCTTTGATTCTTTTCCGGAGGAGGAACGGACTAACGTGTGGTGGTGGGAATCCGTCGAACGGTGAGGTGCCGTTGAAGACTAGGTCGAGAATCGTTTGCCGGACAAGCTTGGAAGGAACTAGGTCGGCGCATCGGGTCGTGAAACTGAAGTGATCGGGTTCGGAAGGTAAAGAAATGAAGGAGAGGTTGCCGATGGTATTGCCGGTGTCTGTGACAACTGTCTTGCTTTCTTGGGTTGTGAGGGTTGAAGAGTGTTTCATGGTGGAGGCAGACAAATAACCCAAGATATACGACAGTAGGAGGAGAAGAACACAAGCTGTTGGTGCGATGAATTTCTTGCCTGAAGACATCGCTACCTTTTTCATTCTTGCAGGTATTGCTGCTCTTGTTTGATCGTCACTGCCTCCTTTTTTTTTTTTTTTTTTTTTTCTTTAGCTTCTTTCTTGCTTTTGCTTTCACTTTGTTTTGGTCGAACTCGAAAGGGGGAGTTCAGGGTTCATTCATCTGGGTCTGCTATTTTCTTATGGTTGGGGTGTCCACGCTTCAGCTGATTTTGAAAACGACCTTAAGCGTCAAGTAGTTAGAGGGGTTTGATGATCCATCTACTTCCTTCCTCTTTGCATTTCTGATTCCTTCTTTAATTCTCTCAAACTGCAAGAATGAGAAAGGACTAGGTGCCCTTTTGACTTACCAACGTGCAAGGAAGCGAATTGAAGGGTGATGAATGATGATTCCTTAATTGCTACAAGTTCTTTCTTTTAAGAGATTTTAACCCTTATTACTTCACTCCATCTTTAAAGATATTCACTTTTATGGTCCAATTAACTATAACAGCTCCTACTTAAAAAATGTCATTTTAATATTCCTATATTTAAAGTTTGAGAAAATTGTCTTATATATCCTACTTTACGGATCAATTTATTAAATGATATATTGACCAAGCTAAATCGCATCTCAAGTATCAAAATATTCACCTAATTGCCTTTTGATTCTTACATAGGACATATCTGGTACTTTTACCATTCTTGCTTTTTCAATAAAATGAAAATTTCATTTTACTCTTAAGCTTTTTGCACACTTAGTATGTATCCTTGCACTACCGTCTACCACTACCCCACAACCACCACGCCACTACTACCACCACCTACCACCACGCCACCACCACCACCTATCACACCCATTATTAGTGTGCAATGAGCTTAAAGGTAGAATATATATTTTTATTTAATTTAAAAAAAATAAATATTATAAAAAATATCGAATATATCCTCTACAGGACCAAAATACAATTATGTAAATATTTTGATACTTAAGAAGTGATTTAGCTTGATCAATATAGCATTTGATAAATTGACCTCTAAGCTAAGATATATAAGCAATTTTTCCTTAAATGTTTGCGTTTGGACGTTTCCTCTTTCCACATCATCATTGGAAGTTTCTTCAATCTGATTGGAAGTTGTAAATGTTTTGACATTGCGTGGGGATGTGACTCCGTAATTAGAACGAAAAATATAAATCAACTTTTCCAAATTGTTCACTTGTTTAGACCCACCAAATTAAATCATTGATGTTTTTGCATAACGAGTATTTTTTTCTTTCTGTTTTTTTTTTTTTAGTGAAAACATAATGTCTCTAAAAGATCAGTTGTAGAGTAGAAGAATCTCACAATTATAAATTACTTGCATTATGCTCATAATGTTATAATATTAATAAGAAAAATAAGGGAAAAAAGGAAGAAGAAAATAGCAATAATATAATATTTTTTAAATACTGTTGATGTGGGATTTGTAAGAGATTCAATATATTGAAAGAACTTCAAAAATAATATAAATGATCCAATACAACTACCTTTCCAGAGAAATAAGTTGAAGGAGTCTGTCTCAAGATAGTCTAAACCGTCGCGCAGACGTTCTATCAAGAGCGTTTCTTCACAAACATAATCTGTGAATAAGACAAAGAGAAGAGACAAATGGGGAAGAATGTTCAAATAACTGCAAGTCAGTTAGAACGTATATCTCAGAGCAAGAAAACTTCAGATTTTGAGTGACTCGAAGTCTATATCATGCAGTATGTGACTGACTATCCCCTCTCTCTTTCAGCGTCTTTACTCACTGTTGTCTTCTACCTCTTGAATTTCTCAGAGACTTAACTTCTTTCAGAATTTCAGATTGTACATGGATTAAATGACACGTGTAGCATGCAAAAAGATCTAAAAGCAACGTTTCCATTCTTGCCACCATTCCAGATAAGACAAAACCCCCCTTTAGATAAGTTCTACAACAGATATTATAAGTAGTTGAGGTTTTATCACGTGTTGCGAGGAATTCATTCCAATCATTTGAAGTAAATGAGTTTATTGAATGTCACATCCTCTTCTGGACTTCGTTTATCACGAAGGAACCCCTTTTGACGGCTATCTGCTTTGGAAGGACGATAGAATAACCATACATCACAAGGTGATCAGTGTATTCTCGAATTACCCCTATAGAGATTTTAGAGTAAGATTTCTCAGTAAGCAACTCGTTTTCATGATCAATAGTCCATGTAAGGAAGTTATCTAGGCCCTTTTGAAGTTTAGAGTTTATGCGACTAACTCGAGTGCCTTTGACTTAATGAAATCAGAAGTACATAAGTCATTCTACAACTTCTTTAAAAGAGACCCCGAAATACAAATATCTCATTTTAGAGATAACTTATTGGGAATAAAGATATGTCTCTTAAGTATCATATTTGAGGATTTTATTCAAAGAAGGCATATATATATATATATATATATATATATATATATTATGAAATATCATTCGAAGTCAACTCCTAAGGATAAATAAAAGGGACTTTGAACTCTACTTTGTAGTTTGAATGTATTTAAAAGTGCCTTCGAGGGTAACAATATGTTTTTGTCCGCCGAAGTACTCTTAAAGTGTATAATATAGTCTTGCAAATTCATAACCGTCACTCGAAGACGACATATGAAGAGGCAAAAACATGACTTTGAAGCATTCATTTGTAAGGATACTTCAAGATCAATGAATTTGAATCCATAATTGTTACTCGAGGATAACGTATGGAGAGAGAACATGACTTCGAAATATTCCTTTGTGAGGATACTTCAAAGTTAATAATGAAAAATGTAACTTCATATGTCACTCGAAGGTGACTTATGGAAATATAATAATATGACTTCGAAATACTCATTTGTAAATATACTTCAAAGTTAGTGAAATCATCATCTGAAAGTGTTTATTCGGGATGAAAAAAATGTATACTTCGGGAATCCCTTTAAGGATTTATTTGAAGTTCAACCGAACGCAAGTCTATTTATGGGCAACAAACCTTTAGTCTTTGAGGGTGACTAACCTTTAATGATTTGACCATCTCAAGGTGGTTGACCTTTGAATTCACCATATGGAGGTGGTTGGTCTGTGATTTGAACAAAATATAAGGAAAGATGTCTCATTCGTAGTTCCTACAAGAAGAATTATAATATATGGTCTTTCGAAGTCTATGGACATGATCCAAATACGACTTCTAAGTTAGAAGGTTTAAAGTGTGCCTTCGAATGCTTTTCTTTAAAGGATTTCTTTCGAAGTACAGAATGAAGTAAAAAGATCACTCGAAGTCCTTTCTGGAGAGTGAGAAAGTGTGACTTTGTGTCTTTATTTAGGAATATATATATATGAAGGGTTCATTTGAGGCAGTATATTCCTACCACTGTCCTTCGGCAGGAGTTATGATTTGCCTTGTCAAAAGTTCAAATCATTAATACTTCGATCATTTCGAAGGTAGTTAGTCAATAAATTAACCAATACGTTTTGATTTTGGACCTGTGGAGTGGTTCGGTATAATGAACCGTTTCCAGAGGTAGCTTCTTGGAGAAGATTTACCTTTTCCAGGTGATAATGTAATGACCCTAAACCAGAAATAAAGATCAAATTGTAATCTAATTGTGTAAGAAGGGACCAGATTGTAAATAATAGAACTTATAGGGTGTGTGTTGATATTTCTTAAAACTAAATTGGGCTGGACTTCGAGTTGGACGTATGGAACACAAATTAGATTATTGGGCTGGACTAATTAGGTTAAAGGCTTAGTAACGTAATTAGTTTAATTAGTGTAATGGGCTTAATCATTGGGCTTAACTAAATGGACTTAAGTGAAAAACGTGTGGATCTAGTTAAAGTGACTAAGGGTATATTAGTAATTTTAAGTTCTTCTAGAAAGGTCAAGTTCCTACTTAAGTTTGGATTAACATAGATAATTAAGATTAGTTTGAATTAGAATAGAAAGTTTCTAACTGGTTAAAGGTCTAGAAGATTAGATTAGGATTTGTTTCTAATTTAATTTAGATTGAGATTGTTTGTGGATTAGGATTAGAAAGAGTTCTAATTAATTTGAAGGTTTCTAATTGGCTGAAAAAGGAAAAGATTGATTAGAATGTTTAGGATTAGCATGAAGAAGGAAAGCTATGAAAACTATAAAGAGAAGGTTAGGAGGGGACGCGTAGAACAAGAAAAAGGATGAAAAGATTAGAGTTTTTGGCTGAGAGAGTGAGAGAAAGAAAGTGAACCATTAGTGGCTGGATTTGAGATTGAAGAAGAAGAAGAAGTAGAGAGGAAGAACACTCTAGGAGCAAATCAAGAACAAAATCTGTAAGTTGTAATTCTGTATAATCCTTATGAAATTTCAAAAGCCATGATATGATGTAAGGTAAAGAGTGATTAAATATAAATTATTGGTATGATTAGCATGTTTATTGAATGATTTTACAAATACTAATCTAAGTGTGTTGATTTGATTGATGTATTGAGATGAATTTGGATTTAAGTTAATATTAAATTGTTATTGATCACTTGAAGCATAAAAATGTATTTTTAAGGATCTGGGCACGAAACCCTAGGAGAAAAAATTGATTTATGGGTTGAATTGTGCGTTCGGTAGATCCTCGGTACATACCGAGACATCCACCGTATTACTCGGTAGGCCACTTGGTACAATGTGCCAAGCCTCAGTACATACAAAGACTCGTACCAAGACCCTCGGTAGTCACTCGGTAAATACCGAGACATCTACCAAGAGTTATCAAACTCTCTGGACCATTGATTGAACCTCGGTACGTACCGAGACATCCACCGAACCCCTTGATAGGTCACTCAGTACATACTGAGACATCTACCGAAGACCAATGGACTTCAAATTTGATGAGGAAACCCACTTAATGTTTTGAATATGAATATAAGATTTGTATCATTGCAAAATGGATGAATGTGGATGATTTGTATACCATGATTTATGTACTTGCTTATATGCTCAACGGTTGATTATGTTGCATGTATGTTGGAAAGGATTCTTGTGATGGCTTCCTAAGAATTGTTCGGGTGTATGGGTGCCCAGACAGCTTCCGAAGGGTGTTACCACCGGAGATCCTACGGATTGTGGTAAAGGAATCTTGTGATGGTTTCCGGTGGATTATTCGGGTGTATGGGCGCCCGAATAGCTTCCGAAGGATTCTATCACCAGAATTCCTATTGTTTGGGATACTTCAGTTTGAGATGGAAATTGAGGTTGTGGGTAATCATCTTGTATGATAGACCTCCATGAGTTGATTCCCTAAATGTACGTGGGTAAACGTCCTCTTTGAAGGCCTTCCTGGGTGTTAATCCCTAAATGTACGGAAATAGCTTCAGGAATTGAGCCTGGTAGGTTGTGAATCCTACAAAACCATGCTGTACACGTGGGATGATTGAATGTGGAGACATATTGACCGTAAGGTCGTGGACCGGGGTGTTGGTGGAGATTGTGACCAGCTAATCACTGGCTTGTGGAGTGCTTTCGTATGATTGATTGGCATGATGGAATGATTGCATATTATGTTACTGTTATTATTATTGTCTATACGCCATGATGATAATGTATGCTGTTTGGACTAATGTAATTCCTTAAGGATGGCAACAAAATTCTTCTTACTGGGCATTCCAAGTTCAGGCAACCTGTTATTATTGCAGGTTAAGATGATTGGATGATTACATGGATGTGATGATGTTAAAGGTTACTTTAAATTCTGTCTTTGAATTCCTAGTTCAATTCTGATGTAATAGGCTAAGTTTAGTAGATATTCTGGTTTGTAGGCTCTTATGAAGCCATTTGATTTGCATAATATTGTTTCTTCCGCACTCTGATTGGTTTAATAAAAGTATGAATAGATTTTATTTATGAATTATTGTTGTGAGCCACGTTCCATGGTTAGGAACTCGAAGGTTGCACATCGTGATCCATGCCACCCACCTCGGGATTCGGGCATCGGGATCTGGGGCGTGACAGATAAGGACGGTCAGATATCTTTGACATGTCTCAAAAGTCACTTTTCAAATCAAATCAATGTATAGCCTTTATGACAGCTGGCACGTGTAAAGCAAAAGATGGCAGATAATTGCTTTAGAAATGATTTAGTGTATCTGGAAATACCTAAAGTCTTGTACACACGTTCTAAGATGATGCCAATTGTTTGATGGGTTTAATTAGGCCTTCTGATCACCAATATTATAACAAACTTCTTAACGTTTAACTGAAATAAAAAGCAAAAATTCAAGGACTTTTTGCAAAAAAATTAAAAAGAAACACTAAAATCACAAAATCATTAGTGAAAATAAAATATTAGCAAAAAAGTTAGAAAGTACTGTTGATGCGGGATTTGTAAAAGACTCAATATATTAAAAGAACTTCATTGAATAATATAAAAGAGCCAATACAACCACCCTCTAGAGAAATAAGTTCAGGGAGTCTGTCTCAGGGTAGCCTAAACTATCGCACAACCGTTCCATCAAGAGCGTTTCTTCACAAACGTGACTTGTAAATAAGACAAAGAGAAGAGACAAAGGAGAGGATGCTGAAATAACTGTAAGTCAGTTTGAATGCATATCTCAGAGAAAGAAAATCTCAGTGTTCGAATGACCCGAAGTCTATATCATGTATTGAGAAATACAGTATATGACTGACTATCCCATCTCTCTTTCAATGTCTTTACTCACTGTTGTCTTCTACTTCTTAACTCCTCTCAGAATTTTCAGATGAATTCCCCATGTCTTTAATGGAGAATATGTTTTGCTTTTTATAGGGAATTTAACTTATCAAATTATGATAGATGTGATTCAACCAAGTGTCCAGAGAGATGCTTAAAATATCCGCATGCATCAAAACTTATCTCGAATACCACGTGTATTTGAACAAGTTATTTCCAGAAAGAGAGATGAGTCACTTCGAATCTACAAACTTGCGCTGTGATAGGTTGCTTAGATCTATAAGAACATGGATTAAATGACATGCGTTGCATACATAAAGATCTAAAAGCAATGTTTCCATTCTTGCCGTCATTCCAGATAAGACAAAACCCCCTTTAGATAAGTTACGGCAGATATTACAAGTAGCTGAGGTTTTATCACGTGCTATGAGAAATTTATTTCAATCATTTGAAGTAAATGAGTTTATTGAATATCACATCCTCTTCTGGGCTTCGTTTATTGCGACGGAACTCCTTTTGGCGGCTATCTACTTCAAAGGATGTTAGAATAACCATACATCACAAGGTGATCAGTGTATTCTCGAATTACCCATATAGAGATTTCAGAGATAGATTTCTCAGCGGACAACTCGTTTTCACGATCAATAGTCCTGGAAGGAAGTTATCTAGGCCCTTTTGAAGTTTAAAGTTTATGAGACCAATTCGAGTGCCTTTGACTTAATGAAATCAGAAGTACATATGTTATTTTACTTCTTCTTTAAAAGAGACCCCGAAGTACAAATATCTCATTCAAAGATAACTTCTGGAGAATGAAGATATGCCTCCGAAGTATCATCCCTGAGGATTTTATTCGAAGTAGGCATATATAATATGAAATATCATTCGAAGTCAACTCTTAAGGATAAATAAGAGCGACTTCGAACTCTACTTTGTAGTTTGAATGTATTTAAGAGTACCTTCGAGGGTAACACCCTGTTTTTGTCCATCAAAGTACTCTTAAGTAAAGTATATAATTTAGTCTTGCAAATTCATAACCGTCACTCGTAGGCGACATATGAAGAGGCCAAAACATGACTTCGAAGTATTCCTTTGTAAGGATACTTCAAGATCAATGAATTTGAATCCATAATTGTTACTCGAGGGTAACGTATGGAGAGAGAACATGACTTCGAAATATTCCTTTGTGAGGATACTTCAAAGTTAATAGTGAAAAGTGTAATTCCATATCTATCACTCGAAGGTGACATACGGAGAAGTAATAACATGGCTTCGAAGTACTTTTTTGTGAGGGTACTTCAAAGTTAGTGAAATCGTCATCCAGAAGTGTTCCTTTAGGACGAACGAAAAGTATACTTCGAGAATTCCTTAAATAAGGATTCCTTTGAAGTTAATCGAATGCAATTCTATTTAAGAGTAATAAACCCTTAGTCTTTGAGGATGACTAACCTTTGACGATTTGACCATCTCGAGGTCGTTAGCCCTTGAATTCACCATTTGGAGATGGTTGGCCTGTGATTTGAACAAACCAGAAGGAAAGATGTCTCCTTCGTGGTTCCTACAAGAAAAATAATAATAAATGGTCTTTCCAAATCTATAGATATGATCCAAATACGACTTCTATGTTAGAAGGTTCAAATGTATCTTCGAATGCATCTCTTTATAGGATTTCTTTCGAAGTACAGAATGAAGTAATAAGATCACTGGAAGTCTCTTCTGGAGAGTGAGAAAGTGTGACTTCGAGTCTTGGTTTAGAAATATATATATATATATATATATTTGAAGGGTTCATTAGGGGTAGTATACTCCTACCACTGTCCTTCGAAATGAGTCATGATTTGTCTTGTCAAAAGTTCAAATCATTAATACTTCAATTATTTCGAAAGGTAGTTAGCTTAGAAGTTAACCAATACCTTTAGATTTTGGACACGTGGAACGGTTCGGTATAATGAACCGTTCCACGTATCAACCAGCGCCCTTTGAATCTCCACACCCTGTAAGGTGGTATTCACATACAGAGGCTTGTTGTGGTCCTCTGAAGATGCCATTATGTCCTCCTCTGAGGGGATCAACATGTACTTTGGCATCCGGGATGTCAATGTCTCTAGCCACCAGCCTAGTTCCTTAAAGCCCAACAGTCAAACGTGGAATGACGAGTATTGCGATGAAACTTGCAATATCGCGGTGACCTCTTGTCAGCTTTTGTTGGTTCCTTGTCAATAGGCGGCAGCAAGACGCGATCATCCTTGATCCACTCATGCAGTAAAGCATCCAACTGGGTAGGAGAACATGTTGCCTCCGGAGGTGGAGTGCGCTTCTCTCGATTGTTGTTATTGTTGCTACTGCTAGGCCTACCTTTCCTCTTAGGAACAAGCTCTTCTCCCTTCTCAGTAGTAACAAGCAAAGCATGCTTCCTTTCCACCTTCCTCTCAGGAACAGGAATATAAGCATTGGTGCTTTTGGTGTACTCATACAGCTTGGTGAAACTCTTGATCTCATGATTCTCTATATGAATGCGATATGGAAGGAGCATACCGTTAATGTAGATTCTGACAAACTTCTCTTCAGAAGCCGCCTCTCTATAGGAAATCAAAAGATCTCTGAAGCCTTTGACATATTGAACAAGATCTTTCTCCGGTTTCTGTCTCTCCCGGCTAAGATCTATGATAGTGAGCTTCTCTTCAGTGGTGAAGAACTTGTGGTAAAACAGAGATACAATATCCTCCAAAGTGTGTACAGAACCAGGTTCCAACCTGCTGTACCAAGTGTAAGCTCGCTCAGAGAGTGATTTCGAGAACTCCCGCAGACGGAGCTCCTTATTGCTAGCATAAGCTCCCAACGCTTCTATAAAGCGACTGACATGTTCCCTGACATTCTCGTTTTGCCCTGAAAACTGGGGAAAGACTGGGGCTTCATAATCTTTGGGGTATGGCAGGCTAAGAAGTGCTTCTGGGTACGGGGGACAAAAATCACTACTAATCCAATCTGTATCCTTGAACTAAGATTTCTTTAAAAGAGCTTGGACGTCTACAATGGTAACAAAATCAGGTTTGGAAGTAGGTAAAGGTATAGAAGCAAATGGAGGAGGATTTACTATAGGAGAAGTCTTGACAGTAGGATTTGGTGAAGAACTAGGACCAGGTTTGTTAGATATGGCATCTAACTGGGCCTGTAAAATTTGAGTGGTTGCCCTAAGAGATCTAGCCATCTCTTCAGGGTCTTGAAGGGGAACAGGCTCCTGAGGAGGATTATGTTCTGGAATATCTTCCAAAAAGGGACAGTATTGGAACTAGATGGATACATGAATAAAAGACAAGACAGCAAATAGACAAAGTTTGAAAGGAATGATTACAAATTCCCCAGTGAAGTCGCCAAATGGTGATGACGGGTTTTTAAAAGACCAAATATGTTAGAATGAAACAACAACTAATACATGGTAATCAATACAACAACCCTTCCAGAGAAATAGGTAGGGAGAATCTGTCTCAAGACAGCCTAAACTGTCGCGCAGCCATTCTGCCAAGAGCATTCCTTCTCAAACATTACCTGTGACTAAGACAAAGAGAAGAGACAAGGAGAAAAAGAGAATGTTAAACTACTGAAAAGTCAGTTTGAATGCATATCTTAGAGCAAAAAAAACCTCCAGGAATTCAAATGACTGACTATCCAATTTCTCTCTCAGAATCTTAACTCGCTGTTGTCTTTTACCTCTTAAAGTTTAAGAATTTTCAGATAAATTCCAAGTTGTCTTTAATGGAGAATATGTTCTGTCATTTATAGAGAATTTAACCTTTCAATTTAGGATAGATGTAATTCAAACAACTGTCCAGACATGTGCTTAAGAATATCCCCATGCATTTAAACATATCTCGAATGCCATGTGTATTTCAACACGCCTAGATTATTTTCAGAAAAAGGGATGAGTCATACGAATCTTCAAAACTTGCTCTGTGATAGGTTGATTTAGATTTTGAACAACACACATTGAATGACATGTGTTACATGCAAAAGATCTGAAAGCAACGTCACCATTCTTGTCGCCATTCCAGATAAGACAAAACCCCGTTTTAGATAAGTCATACAACAGAAATTATAAATAGCAGAGGTTTTATCACGTGTTGTTCCTTTGGCATTCATCTCAATCAACTTTAATAAGTCACTTTAATGTCATAAATACCTTTCTGAGTTTGCATACTTTGAAGGAAACTCCCTTTGGCGGCTATCTTCCTTCGAATGAAGTCAAAAATAACTATATTCTTATAAGGTGACCAGTGTATTCTCGAATTATCCATATAGAGAACTCTAAATTGAGTTTCTTATCAGGGAACTCGTTTTCATGAGCAATAATCATTGTAAAGAATAATTAATTTTTTGAAATCTCTTAAGGTTCATAGCTACAGTAACCAATCCTAGTGCCTTCTACTTGAATAAAGTCAGAAGTAAATATGTTCCTTTGTGAATTCCTTCAAAGTGAAATGAGAGGATATTATCAACGTCCGTGGGAAACCTATCTTCAGGAAATACTTCTGGAGATGGTATACCTTCGACTTTTAAAGCACTTTTTCATTGGGGATTTGCTTCTGGAAGTGAAATATATCCAATGTATAACTCGAAGTCAATTAATAAGAATGAATAAGAGTGACTTTGAGTCCTAGCAAGTAGTTTGGATGCATAAGAAGTGCATTCAAAGGAGTAAACCCAAATCTATGTCCTTCGAGGAGGACAAAAAGCCTTAGCTTTTTTTAGGGTGACAGGTCCTTAAACGAATTGACCATCTCAAGGTGGTTAGCTTTGAATTCATTTTAGGAGGAAGTAATGTTCTTCCTTTGAATTTACCTTTGGCAGAAGGGAACATAAGTCCTTTTCCTTCTGAAAGAATTATGATTTGTCTTGTCCAAAGTTCAAATAATTAGTACTTCGTTTGTCTCGAATGCAGTTAACTTAGAAGTTAACTAATACCTTTTGATTTTGGACACGTGGAATAATTCAGTATAATGAACCGTTCCCAGAGGTAGCTTCTCAAGGAAGCTTTACCTTTTTCAGGTGATAAGGACGATCAGATATCTTTGACACGTTCCAAAAGTCGCCTTTCAAAATCAAATTAGCGTACAACCGTTATGACAGCTAGCACTCGAAAAGCGAGAAGGCGGCAGGTAATTGCTTTAGCAATAATTCAGTATATTTGGGAACACTCAAGGTCCCGTACACTCATTCTAAGATGATGCCACATGTAAAAAGGGATTTATTAAGCTTTTTGATCACCAGGATTAATTAAGCCCTCTGATCTCCTCTCCTGTACCTTTTTTTTTGAACATTTGTTTCCTAAACAACCCTTTACCTAATCTCATTCAGAAAATAAACAATACCCCTCTCCTCTTTCTCTTCTTCTTCCGATCAATTCTGGCGCTCAACCTCCAGCACCCTTTCTGATCAATTCTGGTAGCAACCATTCCAATCCAACCTTCCCCATCCGATCACAAAACTCCGGTGCAACCCATTCTTGCAACTCTCTTTCGGCGGCGGCGTACCATTTTCGGCGAGCAACCTCTCCAATCCAGCCACACCGATCGTTTACGGCATCCATGTTTTCCGGCGAGCCCTATTCTCTCTGGTAATCTCTCTACCCACTTTTCTTCTTCTTCTTCCTCTTCTTCTTTATTTAATCCATTACCACCACCTCGCACATACCCCTGCGTTCTCTCTCTCTGCTCTCTCTCCCAGGACCCTTTGCAACAATCTCTCAACTTCACCCGACATCGTTACAACTTCCGGCCAAAACTTGACTCCGGCAACCCCATTTAACCGGCAAGCTTCTTCCTCCATTTCTATTTCTTCTATTCTTCTTCTCCATCATTCCTCCGTTCAAAATTTAGAAAACCCAATCACCGAACTCCACCACCATCTTCTCCATTAATCCAAACAATTTCAGTTCACACCCGAATCACCTCGGCAAACTCATCTTCACCGTCATCTGGCCGCAGCAGCTCCGCCCAACTCTCCTTCATCCAACTGAACTTGTTCCCCATCTTTGTTTCCTCTTCTTCTTCCTCGGAAAAACACAAACCCAACTCCCTCTAAACCCTTCTTCAACCTCCAATCAACCAAGAAACCCAACTTCTCTCTCTATCTCACATATCTTCATTTACAATCCCTCCATTCAACCCTCTGTTCATCTTCTCCAACCCAAAACCGCACAAAACCTAGCTACCTCACCTCACTCGAACCTCATTAGCTCACAACTAAAACCCCATCAAAATCCGAGCTCTCCGACCACCCTATCCGGCGCCGCTCACCGCTCCCCTTTCTTTCTCTCTCTGGTGCTGTCCCCATTTTCCCTCTGTCTCTCCTTATACCCTGTCTCTCCCTCTCCATGCTGCTGTTACAGCAGCACCACCCCTGCTCTCTCTCTCTCTCTCCTTCTTCTTTCTTCTCCCTCTCCCTATCCTTCCCTTTCTTCTATTCTCTTGTTCGTCTTCTTCCTTTGTAACAAAAACAAAAAAATGTAATAAAAACCCGTACCCAAAAAGAAAACAAAATAACCAAAAGACCCCAAATAAAAAAAAACATAACAAAACCACCTCAAACCCAACTCCTTGAACCAAATCAAAACCCCCCAAAACCAATAAATCCAAACCCTTTTAATTAAACGCAACTAACCCAGACTCAAATAAACCCCCTTACCTGAATCTGATTAGACCGACTAAATTTTCATAATTTGGTTTAATTTCACAATTCGACCCAAGGGTGATCACAATGTTTGTAATTGTTTAAAATTTTAGTAGATGTTTATGTGCATTTTAGGTTATTTCATGTATTTTTAATTGTAGGATTATTTTTTCATATTTTATCATTTTACAATAGTTTTTAGGATTTTCTTGTAATTTTAGTTGGTTTCGGTTGGGCTTGTTCAGATTTTCTTGTTTATTGGGTTTGGTTTGGTTGTTTGGTGAATTTTGGGCTTGGGTTTTGGATTGATTGGGTTCAGTTTAGGATTTGGTTCAAGAGGGTGGAATTTGGTTTGGTTCACGTTGGTTAAATGAATCCGGTTCGGGTTGGTTAAAGAATCTGATTGGGGTCTAATTGGTTAAGGGGGTTTGGGAGGCCTGTCAATGGATCGGATTATGATCCGAATCCAATCTAATTAGGTCGGATCCGATAAGGATTTTGGGATCCGAATCCAATTAAGATCCGAACCCGAAATAACCGATTATAATCAAATCAAATTCGGATATCTATATATCCCCTAGATTAATTTTTGATATAACATTAGTGAATGAATGGAATCATTTTTCCAAAACAGAAAAATTTGATTCAGGTAATTTTGGGGTGAAATTTGTAGAACTTGGAAGGATTTATATTGTTGATGACAGGTTAAAATTATGATGTTCTTATTTATTTTGCTCTTTTTGGTTTTTTTTCTAGTGAATGATCTTACATTAGTGAATGAATGGAATCATTTTTCAAAAAAAAAAAAAGGTTTCAGATCTACCAAAAAAACAGTTTCAGATTTTGCATGTACTTGATATTCGAATCGAATTTCGGATCATAATCGAATTCGAATTTGAATTCAATTTATGAAGATCCGTCGGATTCGAATTTGGATTCATCAAAATCCGATCCGTTTACAGACCTAGTTTGCGTTGAGGTAGGTTTGGGTTCAAGGGTTTCTGTTATTTGTTTTTGGGAGTGTTCTGTTATTTTTCTATTTTTTTGGGAGGGGGCTATTATGATAATTTTTTGTCTGTATTTTTTTGTTACACAGGAAGAAAAAGAATAAGGGAGGGGAAGAAGGAGGAAGAAGAGGACGAAGAGGAGAGAGAGGGCAAGATGAGAGAGAGGGAGATGGAGTGAAGAAGGCGAAGAAGAGGAGAGAGAGAGGGAGATAGTGTGGAGGGCGGAAGTGAAGAGAGAGAGAAGGTGGGGGTTTACAATAGAGAGATAAAGAGGGGGTGTGCAGAAGAGAAAGAAGGGGAAAAGAGGGTGTGCGAACGAGAGAGAAAGGGAGAAGAGGGTGTGCAAAAGAGAGAGAAAGTGATAAGAGGACTGTTGCCGCAGCTACTAGTAGTCGGCCGAAAAGGTACAAAGAGAGTAGAAGAGAGAGAAGAGAGGGATATTGTTTATTTTTCTGAATGAGTTTAGGTAAAGGGTAATTTAGGAAACAAATGTTAAAAAAAAAATGTACTTTCTAACTCTTTCGCTAATATTTTATTTTCTCTAGTGATTTTATGATTTTAATGTTTCTTTCTAATTTTTTTTTTGCAAAAAGTCCAAAATTCAAAATAAGAAAAAACCTAGATAAGAATACCTTGGATCCATTCCACCTTCCGGCTTCCATTGACTTGACAATCTCCACCCCTTTTCTTTCCAGGTTCTGGTATTCACTCATTCAGGCTTACAGGTCTTTAGTATATCAAAGTTGAAATTGTTCAGCACCAATTTGAGCTGAATCAGTAAGAGAGAAGTTTTACCGAGGAACATACAACAGGTATTGTAACTAAACAAGTGAAGCCTTACAGTAACTAGCTGATTTGCAACACTAGTCTACGAAATACATACCACTCTTTTGCATTGATGAGAAAATTCATGTCCGTTCATCATGGCTAATCCATCTTTTGCTGCTAATTAAGGAACACACGATCAATCGACGCATATCAGTGCTAGGTCATGAAACACTAATACCTACCATCAGGACTTTTAGTTATTGTTTCGCCATCTCAATTGGCATCACCTGACCCCTTCAGATATGATGGTTCTCCATCACCACCGCTATTTCCAGCACCCGTGTTTCCTTGGCCATCACCAGAACCAGACTCTGAAGCATCTTGTTTGCTTCCTCCTCGAACATCCACTGAACTGCTTAACGCACCGCCACCAGCTCCACGAGTAAATTCATTTAGGCCTGCACTTGATGGTGGGCCACCACCAAGATTGGCCTCACGATGCATGGGATGTATGCCATTGTGTCTCATGCCCATGTGCCCTTCAATGGCTTGTTGGTGATGGTGGTGGTGCTGCTGCTGGTCCTGAAATTGATGTGGGTTAAACTGTACGGGCATTCTAGGTACAAAGACACCTTGCTGCTGAGCCAATGTTGCCTGTGGATGTTGCATGTAATGCGCTCCATGTTGCATTGCAGGATGTGGGGGAATCTAGAAATGTCGACAAAGATAGAAGTATGAATTCACAAATAATTATACTGTGCATCATTGGGTTACTAACCCACCTGAGAAGGTACTGCTGGTGCTTGTGGCTGAGCATCGGCAATTGCAGCTAGATACATCAAATTCTTTTGAAGCTGTGCTTGGTACCTGAATCATCCAAAATGTCGCACGGAAGCACTAATCAGTCATGAAAACTTTACCGTGGATTTATTATGTCAATGACTACAGATTTTCCATTATAGCACAAAAATTTCACACGCTAGCATTGATTCAATTATAGTACTAATTTTTTCCATCTTGTACATTGTTTCAAATATGTAGTGAAGGAGTTTCTCACAATCTTGTTCATTCGCCTGTCACAGTCAAAGCTATTATAAAAATGGAAACACAGTGAATGCTGGTTGCTTTAAATTAGGAGCACAACTATAGCAACAACGTCAACAATAACGCCTATTCCTAATGAGATGGGAACGACAATACAAATCTTGTCTGTTACTTAACCAGTCAAAAACCATATCTTCAGTTACCAGGACCCTCAATTAAAATGAAAAAGGAAGGTGACAAGTATATCAGTTTATTTCAGAGTCGTGAATCAGAGGACGAACCTTCTTTCTAAAATTAAGGTTAAAAGAATATTCTTAGATTTTCCAAGCTTAATTAGAAGAAGTTAGATGATTACTTGACCAATCTTTACGCACTGAGCACCCAGAAAAGTCCTAAGATTTATGATTTGAAATGGTAATACCTTTCCAAGGATCAAGCAATTTGGCAGGAGAGTAGAATTCTGGAAGATGAGACTAAGCGAGCTATATTTGCATAAGGACCAAGGATAAGGCTCCTAAGAGAGGAACATGCATATTAATAATACCAATTCCCAGTCAGCTGGATGAAAACTTAATCACATAACACAGCATATAAAGAAATGGGATATGGTGCCAACACTGCTTATTGGACCATAAGAAAGTAAAGGATAAACCTGTTATTAAGTCACTTACTGGGCACACTCAGCAAGTTTTCCAAGGTTTTGATTATCCAATATTGCCAGAATCAACTTCTTGTTTTCATCAAGGTACTGCAAAAAGCATAAGACAAACTTTCTATTTTCAGTACATAATTACCTAGGATATCGATGAAACTATACAATGCCTTCCAAATTAGAGTAAATGACAAAAACTCAGATCAATGAAATCATAATAACAAGTCGAACTCACCATGGAAACAGAATTATTGAAGCCTACTTGAAATAAATAAAAACAAGTAGAAAATGCAATCCCAAGAATTCTAGACACAAGATCCATTATAAAAAAAATAAATAAAATATATTAAATACTGATAACCAAAGTGCATAGAGAGAAATGGAACAGAATCAATCATATGTAATTGAAGTTTATAAAAGACAACCATTAGTACATCCGGACTCTCTTCAGTCCCCAGTCCAACCAAGGGTTACTGCTCTACACCCTAATTTTAAAGTTTGACAGCAAATACCATCAATCTGCATTTTCAGTTTGTTAAAACTGTGGATTCCATATAACTAAATTGCAATGCTGTAACATCATGTTACTTGGCTTTAATAATAGCTAAATACTATACTACTTACCCTCTATTTCCTTCTCTAATTTCCACACAAATCCTTATTTGTATATTTGATACAACAAGCCTATCTGCTTAAAATGAAATCCTTGCATAGTGATAGAAATCTTTTAAGTGGAAATTTAACTAAACCAATCATGATAAGTCCTAATAAAAGGATGCAGATTGCTTTTAGCAGGTTTCAATATGCATGATGGATTCTGTACTGAGTATGCAATTTATTATCTACTTAACAGAAACATTCAAATTAATTCATATTCGGTGAGGGATGCAAGATGACCTAGAACAAAAACCCCATAATGGAAAATTATATTGGAATCTATAACATATCTGAGAGAGTCTAGGTGTAAACCTAAAAAACAAATACGGAAAATTCAGTTGAGATGGTTTTGGGCATGTAATACGGAGACCTATGGAAACTTCGGTGAAGCTCCATGACTACATCTTCATAACCTTGCTCAATGATTCCCAGAGTTGGTTATCCTTGTACAAGTCATTTCTTTCACCATGATGATTTTATACTATTTCCCACAACTTGCCCTCATTTCAGTTCCAATAATCAAAGGTTGAGTTCCACAATCAATTTTTCCTTTCTACAGCAGGATTATCATAATAAAATGTGCATGAAAGTGCACATGTAGAGGCATTTATTCTATATGGAATCATTTATTATCCCCCCCCCCCCAAAAAAAATGAAATTATCAACTTTATCATCTCGACCTGGATTTTTTTTGTAAAGCGTGCCAATCAAATTCTCCAGTAGATCCACCCTACAGTTCCATCACTTTGTCAAAGATACCATTGTTAAACAAAACCCTGTTTCTATCTTAAGTACCTAAAGGCTAAAGTGCAAAGACATTACTGCATGCTCAGACACAGACTATGCTGTCTAAATAACAAGAAAAACACAGGTACTTCAATTAATGCACAATCCAATTTATGTTTCTGAATTGATCGGCCTGAAAATTCAAAACCGTGTTTCAATTTGATCCTGTCAAACTAAACGATTATTATTTGGGGCTCTACGTCACCAAAAAAAAAAAAAAAAATTGATTCGGTCAGTCTATAATGAAATTTCTATTCAGAAAAAAACATTGCTTTAGCAAATTATGAAACTGGATTATTATATGTGAAAGGCACAAATTCACGACGAAAAGCTGCTATCATAAAGCATGTAAGTACAAAAATCAAAGCTTTCGAACTCAAAATCCCATAAAATCCTTAATCAAGACGACGGAGAGAGAGAGAGAGAGAGAGAGAGAGAGAGAGAGAGAGAAGGCGCCTACTTTTTGAATCTGCTCCGTTGTAATGTTTGTCGAAGGAAATGAAGGCACCATGGGCAACATCGGCGGCTGCTGCTGCTGCATCTTGTTTTTCTGTCTGTGATTCTCCTCCAAAATAAACCTCGCCCTAACCCTAATTTTAGAGAAGAAAAGATGAAATGAGGACTATCTAAACGCAGAAGAAGCTATGCAGAGCGCGAGAGAGAGAGAGAGAGCGAGAGAGAGAGCTGTTAGATTCTGTGTCAAGCTTTAGAAGAGATACAGAGACTACTACTTAAAGACTTTAAGTGCCCTAGATCCATCGGGACGTTTGGTTCCCATTTTTGAAACTCATTCAGATGCTTAGAATTTAGGTGTCGTTTGGCTCCATTTTCGGAACTCATTCCAGGGCTCATTTTGAGCCTTGGAATGAATTTTGACAAAAAAATGGACGTTTGGTTAGCAAGTCTTTGAATGAGTTTTTCAGAATGAGTTTTGAAAAATATACATGACTTCAAAATCAGGTCCAAACCTATTTTTAGATTTTAGGAATGAGTTTTACTTTTTGATGGCAAACTTGTAAATACCAAGAGAACCCCTTCACCACCACCACCACCACCACCTCACCACC
>JAUPMG010000020.1:14610201-14629456 GCA_031762675.1 Pachysandra terminalis
TGTTTTAAGTCATTATTTATAATTTATTTATTATATTAATAATTTATTTCCTATTTAAGTATCTAATTACAGCTCCGTGAACTGGCTAACACTCCAACTCGCTAAATTTTCTTGAGTTGGAACAACACCCTGAGGTCAGGGTCTTATTGGTCATTAACCTAGGTTACTGGTGAGGTCAAACCTAGTTATTTTAATTAATCGGGTTTCTAATCTTAATTAGTTTAGTGTCTGGGATCAGGTCGTTACAAAAGACCTTCGAAGCCAAGCTTATACTTTCATCTCCATGAACTAGTTCCTGAGGATAACTATCTACGTACTTCAAAAGACTCTCTCTCACACACACACTTTATCTTAAAAGGAATTTATGAAGAAGCATACTTTTAATTTCACCAAGTTCAAAGTGAAAGGCACTCGAATTGGTTGCTTAAACTATAAACGTCGAAGAAATTCCAAGATAGCTCTTCCTTACAAGGACTATTGATCATGAAAACGAATTGTCTACTGAGAAACTTAAATCTAAGATCTCTATATGGGTTAATTCGAGAATACACTGGTCACCTTGTAATACATAGTTATTCTGACTTCCTTCAAAAAGATATAGGCAACCACCAAAAGGAATTCCTCCGAGATGAACGAAGTCTAGAAAGATATTGCGGCGTTTAAACTAACTCCTTTTAGTTAATAATTGTGATCGATTCCTCAAAAGGAAACAGTACGTGATAAACCTCAGCTACTCATAATATCTGCTATATAACTTATCTAAAAGGGGTTTTGTCTTATCTAGTAAGGCGACAAGAATGGAAACGTTACTTTATAGATAGTTATGCATGTTACACATGTCATAAGATCCTTGATCTTCTAGATCTAAAGCAACCTATCACAGACCAAGTTCACATATTCGAGTGACTCATTCCATTTTCTGGAAATAACTTAGGCGTGTTGAAGTCCACACGGTCTTTAAGATATACTTGAATGCATGGGGATATTTTATAAGCACACCTTTGGACGCTTGTCTAAATGACACTTGTCCTGATTCAAGAGGATAACTCCTCTTTAAATAATAGTAAATATCCTCTAGTAGAGGAGGATCAAAGAAACTAAAAGCTGAAAGACAACAGTGAAAAAAGACATTGAAAGAGAAAGGGGAGAGTCAATTATATTGACGTATAGCATTTGCATACGTATTAAGAGACTTTAAGTCATTCGAATGCTGAGGTCTCTTGCTCTGTGATATGCTTTCTTTCTGAGATACTTGATACCTCGGTATCCCTCTCCTTGTCTCTTTCTTTGTTTTATCTACTAGTCACATTTGAAAATGAACGCTCTTGATAGAATGATTGTGCGATGGTCTAGGCTATTCTTGAAACAGACTCTAAACTTTTATATGTGACAGTTGTATTGGTGAATTTTGAATATTATCTATCAAGATATTTTAATTCTTTATACATTACAAATCATGCATCACCAATAATATAACTTATTATAGACTAATACTCGTGGTCTTACTCGACGTTAGATATATGAACACATCACTTCCGAAGGCTAAGTAGTCTATAAATCACATGATGTACGCGTGCATGTTTTTTTAATTACTTAGCATGGTTTTCTCTCCTTTTTTTTTTTTTTTTTGTTCCTTTTCATTATTCATTCCTTCATACTTAATCTTCCCAACGGTTTCTGATACACTAGCTTTTATTGTCTAAGATAGAGAGATTGTCAATACCTCAATGATTTCTATCTGTTTTCGTTCATTCATACTTAATCTTCCCAACGGTTTCTGATACGCTAGCTTTTATTGTCTAAGATAGAGAGATTGTCAATACCTCAATGATTTCTATCTGTTTTCGCACGAGAAGGCGTTGACCTTTGCTCTCTGTTGTTACTTGTAACTGATTTCTATTAACCATCACCAACATCTTGACTTTAAAGGGAAGAAAGAAGTCGTTGGTATTAAGTTAAGGTCAACCACAATTCTATAGCAGAGCTGGACTCTGTAGCATTATTCCTCTTATTAGTTTCAGGTTAAGAAATCTAAGAATCTCCGAGAACAGAGACCAGAGTTTTAAGACCAACCCAGAATATTCTATAGATTTCAGATATCTCATGGCTCGCCTTCCCAAAAACATCGGCTTCAGGTCCAAGTCTAAGGCCCATGAAACTAGAATTGATCTTATAAATACTGGATCTGATAAACCTATAGTGAGGCTCAGGCTCAACTCAATCCTGGGTTTTAATTCTCGGGATGTCGGATCGGACCGGTCCCGACCGATCTCAATTCAGATCGGCTATACCGGCCGGTACTGGCCGATCCAAATCTGATTCAAAAGTTGGATTGTCCTTGAAAAAAGAAAAGAAAATTAGAACGGTTGGATTGGTCTGATCTAGTCATTGGACCAGTCAGAATTGGCCGATCCGTATCGGTATCGTTTGGATCGTCCGATCCAAAGCAAATTGAAAAATAATTGAATCGGTTGGATCAGTACGATCCAGTCACTGGACCGGTCCGGATTAGTCCGATCCAAAGACACTTGATACAATAGTTGTATCGTGGCTTGAGATCGGACTGATCCTGGCTGATCCTGATATGGATCAGCCGATCCTTGAAACCATGACTCAATCTCGTTAAAGTTTTGTGAGCTTGTACTCGGCTCAGGCTCATTAGGGAAATGAGCTTTTAACCGAGCTAGGACCCTTATTAGGTCTGACATTAGGTGGATGGTGGGCTCATGGTCACGAACTCACGAGTAGATACCAGGTTCGAAATTAATTTAGTTGGACTTAGGGGTGGTATCAGGTCAGGTTACACCGGGCTCGGTGCGGGCCATAATCTACAAAATAAGTTTGTCTGAGATTGGCCCGATCCAAGCTCTGTGCTTAACAATGTTTGTCCAAACCCACCCATGGTATCTATTTGCCAAGCCCGAGCTTACCCATGTTTATTTAAATTAGGCAAAAACACTCTATTAGGATTCGAACCCAAACCCCCATAAGTAAAATTTGACCTTCTCACCACCAAGGATGGCAATGGAAATAGGTAACCCGCCCCATCCTGCCCCTAATGGAATGGATTTAGTAAGCAATATTTCGGGTTAGGGTCAAGTTCGGATTTGGATGTTCTGACCTGAGGTCAGGTCGGGGTTGGGTTCAAGCCAAATCGACCCCGACCCGATATACCTATGTCTTTTAGCAAGTTCATTAGTAGTTACTTGCTTAGGTTAGTTTAGTTGTTTAGGGTTTCTCTTCTCTTTTTTTGGTAAGAACTAAGAAGGGTTTCTCTTCTCAATCTCAAATCAAGACTTAAGAGAGGGAGAGAGAACTCATAACTCTCTATTACGACTGAAATATTCTCTGATTCTTCTCTAAGTTAAGAGCATCACTACATTAGCCATCAACCTTAAGGTCCTCAACCACAAGCTCAAGTTTCTGGCAAATCGGAAGGGGTCTTTTAGCGTTTTCTTCCACCTATTTTGCAAGGGACGTCTGAACTCAATCCTTCTAATTTAAGAGCATCAGTCATCAACCTCAACTATCAAGTTCAAGTTTTTGGCAAATCGAAGGGGGTTTTTAACGTTTTCTTCCACGTATTTTGCAAGGAATCATCTGAACGGTATTTCAGCAGGTTAGAACACTTTTTTTTTATCAGTTCATTTTCACTAGCAGCCTGATTTTTAGGTTTATGTGGTTTAATCCATCAAAATGCAATGCTTTCTGTAGAAAAGTCTCATTTATCTTCTTCCCAGAAACCTACTACTCATTTGTTGATTTTTCTTTGGGAAGGATCTTTATATTCTTTACATAGTGATATGTTCTGTTTGTGAAGTTTTTCAATGTTGATCTCTATTGTGAGAATGGATGTTACAAGAGTTCTAGTTTGGTCTCTACTGCTTGATTCATTTTTGCACGGTTTCTATGTTCAGACTCGTACTAACATACTTGTTTCAGTGTAGTTTTTCTTTGATTTTTTTAATTACTTTTCTTGTAGTTTTTTTTTTTTAATTAATGTGTATTTTTTATTACTATCCTTGTGGTTAAATTTGGATTGATTACAGGTTAAGTATACAATTTACAAGTTATAATTGACAAATGATAATGATAAGGTGCATAATCAAAAAAAATAAAAAATTTGGGCGAGGCGGGATCGGGTTTCTCCAATACTCTAAAAACTGGTAATAGTTTTTTAATTGTTGCTCCGGCCCTAAGGCGGGGTAGGACCGGGGCAATATACATTCCATTAGGATCGGGGTCGGAGCAATAGAAACCCGCCCCGTTGCCATCCCTACTCACCACTAGGCTAAAGCTACTAGATAATGATAAGGTTAAACAAAAGTTTTTTTTTTTTTTATAATTAAGTTTAAATAAAAGTTATATATTATTCAATAATCTCAAGCCAGATCGGATCGGACTAAATTTAATATAAATAGAATTTAATCCAAAAACTGATCGGGCCTTAAATTTCAGGCCGACCCGACCTTACGGACTACTAACTCTTGCACAAACGTATCCAAACATAAAGCCGGTCTGATCCATTGCCACCCCTAGTTGGGCTTTTATATTCTTGTTGAAGACAAAATGATTCCAAACTTTGACTCGTTGCGATTTTTATGCGAAGCTGCAAACCTACAACCGGTATGCCCTAATTTCTCAAAATTTGCAGTTTTCACAACCGAATTTTCAATCGGCGATCGATCTTCTATTCGATTTAAGAAAAACTCTAACGGGAGATTCTGATCGATTGGGAACGGTTAAAGCTGGCTTCGGATATCTGGAAACGGTTGTTTCCGCCACGAAGCAAAAGGCATACACCGGTCGTCCCTCGCGCCGGGTTCCATCGAGCAAGTAACTCTTGTATGGCTTTGAATCTGTTCAAATTCTGCTCCGGCTTTCGAGTTCTCGGTTATTTCATGGTTGTCCTCGTCACGGCAATAATCGCGGTGTCGTATTACGCTGTGGTCGTCCTCACTTGTGGGCCTCAGATTCTCACCGGCGGCATCCGATCACTTCTCTCGATTTTCATAATCACTGCCTTTCATGTTCTGGTAATTTCTTGCTTCCTAGTCATTGTTGATTTTATAATTCGCGTTGGAAATTTTCTTGCATCGTAGTACATTGACAAATGCAACAATGAATTCAAGTTACTGGCTGGTGCTGATCAGTCTTTGTTATGCAAATCCTGCTTCCTGCACTGTGCTTGTAAGCTGCTAAACTGCTAATTTCTGATAAGAATCTGCTAGGGAGATGTTACGGGCCTAACCTGTTGTTCCAAAAGCCCCAGGACTTGGGGAAACTTATTTGGTTAAACACTTAGCATTTAGGATCGTAACAATCACCATGCTACACTGACCTGATGGTAGCCTTTTGTCTATTTGGCGGCTCCACTTACTTATCAGTATTCAATGACTTGGCACCATGCCCATGCATTTATACAAAAACATTTTAATCCAGCCTATAGGTTGCCTCTTCCGTGATTCGAACCCGTGACATGGTACCTGCTCTAATACCATCTGTTATGGGCTTAACTGTTGTTCCAAAACCCCAAGACTACTTGAGGAAACTTATTTGGTTAAACCCTTAACATTTAGGACCGTAACAAACACCACGCTTCTGTAGCCGACGTCCACGGCGGCTCAGTACTCTATCGACATTGACCCAATGTTAGCCTTTTAACTATTTGGCAGCTCCACTCACCTATCAGAATTCAATGACTTGGCACCATGCCCGTACATTATACCAAGCCATTTTAATCCAGCCTATAGGTTGCCTCTTCTGTGACTCGAACCCGTGACGTGGTACCTGCTCGGATTCCATCTGTTACATGCTTAACCGTTGTTCCAAAAGCCCTAGGACTTGAGGAAACTTATTTGGTTATACCCTTAACATTTAGGATCGTAACATGAGATATCATTTATAACCGAGCATGTGTTGATTTATTAATAATCACTTCGATATTTGGTGATCTATAGGGGCCTTATTGCCTTCATTATGTAATTTTACCATTCCTTTAAGTTCTTGATTTAAAGTTTATCCTGATGTTGTCTACATCCCAAAATCCAAATATGAAGAGTCCAACATCAGAATTCCTGGAAATAGATTTTGATTCATCTAAGTATTCATCAACAATGTATTCTCTTTTGCAGCTTATATTGTTATCATGGAGCTATTTTATGGTAGTATTTCAAGATCCTGGTTCTGTACCTGAAAACTGGAGACCGATATCGGAGGAAGAGAGTTTGGAGACTGGTAGTTCTATGATATTATCAGATTATGTTGCTCCTGAATCAATGGCTTCTGCATGGTCACCATCGGATGGGACAGAAAGAAGAACATCTATACATTACTGTAGTCGCTGCCAGAATAGCAAACCTCCACGTTGTCATCATTGCTCTGTTTGTAAGCCAGTTCTAATTACCTTTCCAATTTTGTTTTGATATCTCTTGCATTCATTCTTTCTTGGCACCTTGTAAACTCTTTACTTTATTTGCCGAAGATATGCTTTCACATTGGGATGAGTAACGCCCGTCGAAGTTGAACGTGCCTATGGAAATAAGTTTTATCTTAATAATAAATATCTGACGAAGATATAAAGCTCCCAAAGGATATAGTTTATTAGGTTTTAAGGCACTTTGGAACCTTTCAAGGAGTGTTAAGTATTTTTCTTTCCTTCTCTTTCTGACATGATACAAGAGCCACTTAAGCTTCCTACTGAGTTCAATGTCTTCTTCTTGTATTGAAGATTGTAAATTTTAAATCCAAGTTATACAACTAAAATAGCCGTTGTCCTCAAATGAAAGTAAAAACCAAGTACTTTTTATTTTCAATTTATTTTTGGTTATACAAATGTTATTAGCACAGTCATTTCGAATTAATGCTAAAATAAATGAGTGTTGTTGACTAAAGCTGCAATACTGCATGTGACTGTGTGTGTGTATATTGTAGCCTGTAGGGCTTGCAATGGATTGCATTCCTGTCATGCTTGTGAAGTGGAAGCCAAAGTAGACACGTGGCACTTATTTATCATTCTTATAGTTTTATGATGAAAATCTTATGTCATGATATTATTTAAGACATTTATTATTAGTTTTCTTATAAACTAATTCAATCTTATCTGAGTTTTGGATCACTGCTTTTGTTACTGCTTCGTTGGTGCTCAGGCACTGATGCTTAGGCATCACTACGGAATGTGTCCTAGAAAGTGCTTGCAGTTTTAGACTTCCCAAATCGTCAAAGAGGTCACATTGGATTTGGATGTTGTTAGCTTAGTTTACATCCCAATAAACACTTAACGAGGTGACCTAACTTTTTGTTGGAAAAGTGTTTGTGCATGTGTGTGTTTATAGAGATAGTCTTGGCACTTTGTGGCCCTGTAGGGATCGAAATGAGCTGCATTCCTATTGTGTTTACGCAGTGTTAGGAAAAATAAATCCTGGGCGTTTTTTCTTTTTTATAGTTTTATTAAGAAGACCATATGAAGAAACTTTTCATAGTCTTGATATTTATTATTGATTTTCATAAGTTAACTCTAAACTTTATATAATTTTAGGTTTAGTGACTGCTCTGTTCCTAGCCTTTTGATTATCGTTCAACACATAGAGCCACTTCTCACTAGGTTACAGTGCCTTAACAATCACTAGAAGAACATAGGCTTCCTAACTTAGCAAAGTGATTAGGTGTTTCTCTGACATCAAATCAAATTTGGCATTGGTGGTGACAGGTTTGTAAAAGACAAATATATTAGAATGAACTTTTTTTTTTTGATCGGTAATATATTAGAATGAACTTGACAGCTGATACGTATGAACCAATACAATCACCCTTCCAAAGAAATAGGTAGGGAGAGCCTGTCTCAAGACAACCTAAACCGTCACGCAGCCGTTTTGCCAAGACGTTCCTTCTCAAAAGTGCCTAAACCGTCACGCAGCCGTTCTGCCAAGAGCGTTTCTTCTCAAAAGTTACCTGTGAATAAGACAGAGAGAAGAGACAAGGGGAAAAATGAATACTGCAATAACTGAAAAGTCAGTTTGAATGCATATCTCAGAGCAAGAAAACCTCAAGATTCTGATTCTGAGTAACTCGAAGTCTATAACATGTAGAGAATACACGTTTATGACTGACTATCCCCTTTCTCTCTCAGAGCCTTCACTCACTGTTGTCTTCTACCTCTTAACTCTCAGATTCTTTTTGATTCAGCTTCAGAATTGGGCTTTAATGGATGATATATTCTGTTATTTATAAGGAATTTAGCCTCTCAGAGTCAGACAAATGTCACTCAGTCCAGTGTCCAGAGAGGAGTTTATAAATATCCCCATGCATAAAACATATCCTAAAAGTCACATGTATTTCAACACGCCTAAGTTATTTCCAGAGAGAAGGATGAGTCATTCATATCTTTAAAACTTGCTCTGTGATAGGTTGCTTTAGACCTTGAGGAACACGTATTGAATGACACGTATTAATGCAATATAAATCTAAAAGCAACATCACCATTCTTACCGTCATTCTAGATTAAGACAAAACCCCCTTTAGATAAGTCATACAACATATATTATAAGTAACTGAGGTTTTATCACGTGCTGTCTATTTCTGATAAATCCATCTCAATCAGACTTTAAGGAGTCACTTCAATGTCATAAATACCTTTATGAATTCCCATATTTCGAAGGAACTCCCTTTGGCGGCTATCATCCTTCGAAGGAAACCAAAAATAACTATATACTTACAAGGTAACCAGTATATTCTCGAATTACCTATATAGAAAACTTGAAACTGAGTTTCTCATCAAGGAACTCATTTTTATGATCAATAGTCCCTGTGAAGAAGAGTTTGTTTTGGAGTTCTTTAAGGTTCATAGCTACAGTAACCAATTCGAGTGCCTTCTATTCAGAAGTAAATACATTCCCTTGTGAATTCCTTTGAAGTAAAGTGAGAGGAAGTTTCTCAACGTCCATAGGAAACCTGTCTTCAGGAAATACATCTGGAGATAGCGTGAATTCGACTTCTGAAGCTCTTTCCACTGGGAATTTACTTCCAAAAGTCAAAGTCTATCAAAACTATAACTCGAAGTCAATCCCTTAGGATGAATAAGAGTGGCTTCGCGTCTTACTTTGTGATTCAGATGCATATAAGAGTGCATTCGGGGGGTAAACCCAAATCTTTGTCCTTCGGAAGGAACAAAATCAGTCCTTTTGAGGGTGACTAACCCTTGACGAATCAACCATCTCAGGGTGGTTAGCCCCGAATTCACTTTAGTAGGAGGAAATCTACCTCCTTCAAGTTCACAATCTGGAGGTGGTTAGCCTTCGAGTTCACCATCTGGTGGTGGTTGGGCTTCGAATTTATCATCTGAAGGTGGTTGGTCTTCGAATTAACCATCTGGAGGTGGTTAGCCTTGAGTTTGCCTTCGAATTCGTCTCAGCAGGAGAAAATATACCTGCTTCGTGATTCTTTCAAGACAAAACATGATAAATGGTCCTTCGAAGTCTATTGATATGATCCGAGAGTGACTTCTTAGTTAGAAGGCATATAAAGTTCCCTCGAAGATCTTTCTTCAAGTGAAGTACCTTTGAAATGTAAAGGTAATACAAGAAAATCACTCGAAGTCTTTTCTAGAGAATGAGTAGGTGTGACTTCGAGGTTTTATTTGAAGTTTCATATGTTTGAGAAGTCCATTAGGGTTAGTATGCCCCTGTATCTGTCCTTTGAGAGGAATAAGGTCCTTTAGAAGGAAAGGAGAAATCCCTATTCCTTCGGTCATTCAAAAGGCAATATGTCGTAGGAATACAAATCCTTATCCTTTTGAACTTTCAAAAGAAAGCTAGCCCGTGTTTGTTAAGTTTGGGACACGTGGCGTTCCCCCACAAGCTGGAATTCATAAAGGTTGCTTCTCCAACAAGCTTTCTTTTTTGGTGATAAGGGCGGTCAGGTATCTCTAAGCCGTTTCAAATATCACATTTTTACCAAACGGTCCAATCAACGTGCAGCATGTTGTTGACAATTGGGACGTGAGAGACGGCTGTGCGAAGTTACAGCTTTATTGAATGATTCAATGTATGCGGCTATACCCAGTAAACATGCACACGCACTTTTAAGATAATGCCACGTGTTTAGTGGGATTAATTAGGCCACCTGATCACCAACATCAGCATAGTACCTTATGATATGGACCCTAAACCATTATTTTGATCTTAGATGTTTCTCTTATTCTTTAGCTATAGTGGCGATTACTTGTAGGGGTCTAAACTTCTTGCTACTTTCAAAGAGTGTTTTATAATATCTGAAACCAAATATAAACTCTTAAGTTTTATGTAGTCTTTCTGAATATCTGGATAAGTGGTTTTCTCGATGGCAGTTAATTATGTTGGATTATGAAGGCGTCCTGTAATGCCTGAAAGTATTTAAAAACACAAATCCAAATCCGATCAAAAAATAAAAACTTAGAAACTAACCATTCATATTGTTAGTAATAAACTATGCTTCAAAGTTGTCATTCACTGAGTATTAAACTGGCTTAAGGTGGTATTGTGGCATTTTGAAGTAATTGGTTTCTGTCAATTGTATTTATTGTAGGTCAAAGATGTGTTCTTAAGATGGATCACCATTGCATATGGGTTGTGAATTGTGTGGGAGTACGCAACTACAAATTCTTTCTTCTTTTCTTGGTAACTTCATTCTCTTTTTGTGCGTTTACACCAAAAAAAAAGGTTATGGACCAGTTTTTCTTTTTAGTTGTACTATAAGGATGAGAAATACATCGAATTGGTAGAAATTGACTTTTGGCTTTAGTCAGATCTTACATCCTTTTCTGCGTTTCAATCTTAGTTTAGTAAAATAGAACATTTTATAATAGTCGTTTACCAAAAAACAAAAAATTATAATAGTTCCTAAGATTAATAAATGGAACATAACAATGATCATATTTGGCCTCATTTATCCCGCTTAAGTATGCATCATAGATTCACATTCTATTTGCAATTGAGTTACTTCAGTTTGCTGCTTAGCTGTATACATTTCTGGAGACGATACTGGATACTCTTGTGTTGCTGCCACGTTTCATTAAACTCTTTGGAGTAGCCAGGAACCATTCTGCCGCTCCCGCCAATCTTGCTATAATTGTTTTGGCTTTTGGTAAATTGTCTTTGCTACATTGGTTATTGTGATCTCTGATTATTAGTTATACATTTTTGTTGTTTCTGTCCTTACATGTTGATTTCTTATTGCAGTTGTTAATTTAGCTTTTGCTTTGAGCCTTCTATGTTTTCTGGTTATGCATGCATCTTTGCTGTCAAGCAATACCACTACAATAGAGGTAATCATTTTACTTTACTTGCATGGTAAGAGAACATTATCATTCATGACAGTCGGTGCTATCTTGTGTTACGAGTATATTAGTGATGCCACATTTGGGTACTTATGCAACAGTGCTAATAAAATCATGGTCATATATGTTATTGCTATTGCATGAGAGCACAATATCAAAATTTATATGTCAAGAATACTTAAGAAACTAGTTGTTTCCCCTTATCTGTTAATAATTGAAATTGATATTTCAGGTTTATGAGAAAAAGAGAGCGGACAGTTGGAAGTATGACTTGGGCTGGAAGAATAATTTCGAGCAGGTGGAATTCTACCTAACAAAGTCTCCTAATTCATTTATCTTGTGTTTATGTCTCATTTTCTGATCCTTATAAACCATTATATTTCACCCAAGGTATTTGGCACAAAGAAGGTATTATGGTTTTTCCCATTGGTTTCAAAGGAGGATTTAGAGAATATACCTGCACTTCAAGGCATGGATTTCCCAATTCGTTCGGATGTTGAGGTTTGATGCATGGTGAGTTACTCACATTCCGGCAACAGTGATGACTAGTGTGTACTATAATGTGTTCAATCTATTATGTTTTACATTAGGTTATGAAAATATATTTTATATTATATTTCACAAATTAGGTTCTGAAAAGTTGTACATAAAACTTCTGGCTCAAAATTATCTTTTTTGTACATTTACTAACTGAAGATAATTTCAGAATTCGGATAACTGCTTAAACGTATATATGCCCTCACATCCTTGGTCCACTTGAAAGGCTTTATTGGGTCAAATCACCCAATAAGAGGGTCCGACACTCTTGTATTAACCAAGTCAAAATTGCAGCATCAGATGATCCCAACTAACCAAACTGATTAATCATATTCCTGTGGATAGTCATAGGAAATGTAATCCATCTTGTAATGCATCCAAGAGCCATCTTATAGGATGGCCAGGCCCATATATCTGATGATATTGAATTTGAGAGAGGCTTTTTCATAATCGTTGGAAAATCAAATTGATAGGAGATAGCACAGCAGGGCTCATAATCCAGAAATGTACTTAGTTTCAATGGCTATTCCTTTAATAGTTGACTTTTATAATTTAGACATGCAAAGCTAAGTTTTCTAATAACTTTCTGAATACGATTAAGGGAATGTACTTACATGAAGAGCATCATGGAATATGGCCTAATTGTTTTCCAATGCATGGCTTGGGAAAGACTTCCACGTGGACATTGATTGAAGTGGATTTATAAGCTATTCATAATGTATTTGGTTCCATAAGTGTAGTTCGACTGAAATAGCCCATGTCAATTTCTCATAACTACAAAGAAGAAAAAGAAAAGGAAAAGTTCTTACTATTTCAGATTTTAGAAAGTCTAGTTTATTGTATATTTATATGCATGTAAAAGTTAGAAATCTATAGCTTAATTCTAGCATTGTTTTTTTTTTTTTAAATAGATTTTGAATACTACATGCACCATCCCAAGCATGCAACTTGACATCTTTTCACAATGCATGAGATCCACATCAAGTACAATTGAAGCGTCTCTCTATAAACACATGAATAATCATGCTGACCAAAAACATCAGTTGATGCAATGGATTTATATTGGCACAAATTTAGGATTCTTAGTGTCATACACAGGGTGAGTGGTATAACCTTTTATTTATATTTAAAAAAAAAATAAAAGGATTTTCCACTAAAAGAGTTGGGTTAGCAACTTCCATTTTATTAGACGAAATTTGCTTTACATATTTCTGTAAACTATTTATGTCGAGAAGCATTTCAGGGGAAACACGGATGCCTGTTTGATGTGATGATGGTCAATGGGAGGTTTTGTTGGTTCTGGGTTCAAGCTGAATAAGAAGTACTATTCCTCCTCCCATCTTCTCTTCTACAAAAGTCTTGGCATTTCATCATCTGACAGGTGCATGATTGTAACATCAGATTAAGTTAATATCCGAGTTTGTTGCATAACATAGAGTCAAGCTACAACGAGCTCAAGTTGGGATTGGTTCAGTTTACAAAAGATATGGACCTTACCTGAACGGGTATACATTATTCATCAACATTGGAAAGAACAAGGAAATTTTTAGGTCAGAAGGAAGATTTGAAGGAAAAAGAATTCATTAGTGTCAAAGGATAGGGTATTGATGTGGGCCTCAAAGATGAGGACAGGTTATATGATAGAGAAAGCCGCAGAGAAGAAGATAGTTTCTAAGGATTATTATGCGTTATTGTTAAATTCTTATACATCCGAAGATGAATGAAAACTTGAGATTGTGTTGAGTCTGATGATTTTCGTTTTATTTTTTTGATCAGAAAAGAGATTATTATTGATAACCAGGTACAGATCATATCATTGAGACGGTCTCTATCAAGACCAAATATTATTATTGATAACCAGGTACAGATGATCATATCATTGAGGTGAGTCTCAATCAAGACCTGGGATGAGTCTGGCCTTTACTAGGAATCAAAAGGAGAATATTCGTTTGCTGCTTTACACAGGAACAGTCTCAATAGAGACCAAAGGTTATTATAGATACTAATGATTGTTGTCGGGTCTATCTGGTCAAACTTGCAGCCTAACCATTTAAGGGGAGATGGCACTGGTCTGGCCTGGCTCGGCCTGGTAAGGTTATAGTGCCAGGTCCTGGGCTGATGTTCCATTGCATGACACAGGCACGAGCACGGCTGCATTATTGGCCAGATTGTAGGCAAAAGCATGGGTTCAGCCCAGCATGACAATAATTGTACCTTATACCAGACTGGGCCTGGGCCCCCAAAATTATGCAAGGCACGGCACGAGCCGTTGGATATCGCAGGTTCCGTGTAGAGACTGGTCATACAGTCACAGTGGGATTCCCCTCTGTCCCCACACGGAAGCAACGCGGGTTCTCAGGTTATCGTGGGATGCTGCTAAACTTAGAAATCATTTTTCGTATTTCTTTCAACTCTCTGTTTGTCTGCTCTTATCTTATTGATCTACAGCGTTTCACATAGTAATAATGGCCGTAACTTGGTCTATGGAACACTCCCAGTACGAAAGAGACTCATCATGTGGACATTTCTCAATTATTGCTCTACTATCCCTATCTGATTTTATCCCTATCTTAGAGCCCCAGTGATTTGACCACGTACGTGTTCACAAGAGGGATATGATAGTAAATTCGAAAAAAGAATAAGGACAAGATTGTCCAGAGAAAACTATAGCAAATCTTGAGCCACAGGCCGTGGCGGTTTGTTTGGTTGTGGGGTGGAGATGTTTGGTAGGACCCGCGCAACATTATTCCATCTCATCTCTTTTTTCTTTTTCTTTTTTGGTTATAATTATCCTCCAATCAACTTTTCTTTTTATCTTTGTATGCAAATTTCTACAAATATCGAAGAAACCGCTAAGAAAAGTTGGCAGTAGTTTACTAGTAGAGCAGAGAGAAGCGGTTGTTTGCTGCAGGAGGAAGCAGTAGAGAGAGAGAGAGAGAGAGAGAGAGAGATGAATGCGAGGAGGGTTACCAGAGTAGGAAAGTATGAATTAGGTAAAACACTGGGTGAAGGCAGCTTCGCCAAGGTGAAGTTCGCAAGGAATGTTGAGACGGGTCACAGCGTTGCCATCAAGGTTCTCCACAAGGATCAACTCCTCCGTCACAAGATGGTCGAACAGGTACCTCCTCTTTCTCTCTCTTTCTTAAACAAACAGGAATGTTCATTGACAGTGCGAAATAGATTAATCGGATTCTTTTGGTTGTATATCTCTATATTAATACGTTCATTCATAGAATTCAGGTGGTTTCTTGTGCCTATGTAAATTTCTTTTTTTCTTCTTCTTTTTTTTTTTTTTTTGCTAGATAAAAAGAGAAATATCAACCATGAAGCTAATCAAGCATCCAAATGTAATCAAAATCTACGAGGTATATGCACTCTCTCTCTCTCTGATTTTTTTTTTTTTTTGAAGTTAAACATTTCATGATAATTGTTGATCTGAATTTAATGTTACAATGGTGTTATCTTTCAGTCGTTTTAACAGGCTTCTTTTTCTGCTTCTTACTTTTGACAAAGTTAAATAAATTATAATAATCTTAATGTTTAATTTGATGCAATAATAAAATACTTATGGAAATAATATTGAAACTTAATTAATGAACTAGCATAGTGGGGTTAAAGCTGTTTTTAATGGCAATTGGCAATAACCATTGATAATGCTTGTTATTTAGATTTGTAGACAGTCCCTATTATACAAAATGTCTTAATTTGGGTTTTTTGTGAGTACAGAGCATGGTTTCAAGGATCGGCAGATACAGGTCTATACCGTCCGGTCCGGTTCCAACCCGAGATGCATCGCCGGGTTATGGACCAGCAGTCTGGTGACCGGTCCGTGACCGGTCCTGCCGGTCCGTGACCGGTCCTGCCGGTCCGTGACCGGTTCTGGCGGTCCGACGACCAGTCCCTCCAGTCCGGCGTCCAGTACCGTCGGTTCGGCAACCGATACCGCCGGTCCTGCGACCGGTCCCGTCGATCCCACCGGTTCGGCGACCAGTCCTGCAGGTCTTGTGACCGATCCTGACCGGTCCGGCGCCGGTCTGAAATTTTGAAATTTTTTTTTTCTTTTCTGTACTGAAACCGGACCGGCCGGTACCAGTCCGGACCGGTTCCGGTCTTTAAAACCTTGGTACCGAGTTTAGTAGCAATTGGGTAGTTTGAATTGATGAGTTACATTTATTTTGTCAGCGTTAGTATGGCGAGTATTGTTCATGAAAGCAAAGGGGAACTGACTACAGATGTTAGTCTTACAATGGGATAGTTTGAATTTATGACTACGTCAATAGATAGTTTACACCTTATGAGAAGAGAAGGAAATATTATTTTTTATCAACACTACATATGCTTATTTAAATCGACATGTATGTATTTTGTAGCACAGATGACACTGGCTTCTTGCTCAGTTTGTCTCATGAATTATACAGTACATCTAATCCACAAGTAATTTTATGTCAGAAATAAATTGATATCATTGTTGCAGCTTGTACCTGTAAAAAATGTACGTAACATCTATGCTTCTGTATAGGTTATGGCAAGCAAGACAAGGATTTACATTGTGCTTGAGTTTGTTGATGGAGGGGAGCTCTTTGACAAAATAGTAAGGCATTGTTGCTTGAGTTTTTTAATTTTTGAGAACCTTGATAGTTTTAATCATGCATAAAATATTAAGTGCAGCATTAGCATACGAATCTAAGCATGTGGATAAACTCATATCTTCCTATTCATGTGTACATATGCTATGCTTTATATGTGTACCCATTTCATGGTTATGAAAGAGTCGTCTGTTAAGCCTATAGCTGAATGTATAGTTGTTTCAGTGACAGTCTCTCTGTTTTAATTTCCATATGTTTTGTTTGTATTCTCGCATACATATTTTTTTTTTGAGTAATAATGCATGTGTAAGAAGTGGGCATGCATCTTGTATTTCTATTAGTAACCTTCCTTAGCGGTTGTTTGACTAATAGGTCAACAATGGGAGACTTAAGGAGGACGAAGCAAGGAGATATTTTCAGCAGCTCATTAATGCTGTGGATTACTGCCATAGCAGGGGTGTTTACCACAGAGATTTGAAGGTTTAACATACTTTCATGAATTAATAGTACCCAACTCTCTATTTCTTATTCCAGGGTTGGGGTAGGGGGAGGGTTTGGGTCTGTTGGGAATTTGGGTTTCTTTGGCTAATATGATCGTATGACGCTCACACCCTATAATTAAATTACAACTTTTACTTCTTTTGCAGCCTGAAAATTTACTTCTGGACTCCTGTGGTGTTCTTAAAGTTTCCGACTTTGGATTGAGTGCATTGTCCCAGCAAGTACGGGTAAGTTTAGTCTTTCTTGTTGCAAATATCCACGAGGTCTACTTGATGAAAGAGTAGGCTGAACTGCAGAGCATGTTCATATAAACCATGGGTGGAATTTTGTGGATGAAGTTGAGTAATATGTTCAAATTGGAACTGCATTAAAAATTTAAGATGTTGTGCTTAGTATTTCAATTTCTTGTGGTTTCTGATCAAATATAGAAAAATTAGAAAAGTCAAATGATGGTATGTTATTCCAAATTACTAGCTCTATAATAATGCAGTAAAAATAGTTAGGGTGGCCATTAAAATTTCAATGTGAAAATGTGACATGCCAGGACCATTATTTGCAAGGAGATAAATTGCCTTTTGTAAAATGGGAAAGTCAAGGAAAAAAGAACTGGCTATTGGGAGTTCCTCCCAATCCAAAGGTGATTGAATGGGAAGATAGTTCTTTTATTTTAGAGAGTTAAACTACTGCTTGATTTATTTAGCGAAATTCATTTAGACCTACAAAATGGTGCAGAAGCAATGTGCTAAAACTGTCGAAACAATTGGGGCTTAATTCATGATAGTATTCTTGTAAAATCATGGAATTTGTACATGAATGCATAGGCATCTTCCATCGAGTATTGTTCTTTCTGTATTTTAGAGATTTTCTGTATGCCTTAGAAAACTTCCGATTATTATAAGCAAAATATTTAGAAACAATTTTCTATGTAGAATTGAAAATAAATTTCATTAAGCTGGTTTCCATTTACAGATCTTTGAGTGTATCTGTTTCCATAATAGGAACATCCTTTCTAGAGATGTATTCTTTTTTACAGTTCATTAAGCTGTAATTCTCCCTTGGTTCTCTTTTCTTGTCATTTGAGAAATTATTCAGACAATACCCTCTGTACACAATAAGAAGGCAAACCTTCTGATTGATATTCTTATTATTTTAGGAAGATGGGCTACTTCACACTGCCTGTGGGACCCCGAATTATGTTGCTCCTGAGGTATCTACTAGTATCTTTTATGTCACTATGAAACTTGCTAATTGCATTGATGCATCTTTTACCCTTTTGATTTCTCAAGTTTTTGACACTGCTTCCATCAGGTGCTTGATGATAAAGGTTATGATGGTACAACAGCTGATATCTGGTCATGTGGTGTCATCCTTTTTGTTCTTATGGCTGGGTACTTGCCTTTTGATGAATCGAATCTTGCGTCTTTGTATAGGAAGGTAACTACTTTTTATATTATTCTTACTCAATTATTTCACACTGAGAATCTCATGCAAACACTTTAGCATGTCTACTCAAACTGCAGATCTTTGAGGCTGATTTCACATGCCCTTCATGGTTTTCATTGAGTGCCAAACAATTTATCAAGCGTATTCTTGACCCAAATCCTTTTACAGTAAGCACCGAAATCCACAAAGTTAATGGTTTAAATTTTCTGACGTGCTTTTTACTTTTTTTTTTTTTTTGCCTATTTTGCTTTTGAGCATTTATTACAGTGAATTGTAACTTCTCCCCCCCTCCCCCCGAAAGTGTAACTTGATGGCTGGGTACTTACAGTGAAGTGTAAATTGATGTGTAGATGGATGTATGGATTCTTTAAACAAATCCAGGCAGGTTGTCATGTACACATTATGAGGATGCTGAAATGTTGATATTATCTGTTTGCAGCGGATAACAATTCCAGAAATCCTAGAAAATGAATGGTTTAAGAAAGGATATAGGCCGCCAGACTTTGAACAGGGAGACAATGTGAGCCTTGATGATATAGATGCTGTTTTCAATGACTCGGAGGTATGATTCCTCAGTCATGTTTCTGCCTAATCCACAGATGAGACCGATAAGCTTGTTGAAAATGTGCCCAATCCTGTATTTTTATTTGGATTCTTTCACAAAAGATGCAACTTCAGTGTGGCGTGCGTCCTACACAGTTCTCTGGCTATCAAGTCAAACGCAGATAGAAGCATGAAAACAAGTCCACCTAAACTTCATTTCCTTTTTGCAGGAATATCTTGTAACAGAAAAGAAGGAGAGACCTGCCTCTATGAATGCCTTTGAGCTTATTTCTAGGTCGCAGAGTTTCAATCTTGAAAATTTGTTTGAGAAGCA
>JAUPMG010000020.1:14635074-14653065 GCA_031762675.1 Pachysandra terminalis
GTAATTATCCTTCTAGTTTAATTCTAATTAGTAACTCTTTCTAATTTATCTTTCTATCTTAGAATCCTTCTAGAACTAATCCACACATTTTTCACTTATTAAATTAATCCTATATAATTTAAGCCCACTATTTAAGCCCGTTAGATTAATTAAGTTATCAAGCCCATTACTTAATTAAGCCCACCTCACTAATTAATCTAGCCTATTAACCAAAGTAATGTCCCATTCGTCCAATATAAAGTCCAACCCAAATTAAGTTTTAAGAAATTACAATACACTCTCCAACCATTTCATTAATTATGTTTTGACCCCCAATTCCATAATTAGATTACAATTAAATCATTTCTTCTGGTTTAGGGTCACTACACACCTGACATTTCGGCATCCTTTCCCTTTTGACTCCTTCTTTGTCTTATTTACAGATCACATTCAGAAATAAACGCTCTAGATAGAATGATTGCGTGACAGTTTAGGCTATCTTGAGACAAACTCTTCAGACTTTATCTCTGTTGATGCTTTTGTATTAGTGAATTCAAACTTTATTGAATAAGGAATTCGAATTTCGGATTGTTACAAATTCTGCATCACCAGTGTCAAAACATGATCCAATCCACTTGTTATTTGGTCGACAGGTCTGGTTCAGTGCTTCAAGTAATGAGATTGGTACAGTTCAAATTGGGAGATTTAGGCTACATTTGGCCCGGCTTATATAAGTACTTATTGCAGCTTATAGCTTATATAAGCACTTTTAAAATTAATTGTGTGTTTGATAGTGCTTATGGGTAAGTGCTTACCCATAAGCACTAGAGGAAGGCTACCCAAAAGGAGAAACAGCTTCTCCCAAGCTCTTATGCGTTCCACTTCGAAATGTATTGGGAGGAGATGTTTTCACTTAGAGACGTTTATAATGCCTATTTGACCCCCTAAACTTTCAAAATCACTTAAATAAATATATTTAACAAACGCTTTTTGCTTCAAGTAAGCAGCTTATTGTTGTTGTGGATAAGTGCTCCTATTGAGCCACTTAAGCACAAAGCGGGCCAAACGCAGCCTTAAACCCACTAAAGATGGATGTATTCGGGTTCAGCCCTCAACCAGACAGATTATTTAAAACCCGTTAACATCTTGAGCCACCAACCCAACGGTCCCAAGCCAATCCATTGCCTGAGAAAGGGTGCGAAACTTGGAATTTAGGTTCAAAATCGATCGCATGGCACACAAATGAGCGAAAGCATTAATAAGTGCTTTGATCACTCATTTTCTTTTGAAGCCTTTGAACAAACAAGACCTGCGCAGAGGAATTTGCTGTTGTTTTGGGTCGTGTTATCCGCAATCGCCCATTTCAATCTGATCTGAAACAAAAGGGGAAAGATGGGGTACGTTCTGAGAGTGAGGCTGTCGTCGTTCTTCGCCGGAGCTGCCACGGCATCGGCTGTGGGTCTGTATATCCTTCACCGGGATTACAAGGTTGCCCACGAAGCCATTTCTCATCAGGTTCACCCTCAATCATCATCTTAATTCAAGGATTTTCTCTTTTCTTCTGATAGTGCGCGCGTGTTCTTCTTCCTGTGTTATCTTTATGTGCATTTGGGTATCTTTAGGTTTCCAATCAAATCAACATTTGCTTTTATTGTCCAAATTGATGCTAACCTTGGAGGAGACGTTGGCTTATAATGTGTTCAAGAATACCATATTGATTTGGGTGTTTATTCAAGATGCCCTGAAGCAGAATTTCCTAATCTGGGTATCGTAATTTGAACATTTTCGAGTAGATAAGATCATGTGCTTTACTGATCAAATTACTAGAATATACTGAAGACTGTGTATCTCACTGTCTTAACGGGTTCATTGTTTGTAGGTTGCATGTAATTGTGTTTTTATCGGTTAACACATTTTAAAGCATAAACGATTCTCATCTCTTTCTATCTTTCTATTTTGTTTCAGATACAAGCTTCTCCTTATTACCAAAATCTTCCATTACTTGCCTAATAGTGAGAAAATATAAGGTCTAATCCTATAATCACTAGGTCAATTTCTGTATCTGTCCAGACATTATTTATACCAGTAAAGGATTTCATTTTGGATATATTCTCCTATTGAACCATATAAATCTGCTCAGGCAATTGGCAATAGTTGCAAGAATTAGATTGATTTAAATGATATTAACAACTAGAGAGTACCTCTATTCTATGGCATAATTGACTTGGATCAATGATGTAGTTTGATGGCACAGACTTCGGTTATCGATTTTGGTGGTCGGGAAGATGGAAAGATAGGTTTAACAACTGTGAAATACCTGGAAATATGACATCAGATACATCATTATTCTCCAATACTTGGCTCACCTTATGAATGCTTCCTATGTATGAGATCTTGTTATAGACAGAATGCTAATTGTGTAGTTAGTTTATGTGACCTTATGAAGGACATTAATGTATGCACTCAATTTGGGGCTTCTCTTCCATGAAGTATTATCACACACCAGGCATCATTATGGAAATAATTGGGATTTAGTTATTCATGATATGTGAAATTGATTCTCAAGTTCAGTTTACAAATTTTGAAATACATTGTGCTCTTCACGGTTTATGTAGTAGGCTTATTCAGTTAGATCATTTGGGAGTCGTGATTTTCTGATGTAGACCAGGCAGTTCTTTCAGATACGTAATGGAGTTTAATAGCTGAAAAAGGTAGAGAGCAGAAGCTTTAAGGAACAGAATTTTTTGCTTTTAACAAAAGATTAAAAAAAAGTAGTAAAATGCAAGAGAATAGGGAGAAGAAGAGAGAAACTAATGGGGAGAATTGAAGAAAGTAAAAATAGTAAATACACTATAATTTATAAGAGGCTGGAAGGAACTTTTTGCATGCTGTTAGTTTGTGTGATCTCTCTGCTTTTCTGTTAAAGTTTACTTTTCTTAATCAAATAATATGCATGAAAATGGACCATCTTTTTGGAATACTGAATTGGTAATTAGCTCCAGAACTCTTTAGATTGTAAAGGGATACAACTACCAAAAGGGAAAGCATTGAAATACTTTCCCCAAAACTAGATAGTGTTAAACTTTATTAAAAGAAGAACATGTAGAAAAAGCAAATTTCAACCATAACCATTGGCTTCATCTTCCATAAGTTAAAGCTTCCCTTACACATGTAATATGTATTATAGAAGATAATCAACCCTTATTAGTTAGATAACATCTTATCTAATTATCTATTGTAAATTCAAATTTCAAAATTATTGGAAAGTGTCCAGCAAATGCTGGACTCTTGTATTACCTCATATTTAAAATATAACGTCCAACTCAATTGTGAATTGAGCCATTTAAATCATTCTCTGGACTTTACATGGTATCAGAGTCTTGAGTGACTAACGTCTTCCATTTTTATTTCTTATTTAATTAAATTTTTTTTGCTCTTCTTCCAAGCAATGGACTCCATTAAAACAATTGCTATTGCATCCTCCTCTTCATCTTCCATGGCTGGTCTCTCCTCACCTATTGGAAATATACAACATCATGTATCCATTAAGTAGGATCGTGGCAACTACCTTCCGTGAAAATCTCAGTTTCCACCAATACTACGTGCACATGATCTTGAAGGCTTTGTTAATGGTTCTATACCATGCCCTCCAAGGTTTACTCAACATCAGGATGGCACGTTCACATCTGAATTTAATCTAGCCTTCTTAGCTTGGCAACGACAAGATCAACTTATTTTGAGTTGGCTTGTTTCCTCCTTGACAGACAGAGTCTTAACACACCTTGTTGGACTCTCCACTGCTAGAGAAGCATGAACGGCTCTTGAGAAAATGTTCTCGTCTCAATCACGGGATCGTTTCATGCAGTTGAAGCTCCACCTGCAATCTCTTAAGAAAGGAAGCTTATCCATGACAGATTACCTGCAACGAGCCAAGTCCCTAGCAGACTCTCTTGCAGCTGTTGCTCAACCTGTTCCAAACACTGATCTGGTTCTTTATATATTGGATGGTCTTGGCCCCCAATATGAAGCCTTTATCACGTCCATTACTACCAGGATCTAGACAACGGGCATTGATGAGCTCTATGATTTTCTCCTCACTCAAGAGATGCGATTTGAGCCAATCTCTCTTAATGAGATTTCATATGGTATTCTTCCTTTTGCTAATGTTGCCACTCGTCAACATAATGGATCATCCCAACGCTCCAATCGTCAAAGACAGTATCACAATCCCAATCAGAGGGGTCGTGGGAGGGGACGTGGTCGGTCTTACCAATCCACTTATGGTGATTGGTTTCATTCATCTCAGCGTCCAACCAATCCCTGCCAAGTGTGTAATTGACCAGGACATACAGCACTGCAATGTTACCACAGGTTTGATCACTCTTATCAGGGTAACTCATCTACCTCTCTTGCTGCACTCCTTGCTACACAACAATCGTCTGCTGATCAACATTGGTACCCAGACTCTGGGGATACGAATCACCTGACAGCCAATCTTTCTAATCTCTCCATGGGATCTGAATATCATGGTGGTGATCAAATCCGTGTCGGTAATGGAGCAGGTTTGAAGATCTATAACATTGGTTCCTCTATCCTTCGCACTCCCAATGCCTCTTTTTCTCTTAAAAATATTCTGCATGTTCCTGATATTTCCAAGAACTTAATTGCAGTCCGTCAGTTCACTGTAGATAATGATCTAATTTTTGAGTTTCACCCTCATTTTTGTGTTGTTAAGGACCGTCAAATGGGGAAGAAACTGTGCCAAGGACAACAAAGGATGGTCTCTATCAGCTACCTAGTCTTGACAAGCCAAAGAATAACGATTCCAGACAGTCAGTTTTTGTTGGGGAACGTGTTACTTCCACTATCTGGCATCATCGCTTTGGACATCCAACTAGCAAGATTAGTTAGAAAATAATCTCCAACAATGGCTTATCAGTTTAGAAGAATAAAATCACCAGTATTTGTTCGGCATGTCAACTAGGAAAGAGTCATCGTTTACCGTTTACTTCTTCTATTTTTATGTCATCTCAACCATTGGATTTAATATTTTCAGATGTATGGGGCCTTGCCCCTTATTCCTTCTGTGAATGGATTCAAATATTATATCCATTTTATTGATGATTTTAGTAAGTTTACATGGATATTTCCGCTTGCTCGTAAATCTGATGCGTTGGATGTCTGTTTACGGTTTAAAGTCAATGTTGAGAACACTTTTGGACAAACAATTAAGGCATTACAGACGGATTGGGGTGTAGAATATAGAAAGTTTGTTTCTTTTTTGAATTCCAATGGAATTACACATCGTGTTTCATGCCCACACACCCATGAACAAAATGGGTCTGCTGAACGGAAACACAAGCACATAGTGGAAACTGGTCTAACACTAATGGCCCATGCATCTGTACCCCTCGTTTACTGGGATGAGGCGTTTATTACGGCAGTATATTTAATTAATCGATTACCATCATCAGTCATTTAGAATCAATATCCATGGGTTCGCCTCTATAATACCAAACCCAATTATTCGTTGTTACGGGTTTTGGTTGTGCTTGCTATCCATATTTGAGACCGTATAATAGGAACAAGTTACAATTCCGATCAGTAAAATGTGTATTCTTGGGGTACAGTCAATCTCATCGGGGTTATCGATGACTCTACATGCCGTCTGATCGCATTTATATTTGTCGTCATGTCATATTTGACTAACAAGATTTCCCTTTGCAGGTATTATTCACGCCGAATCATCAAGTGCAAACCCGGATCCTATTGCCACTTTTATCAATGTTCCGTGTAGCGTCAATCGTGGGTTGCAACCCATGGAGAATTCTTTGCTTCAAGTGCCACCTCATCTTCAAATGCCAACACAGCAAAGTACGAGTAGTGGGGTTCAATATGACTTGCGTGTACACATGGGTGTTCCATTGAGAGTTTCTAGATCAGTCCAACAAGTCTCACCAAATTTTGTGCAATATTCTTCTCCACAAAATTCAAATATGGACACCTCACATTCTACACCATGTGGCAACTCTAATTCGGATCATTCAATCTCTCCATAAATCTCGTTGAACCCAACGTCTAATTCAAATCCTTTATCATCTCCTAAAATCTTGTTTGATCCCACTCCCACCTCTTACGCACCTTCCAATTCAGTTGTTGCGACCTCAATAGTCCCATTTCCTTCAAACTTGCTATCCCCTTCATACACATCTTCATCTCCACGTGTCCACTCTCCAACAACTCCAAGCCTATCCCAACTACTTGACCCAACCTCCCAACATGGCAAGCATATCCCATATCCCTTAATTCTTGACCGAGTGGGTCCCATGAGAGAATTTGTTGTTAATTCGAAGGAGAATACCAACTTGGTTGACTCATCACAACCAATCTCACGTACCAATTCTCTTGTTGATTCTCTCATTGCTCCGCTAATCAACCTTGTTGTCAATCTCGACTCCACTTTGGGTGACCAACGAAATCAGTCCTTATCTAACCATCCAATGATCACGAGATCTAAAGATGGCTTCTGTAGACCAATGGCACTCTGTTCTACTCGTCATCCTCTTGCTCTCGTTTCTTCTCTCTCATCTACTACAGAACCGACTTGCTTCACCCAAGCTTCAAAGGATCCTTAATGGCGAATGGCTTTGGTTGATGAATATAATGCTCTACTGAAGAATGGCACCTGGAACCTAGTTCCCCCACACCGTCTATGAATATCATTGGTTGTAAGTGGATATTTAAGCTGAAAGGGAGAACGGATGGTGCTATTGATCGGCACAAAGCTCGTTTGGTTGCAAAGGGTTTTACACAGCAAGTTGGCATTGACTATGTTGAGACTTTCAGTCCTGTAGTTGAACAAACTACAGTCCGATTGGTTTTCAATCGCAGTTTCCTTGGGTTGGACAATACGCCAACTAGATGTCAGCAATGCCTTCCTACATGGCATCTTATGTGAAGATGTTTTCATGAAGCAACCTCAAGGTTTTGTACATCCCAGATTTCCAAGCCATGTTTGCAAGTTAACAAAGCTCTATATGGCTTGAAACAAGCACCTCGAGCCTGGTATCATCGACTTAGTACTTTTCTATTTGAGTTTGGCTTTGTGAGTTCTAAGACTAATACCTCACCTTTTATCTTTCGGAGAGGGACAACTACTCTTTATCTACTTGTCTATGTCGACGATATCCTTCTTACAAGAAATAATCTTGAAATGATGTCTACACTTCTTCAAGCATTGGGGAAGGAATTTGCAATGAAAGATCTGGGCAAATTGTCTTATTTTCTTGGAGTATAAGTCTAATATGTCCCACAACGAGTTATATTGTGTCAAACAAAATATATTGCGGATCTTCTTAAAAGGGCTAACATGGATTGTGTTAAAAACCCCCCTTTTTTGTAGTGCATGTTCAACTCCAATGATTACAGGTGTAGTGACCCATGCCCTGAAATTATAATCAATATAATTTAAGTGTAATTAAAAATTAAAATCCTTAGGAAAGGTTACATAGGCTTGTGTATCTGATTAATTGAAATTAGTAGTAGTTGTAATTACAACACAATATAGAGTCTATTGTGTAATATTAGAAATAATGGGGGTCGCTTAAGTAATATTAAAACTTATGGAGATTAGGGTTATGCTTTGGACGTGTGACACAATAGAGATAGGGTTGTCTAATGACCAAGTCATTAAGGTTAGTTTAGACTTTCACCTTAGAAATTGAATTAGGCTGTAGCTGTAGCTGTTTTGGATTAGAGGGAAAGTCTCCCTAATAACCAAAACTCCTTTCAAATCGGATCATGGGCTAAAAGGAAGGTCTCCACCTTGTAGAACACAACCAAAAAGAGAAGAAATGAGGGAAAGCAGATCTGAGAATGGGAGATTCGACCAAAGAGAAGAAGAAGAAGAAGAAGGAAAATGCTACTAAGAGAAGATTGATGAGTGATCCATGATGCAGGAAAGTTGCAGAAAAAGCATAAGAAGAGAGGTATGAATTTCCAGTGTCTTCTCTATGGATAGGTTCATAGTATTTTAATGATGTTATAGTTAACGTTTAGAGGATAATTGCATGAATGCTTGGTTTGTGATTAGATCTAGCAAATCTACATGTTTATATGATGTTTTGTATCAATATGCAATGGATCTTATGCTTAAAAGAACTTCTGTACATTTCTGAGAAATTTGGTCATGTGTTACTAATGAACTTGTGAATCCTTGTATGGAAATCCACGTTAGGTTTGAGATAATTTGTTTAGGATTAATACATATGATAATAGTTGATGAATCCTATGCAAAAATGTGTAAAAATCTTGTTGGGAATGTTTGTACACGAAAATCTAGCAAAACCTTGAAGTTGGGCACAAAGCCCTAGGAATTCTGGAAATTTCTGGGTAAGCCTCCCTCTAAACATTGATAATTTATTTAGTATTATTTTGTGATTCCCCTATGAGTTAGGAACACAAAGCAATAAGTTTGAAGCAATTCTTACTAGTATAGAATAAGTTATGGCCAAAACATCCAATTACTATCGAATCTGAAACTAGCCTCGACAAGTAGCTCGGCAGATGCTCGAAAATAGCAAACTTTCTGCCACATCTGTCGAGACCCAGTAGCTACCGAGAGTCCTAACGAGTTTATAATATTTATTTATTATTTTTCTTGGCTTCCCTTGTCAGTTAAGAACACAATGGGTCAAGTTTTAGGACAATCCGATGAGCAAACAAATAGTTATAAATTAAACACTGACGAGGTGTCAAAATTGCATAATGGCCTTCGATAGGTACCTCGGAAGGTACCGAGCATCTACCGAAATACCCAAGTAAGCCAAAATAATTTTGGTATATTTTTTATGAAACGAAACTCAATTTGGGTTCTAATGGTCCTAGTTTGGGGTCAATCAGAGTTGTAGTTAAATAGATATGAAGTTTTGAAGTTAGGAAGGTCAATCGGAGGATTTATACCTTCGATAGGTACCACAACAGGTATCGAGCATCTACCGAGCTCCAAATGGGGTGAAATTTTAGGGAAAGCTCCCTGAGGTGATTTAAAACATGTGTGTATACTTGGTTTGTGTGCAAAACACTTGTATAGGATTTTAGGCAACTATTTGATTGGAATGTCTAGTTGGTAGCCCAATAGGCAGCTTATAGTGTGATTTTGTTTATGATTGTTCTGTGACATATTGTTGACTTCTAGGATCTCAAATCCTAATTTGGAATGTTTGCTAGGGTATGTGGGATATCCCTATTGTGTGGTGATCCTATGGCTAGGCCATGTGGATTGTGATCGGTATGAGTGGTACAAAGGGTATCCACTGGAGTCAGTAACATTGACTGACTTGTTTGCTATATGAATATATTGTGTGTGATACTGGGAGCATCTTCAGGTCAATGAGATTGACTGGTTTGGTTGTTGCATGAATGTGTTGTGTGCAATGCTGGGAGCATCTTCAGGTCAATGGGATTGATCTGGTACTGTGTGCATGATTGATTGTGAATGACTGGTGAATTCAACCCTGGGTGTAAGTCCCTAAAGTTGAATGGCTCATAACTGGTGGACTTCTAGCCCTGGGTGCAAGTCCATAAAATGAAGGGAGCATATGGTGGTTTCCAGCCTTGGGTGCAAGTCCCTAAAATGTAATGGCCAATACTGGTGGGTTCCAGCCCTAGGTGAAAGTCTCAAAAGTTGGATGGTCGCAACATGAGCATTCTTCCATGGGTGCAAGTCCCTAAAGAATGATTGATTGTTTGATTGTTGTGCATTGCATATGCATCATGTACACTTATAAATCATCATTGCATCATATCATTCATTAGTTTGCATTGCATTGATTGTTGTTTGATGATTATACTCTTTGTGTTATGGTCGTATATGTGTGATGTGATTGTGTGAGAAGCATAGTGGGACCATGTGGGCTTGCCGTATGGAATGGTACAATCTACCCTGAGTGCAAGTCTCTAAAGGAAATGGATTTGTTTGTACATGATGGGATCGTGTGGATAAGATTTGATAGCATGGTGGGACCATGTGAATATTTGGTGTGATAGCATGGTGGGACATGTGGATATATGTATGTTATATATTGCGTGTTTTACCATAGTGGGACTATGTGTATGTTATATCTTGTGTGTTATACCATAGTGGGACTATGTGTATGCTATGTATCGTCTGATAACATAGTGGTACTATGTGTATCTGATAGGTTGTGTATGTGTGATAACATGGTGGGACTATGGGTATCTTATATATATTGTGTGCATTGTGGTGGAACCATGTATGTATTGTGCATATTGTGGTGTTTCATAGCATAGTATGACCATGGGTATTTCATTGTGTGTTATAGCATAGTGGGACTATGTAGTATAATTGTTAATATATGATGAGATCATGTGTTTGTGAAATGAATGGTATTGTATTTATGAGATTGATATGTATGTATGTACTTATCAAATATGATGACTATATGACATGTAATGAAATGAGTAGTATGATAACCTGATGATTAAGTCAGATGACATATATGAAATTGAGAATATTATGATGCATGCGTATGCTTAAACCCTGTGAGTGAACTACTTATGTATTATATAAATTGCATGAATCAATTCATGTTATTGTAATATTGTGAAAATATTTGTAGTGATTCATTGGTTATTCCTACTGGGCTTTGCTCATTCTTATATTTTTACAGGTGAATAGTTTGATTAAGATGCATCGGGTGATATGCTGTTTTCAGTTGTGGTTGCATGAACAATGTTTAGAAACATTGAGATACTGAATCTTTATTTGTTTTATTTGGTTTGACCCTTTGAGGGCATGAATTGTAATAGACTAGTTGAATAGATTTTGGATTAGTTTGACTTAGCCAATATGGGTTAAGGTTATGGTTTTTAAACCTTTGAGACTTCTGCTGATTTTTGTGTTGTTACTCTGATTAACCGCTTGAGGGTTATATTATGTGAATGGTTAACCGCATCCATAGCATTAGATCCGAAGGTTATTCCTCACAAATCCTCGAGATCCTATATCTCGGATTTGGGGCGTGACAAAAGGGTCAAAATTATCAAAGCACATCAGCATTTCGCAATCTGACCCAACCACATATCATAACATTATGGGTGCCTTGCAATATTTGTCTTTCATATATCCCGACATTTCATTTGCTGTTTATAAGGTCTGTCAGTTCATGCATCAACCTACCGAGGAACATTGGACTGCAGTTAAGCGTATCCTTCGTTATTTGAAGCATACTATTAACTTTGGCCTGCATCTTCATCGCTCCTCCTCGGTGAGTTTATGGGCATTTTCGGATGCCGATTGGGTAGGTTGCCCCGATGATAGACGATCCACAAGTGTTTTCAACATTTTTCTGGATCAAAACCTTTTTTCTTGGAACTCAAGAAAACAACCTACGGTGGCACGATCTAGCACTGAATCGGAGTATAAGGGACTTGCTAATGCGGCTGCTGAACTTATGTGGCTTCAGTCACTAATGGGTGAACTTGGTATTTTTATCAACCAGCCTCCGGTCTTATGGTGTGATAATCTGGGTGCCACTTATCTCACCTCCAACCCAATCTTCCATGCACGAACAAAATATGTTGAAATTGATTTTCATTTTGTTCGTGATAAAGTGGCGAAGAAAGATTTAGATGCGCGGTTCATTTCATCTCAAGACAAAATTGCGGATATCTTTACCAAGGGACTTAGTCGTCATTGATTCAGTTTGTTACGAGACAAGCTCCACGTCCTTCCACGGCCGCTTCGCTTGAGAGGGGGTATAGAAGATAATCAACCCTTATTAGTTAGATAATATCTTGTCTAATTTTCTGTTGTAAATTCAAATTTCAAACTTATTGGAAAGTTTCCAGAAAATGCTGGACTCTTGTATATCCTCATATATAAAATACAACGGCCAACTCATTGAGTTCTTCAAATCATTCTCTGGACTTTACATGGAGAAGTTGACGCTGTCAAAAAATCATCTTACAGGATCCATACCGCTTGCGATGTTCAACATCTCTTCTTTAAGGTTCATTGATCTGGGTTACAATGGTCTGTCCGGTGATCTCCCAATGGATATGTGCTATCATAATCTTCCAAAACTTGATACACTTAATCTTAATGATAATCAGTTCATCACTGGCCGAATTCCATCCAGTTTATCCAGATGTGGGGAGCTTCAATCAATGTCATTGGCATAAAACAACTTCACCAAAAATATAATCGAAAATTTTGGAAACGTATCTAAGCTTAAGGCACTATATCTTGGTTCTAACAGCTTGACAGGTACTATTCCATCTTCATTCAGCAATTTATCAACGCTAGCGATGCTTGAATTGGGAAACAACAACTTGGGTAGAAGAATTCCTCTAAAGTTGGGAGGTCTCTCAAATCTAAAGCAACTTAATCTCAGTCTAATAATCTCCCCATTAATCCTTAACATTTCTACTCCACAAGTACTAGATCTCACAAACAATACCCTTTTAGGCCATCTAACATTAAGTATTGGACTGGGGGGCTTCCAGAACTTGAAGATCTCTATCTTTCCGATAATTAACTCAGTAGAAAAATCCCCATCTCTATTTCCAATGCCTCTAAACTCGTCAACATAGACTTGTCATCCAACTTATTTAGTGGTTATGTACCCACAACCCTTGATAATTTGAGATTCCTGCAAGTGTTTTGTATACAAAATAATCAGTTGACCAATGAACCTTCCACTCCAGAACTGAAGTTTCTTACTTCTTTGACCAATTGCAAATTTTTGAGAAAAGTGTGGATTGCTCAAAATCCTTTCAATGGAATCCTTCCAAATTCCCTTGGGAATCTCTCCACATCAATGGAAAGTTTCGTCGCCAGTGAGTGCGAAATGAAGGGAACGATTCCAAGAGGAATCGGTAATTTGAGCAATTTGATAGACTAAAGCTAAGCTACACTACAAAAAAAAAAGGAATTTTACCGGCGGCATTTAACGGTGGTCTAATAAAAACCGTTGTGTAATGTTGTTATCTCGGCGGTTTTTGTTAGACCACCGAGAACCCCGTTCGCACTAAGAAATTCCCGCGAAATTGACCTTTTCTTGGCATGGTAAACCTTCGTGAGGACCGTCGACAATTCGTTCCGCGATAAGGGATTTCTTGGGGGTTTACTGGACCGCCGAGAATTGCTTCCACGGTGGTCCGTGTATATATCCTGGCGGTTTTGGACCGTCGGGAAGTACCATCTATTTTGTAGTGCTACAATGATCTGACTGGCTCCATTCCTACAACATTCGGACAGTTAATGAAGCTCCAGGCATTGTTACATGATAATAATAGATTACATGGTTCCATTCCAAACTGTAGGGATTGGTGATATAAAATCACTACTCTTGGGGTAAGAGTGTTATTTTCCTTTTAAAATGGGGCTTCTGAGAATAAACTCAAGAGAGTTTATGGATGGTTTATTTGGTCTACTAAAGGGGTTTCTTTAGTAGGGGTTTCTCTTCTTGAGAGAAAAAAATAGAGAAAACAGATTTTTTATGCTCTCAAAGTTTCTTCTTCTTCTCTTGTAAAATCCCATAATCCCAAAGTGTTGGGAGTCTTGTTCTCAAGGTGGTTTTCCGTGTATGGGAAGACGGTGTATCTTGTGAAGGTTGGGTTTTGCTAGAGAAGGTGTTGGAGGTGAGTTTTTAACCTGGTTGTTGGAGAGGTAAGGGTTTGTCCTCCATCCTTGTTTTTGTTCATCATTGATAGTGGATTTGCTTGTCGAATTGTTCGTGGATGCAGCCCTTAGTGGTGAACCGCATAAATTGGTTGTCTTGTGGTTTGTTTACTGTTTCTAAACTTTCCATATTGCTTGATTTCTTTGCATACACATATTGGGGCATTTCTGTGGGTTTGCCGGAATCATTCATTGTTGTTTGTGGTGTTTGTATTCCGGTGAACGGATTATTGTCGTCGGGCATTGTCGCTACACAAACCATCTTTGTCAAGTAAGTCGCTTGGTTTGGTTAGACTTGAGAACAAATGAGATCTTTGGATCAATACCGAATTGCATTGGGAATCTTACTTGGCTACAAAAACTCTCTCTAAGCTTCAACAAATTGTCTTCTAAGATACCCCAAGACCTTTTGGAGCCTTAAGGATCTCTTGATACTGAGCTTTTCCTCTAATTTTATAAATGGCTATCTTCCTCTGGAAGTTGGAAACTTGAAGGCCGTGATGGAAATGTATCTATCAAGCAATCAATTTTTAGGAAACATTCCAAGCACAATGGGAGGTCTTCAAGGATTAATTAAACTCACCCTATCTAAGAATAAATTACAAGGTCCTATACCACAATCATTTGGCAGATTAATAAGCTTGGAATACTTGGATCTTTCACACAAAAATTTGGCTTGTGAGATTCCAAAGTCATTAGAAGCACTTCAATATCTCAAATATTTGAATGTGTCTTTCAATAGATTGTTGTGCCTGGCACCCCACAATGTGCCAAGCACCAAACTACAAAGGCTACTGAATATAATAAACAAACAACTATTGCAAAAACTAATAAGCAAAACAATAAGAGCAGCTAAAGCAACAATAAAGAACATAAGATTAACGAGGTTCGTTAAAAACGTTACCTACGTCATCGGGCACCGATGATCAATCCACTATTCCTGGAAGATTACAACTAGGGAAAATTTCAAACACATTGAAATACCCTATACAAGATCAAATTGTACTTAAGATTGGATAATCACAATTAGGGAGAGAGGGTTCTTTATATAATCCCAAACCAAAAAGAAAAACAAATCAGCCCACCGATGTGGGACTGATTCTAATAAATCTCCACCTTGGTTGAAATTCAACAAATTTCTTAGCCACAAACATCCTTTAAAGTACCATACATCATCAGTGCCATAAATGCGCCCTTAGGCGCCACAAGCTCGAGAGATGTTGATCAAGTCCAAACAGTGTTGGAACTTGATCCCTGTAACCACCTTTCTCAGCATATCTGCAGGATTATCTGCAGTCCCTATCTTCTGGAGTAGAATGTCCCATTCATTTACAATTTCCCGAACGAAGTGGAAGTGGACATTAATATGCTTGGTGCGAGCATGATGAACCTGGTTCTTCGCCAAACAAATAGCACTCTGACTGTCGCAAAAAACCTCAACGTTCTCCTAAACAATCCCTAAGTCTTCAATCAAACCATGAAGCCAAAGGGCTTCTTTGAAAGCTTCTATTACAGCCATATACTCTGCCATTGTAGTAGACAAAGCCATTGTCGACTGTAACATTGATCTCCAACTCCCTGGTCCTCCTGCCATAGTGAATACATAACCAATAGTAGAACGACGCTTGTCAAGATCACCAGTGTAATCTGAATCCACATAGCCAACCAAAAGTTGTCCGAGTCTGTCACCTCTCTCGAACTTCAAACCAACATCTACAGTGCCATGAATGTACCTTAGGATCCATTTCACAGTTTGCCAATGAACTTTTTCGGGATCATGCATATACCTACTAACCATACTAACATCTTGAGAAATATCAGGTCGCGTACAAACCATAGCTTACATCAGGGCACCAACTGCATTTGCATACGGGATCTGAGCCCTATGTTTGCGTTCTTCGTCAGTGTGCGAAGATTCTGAAGCACTAAGCTTAAAATGAGGGGCCAAAGGAGAGCTTACAGGCTTGGTCGTTCCATCCACTCCAAACTGTTGGAGTACCTTCTTCAGATACTGTGTTTGAGTCAAATGAATGGTGCCCTTCTTTCGAATCCTGGTAATCTACATTCCAAGAATCTTTTTTGCTTCCCCGAGATCCTTCATTTCAAATTCCCTAGACAACTTTGTCTTCAGCTTGTCAATCTCCACCTTACTCTTAGATGCAATCAGCATATCATCGACATATAAGAGCAAATAGATGAAGGAATTATCTGGAAGCTTACAGAAATATACACAATGATTAAAATGACTTCTTGTGTACCTCTGCTCTAATATGAACCGATCAAATCGCTTGTACCACTGGTGCGGAGACTGCTTCAACCCGTACAACGACTTCTTCAGCTTGCAGGCCCAATTTTCTTTTCCAACAACTTTGTAACCATCTGGCTGGGACATGTAGATCTCCTCTTCTAGATTACCATGTAGGAAAGCAGTTTTGAAGTCGAGTTGGGCTAACTCGAGATCAAATTTTGTAACCAAAGCTAGTAATATTCGAATGGATGAATACTTAACAACATGAGAGAATACCTCATTATAATCAATCCCTTCCTTCTAAGCGTAGCCCTTAGCCACCAGTCTAGCTTTGTAACGGATGTTGTCCTTCCCTGGAGTGCCTTCCTTCTTGGCGTAGACCCACTTGCAACCAATTGCTTTCTTTCCCTTTGGAAGTTGTACTAACTCTCAAGTCCGATTCTTGTGAAGTGATCCCATCTCTTCACCCATTGCTTCCTTCCATTTTTCACGTGTGAAATCTGAACAACTTCTTTGTAAGTGCATGGGATAACATCATCAATCACTGGAAGTGCATAAGCCACCATGTTGCAATACCGAGCAGGTTTCTAAACATTCCTTTTCGGTCTACTGGTTGCAATCGATTCTGGCTGCTGAGTAATTGGCAGAACTGGTGACTCATTTTCATCTGAACTTTCTTCAGAATCATCTTTAGAGCTGTCGACTGTATCAACAGTTTTTGTTGGAACCACTGGAGCCTCAAACCCCACCTGTTGTGAAGTCTCCACCTACTGTGGAATACTCAGCTGACTCTTCTGTTGTAGCATCCTAGATTCATCAAAAGTAACATCCTTGCTAAGAATAACTTTCTTATCTCCAGGGGGCCAAATTCTAAATGCCTTAACTCCTTCACTAAAACCTATGAAAATAGCTTTCTTGGCTCTAGGATCCAATTTAGATTCTCTAACATGAAATATGCAGGACACCCGAGTATATGTAGCCAATCATAATCTGAAGAGGGTTATCCAGATCATACCTCCTTGGGAGTTTTCCCATCGCGTGCAGTAGCAGGAAGTCTGTTGACAAGATGAGAGGCATACATCAAAGCAAAATGCCTTGCTCAGTTCGGATTGAGATAGCATACACCGCACTTTCTCCACCAATCTGCTAATCCATTTTGTTGCGGCGTGCTACAGACTGTAAATTTCCTAACTATCCCTTCTTTCTGGTAGATTTCTAAGAAGGGATCTGACGTGTACTCGCTGCCATTGTCTAATCTGAGCCTCTTGATCTTCCTGCATGTCTGGGTCTCGATCGTCTTCTTCCATTTAAGAAAGATATCCAAAACTTCATCCTTGTGCTTCATGGTATATACCCAGACATATCTGGAGAAATAATCAATGAATGTCACAAACCAATGTTTACCTCCCAATGAAGCATTTTTTGAAGGTCTCCATACATCGGTGTGAACATAGTCCGGGGTTGCCTTTGTACAATGAATTGCGATGCTGAACTTGACCCTCGTCTGCTTGCCCAATACACAATGCTCACAAAAGTCAAGTTTCCCACTTTTGGCACCTTTTAATAGACCTTGCTTCACCAAGCCCTGCAAAGCCTTCTCCCCGACAAGCCCTAAGCACATGTGCCAAAGTCGGGAAATATCAGATGCTTCATTGTCGGAACTGCTAGAGACAGATACTCTCCCTGTGATTGTATGACTGTCCAGAAAATATTGATTTCCCTTTTGAGTTTCCTTCTGTAACAACCCGAAAAGTTATGGAATCTGAACCGCTCAAAAGTGCACTTAAGGATTTTTCTTTATTTATTTTTAAATTATTTTCTAATTATTTTTATTAATGTATTATTACTTAAGATTCTATTTAGTCAGTAGACAAGTCGATCAGCCAGTCTGATCGTCAATCCAAGTAGATCCGGCCATGCGATGCATGGGGTGAGATCTATTCCCTTCTGTGGGTTTGGCGATGTAGAATAGTTTATTTTCTTTGAGCCGATATCAAATCGATATATTAGGCTTGTAATGAGGTGATACTTAGAATCTAGGATCGAGATTTGATAAAAT
>JAUPMG010000020.1:14653165-14667822 GCA_031762675.1 Pachysandra terminalis
ATGAAGCAACCTCAAGGTTTTGTAGATCCCAGATTTCCAAGCCATGTTTGCAAGTTACACAAAGCTCTATATGGCCTAAAACAAGCACCTCGAGCCCGATATCATTGACTTAGTACTTTTCTATTTGAGTTTGGTTTTGTGAGTTCTAAAACTGATACCTCACTTTTTATCTTTCGGAGAGGGACAATTACTCTTTATCTACTTTTCTATGTCGATGATATCCTTCTTACAAGCAATAATCCTGAAATGATGTCTACTCTTCTTCAAGCACTGAGGAAGGAATTTGCAATGAAAGATTTGGGCAGTTTGCATTGTTTTCTTGGAGTAGAAGTCCAATATGTCCCACAAGGAGTTATATTGTGTCGAACAAAATATATTGCGGATCTTCTTAAAAGGGCTATCATGGATGGGGCAAAACCATGTTCAACTCCAATGATTACAGGGTCAAAATTATCAAAGCATATCGGCACTTCGCTATCTGACCCACCACATATTGTAGCACTGTGGGTTCCTTGCAATATTTGTCTTTCACACGTCCTGATATTTCATTTGCTGTTAATAAGGTCTGTTAGTTCATGCATCAACCTACTGAGGAACAATGGACTGTAGTTAAGCGTATCCTTCGTTATTTGAAGCATACTATTAACTTTGGTTTGCATCTTCATCACTCCTCTTCGGTGAGTTTATGGGCATTTTCGGTTGCCGATTGGGTAGGTTGCCCCGATGATAGACGATCCACAAGTGGTTTCAGCATTTTTCTGGGTCAAAACCTTATTTCTTGGAACTCACGAAAACCAAGGTTTACGATGTCGATGTCGCCAGATGACTTCAGCGACATGGTGAAAAAATGGGGAAATGTGAGGAATCCATGGGTTTTTGATGGCTTTTTGGTCCCAAACTTTAAATATGTCTAATTAAGGCCTAAATGCATCCACAAAAAAAAAAAAAGTGGGTGCACATTAAAATTCATTACATGAAGGGGGGTTAGCTTACACGCTTTTGGGTCTGTAAGTTGTAAAATAGATGCTATATGTAATTTAATCAAACTGAAAGTTAATGTAAGTCAAACTAACAGATAAATAACAGTAGGAATCAAGTGTCATGTAATTCAAACTAAAAGAATGTAAGTCAAACTAAAAGATAATTCAATAATAAGTTGAAGTTTCCATAAATGATCAAATATAACGTCAATGTATAAATCAATCAAAAAAAAACATAAGCGACATATCTCCCATGTCAATTTGGGGGAAATCTGCTCGATTTCCTCCTTAAATCTACTCGATTGACTTACATTCCTGAACTGTTTTGAATAGGCGACATGTCACTCGTGTCGAGCGACACGCGCGACATGTCTCCTATTTTACAAGTTTGCCCTTAAGTGGGCGACATGTCGCCGAGACCATGAAAACTTGGTGGTGACTTGAGCGACATGGACGACATGTTGCCAATATCGCTCAAGTCGCCGCAAAGCGATTTAGAGTCGATATGTTGTGTCACCCCCTTCGAAATTGGCGACATGTCGCCCGACACGGGCGACATTGCATTCCCTGACGAAAACAACCTACGGTGGCACGGTCTAGTACTGAATCGGAATATAAGGGACTTGCTAATGCGGCTGCTGAACTTTCGTGGCTTCAGTCACTAATGGGTGAACTTGATATTTTTCTTAACCAACCTCCGATCTTATGGTGTGATAATCTGGGTGCCACTTATCTCACCTCCAACCCAATCTTTCATGCACGAACAAAACATGTTGAAATTGATTTTCATTTTGTTCGTGATAAAGTGGTGAAGAAAGACTTAGATGTGCAGTTCATTCAACTCAAGACCAAATTGCGGACATCTTTACCAAGGGACTTAGTCGTCATCGATTCGATTTGTTACGAGACAAGTTCCACGTCCTTCCACAGCCGCTTCGCTTTAGAGGGGGTATAGAAAATAATCAACCCTTATTGGTTAGATAACATCTTATCTAATTATCTGTTGTAAATTAAAATTTCAAAATTATTGGAAAGTGTCCAGCAAATGCTGGACTCTTGTATATCCTCATATATAAAATACAACGGCCAACTCAATTGTGAATTGAGCCATTTAAATCATTCTCGGGACTTTACAGGTATAAGCCTTTTGTTGATATTTTAGATACTTTTTTCTGCACATGACGACACGGGCCTAAACCACTATAGTATGGATGTTTCCCTATTGTTGCTTGAACCGGATGAAAAGGTGGTCGAGAAGGCGTGATAGGTAGGTTCTGGCTAGAGGCCGGAGATGGGAAATAGATAAATAAGAATGGCACCACTAACAACTCCTATGCCTTGTAGAACTTCTTTTGTTATTAATAGATCTCTCTCCTTTTCCCTCTTAAGTCTCTTCTTCTTTCTCACTCTCTAAGATAATTTCTCTGTGGAGAACTCTTTTAAGTCTCAAAGCCTAGATCTCAAGGCTAAGATAAAAGATAGAAGGAGAAATATTAGATTGGAACACTTCTCAAATGAGCCTAATAGGCCTTCTATAGGTAAAGGAAATCTCTAGGATAGTGACACTTGTCACCATCTCTATCATCTCCTCGAGCAAAAAAGGTAAAATCTTAATTGTGCCCTTTTAATTAGGAGGGAATTACTTGTCCTAGTAAGTCATGATTAATTTTAATTAGGAGTTATATTCTCTTAATGTGGAAGTTTCAAATACTAATAAGGTGGCACCTTGTGGCTCTACGGGTTGACCCGCGACCCACTAACCCGTTTAACATTACCGGATCCTAGTCGGACGTGCTGGGACCCAATCCGACCATTGACGATACCAACGCCCTTGACCGCCACACTATAAGGCCGCCAACCCCTTCCAAAAAAGTGGGCTCTCATCCAGAACGAATATCTACTCTACAAGTCTCACACAATAAATAAGGTATTATGAGTCATGTCAGAACATAACTGATGTCGGTTCACCCCATGCAATGTCGGACACTTAATTATCAGAGTTAGAGTCTTAAAGACTCTCCGGCGCAAGATACAGAATGCACATATGCAAAAATTGGTAAATGTTGAGAGTTTAATATGCATATTTGATGAATGTTGGAAGTTGAGATCCCCAAAATACGATTCTGTCGAAGATTCTGAAAATTGTGAACTCGACAACTAAAATAGGGTTTTGGCATGAAACCTGACAAAGCTTCCTAACATCACACCAGAGTCTGTGATGTAGAATGAGAAGCGGATGATTACATAGAGCTGCAGGTCAAGAAGAAGGCGGGGGGCGGAGGTCAAATTGATGGATGAAAAGGAGATTATGCCAGAAGACCTACCTGATGGATTGTCCTCTATAAGGGACATCCAAAACCATATTAATCTTGTCCCAGGTGCAAATTTACCTAATCTTCCACACAACAGGATGAGCCCAAAGGAGCATGAAATTTTACGGGGTTAGGTGGAAGATCTAATTCGTAAGATGTAGAGGGAATACCTTTTTGTTTGAAGATCTGTAAGGTATGTCTAACATCTCATACTTTTTTTTTATTTTAAATTACTTTCTTTTACATAAATCTAATTCTATTAAGTTGAAAATGCATGTTAATGCATCTATATGCATCAACATGCATTTGACGTAGTTTAGGGGATTTATGATGAATGAAAGTTGAAAGAAGTTAGAAACGAATATTTTTCGATTTCCATCCCTTGAAACATAATGAAATGATTCGAAAATATTATATGTAATGTAGATGTGGATGTGATACTAGTCAAAGCTATTTATGTACTTGGATATTGGATTTTTAGTTGTATTTTGACTTTCTATGGATGATACTTCACAATTTGTATTGACAGTCTGGTAGCGCGTATGTTACTTAGATTCTTTAATGTTTGTTCAGCACTGTGTAGTTATTTACTGTTGTATTTTGAATTATTTGTGTTTATATATGTTTAAGTAATCCTTGACGTTTCATAAAAAAATTCCAATCTTTTCCTAGTTTTCTTCCATTTTTCTCCATCTAGTAAAATATTCTGCCAAAACAAAAATATCTCCCGAAATTTCGGCGAAATTTCTTCCGGATTTCAGTGGCAAAATTTTCAGTGGAAGCGATATTTAAAATACTGTTGAATTGATTTTTTTACAGTAGAGAGCAAATAATCTAGATGGGTGGATTATTTATCTTTTGACAACTTGGCATATTTTTTTCCAGATGAAAAGCCTTTATGAGTCTTTGGATGGACGCCTCGCCGCTTTGGAGAAAAAGAAAGAAGTTGAGGTTTCACAACATGTTGAGGCGACAGAGTAGAGAGCTTGATGCGTGCTTCCGACCAAGGTTTGGTTTGTTAGCTGCTTAAAAGTTTGTTGATTTACATCGAGTCTTTGTTTCTAACAATAATCTTAACTTAGCTGGCTGTATGTGATACACTCTCCATTACAATCTACATGGACATCTTATGCTTTTGAATTTTGATCTGTTTAATGGGAATTTGTGCATGGGGTATGCACATGTTCTGTAGACTACAAAGCTTTCAGGAAGTTGCGATGGTAATTTTTATTCTTCACAGAGAATGAATAGGCGCCTCTAGTGGTTCTGTGTACTAGTGTTGTCTAATCTCAATATCCTCCAAAAACTGTATTTATTAAAAAAAAAAAAATGTGCATTCACTGCATCTGATCCATTTGAGTTTGAGCAGTATACTTTAATTGATCCGATCAACAAACTTGCAGTCTTTGAGATACAGTGAATCCGACGATTCACAATTTTGGAACTCATGACATCGCTTGATGTGGTAGGTGATAAGCCGGTGCCGATGATGTTTGTTTGTTGTGCTCTTTGGAAATTCTAAGAGATGAATTATCAACTTGGTGTAATTTAGGAACTTCAATAATAATTCGTAATAGATCTAATCAGGTCAAAACCCACTGCCAAGTGATGTTTTACCTTCTGAAAGCAATACTTCCATTGCTACATTTAAATCCTCCAGCAGTTTAACAGTAGGTTCCATTGGTCGGGCTAAAAGAATTGAATGCTAGCTAAACATGGCGCATGGGTCCGCCTCGATGCTTGTCTTGTGCACATAATTTCCGAGGTGGTTAGCCTCACAGTATGGCCAACCTCAACGAGGTAACAAGTTCAAGTAGGACTGTAAAACGAGCTGAGAAGTAGAGCTTTGTTCAATTCGGCTTGGGCACATTTGAGCTTGGGTTGGTTCAGGCTCGTTAAATTTTTTGGCCTCAAGCTTGACTGAGGCGCATTGATATTTCTTGGGACTTAACCTCTGCTTATTAACAGCTCGGCTTGCTCCAATAGTTATAGGTTCACAACTCACAATTCCAAAACCTGTTAAATAAGGCCAAACCCTGTTCATACGAAGTTAATAAACTTTGCATTAATATCATCCAAAAAGAATTATAAAACAACCAAGGCAAACCAACTCAAGCTAAGTTCTAGCTTGTCAAGGAGTGAAAAATGGCTTACATCATTCAATTAAGCTTATAACTGGCATATTTATCTTTCTTGTCAATAATAACTCACAAAAAAAATGCAAAAAAAAAATGTCTTTCAAAATTATCCATGACTACTGCAGAGCTCAAATTAAGATATCAGTAGCTTGCGTAACTCATATTAACACAAGGTATTTTCTTTCCGTTGGGTGCCAATGGAAAAAATAATAGGAGGAAGATAACATATGGGAGAAGATTAATCAATCTTCCAAAATTCCCCTATCAAGGATGAGAGTTGCACAAGCTCAGGGCAACTCGGAGTACAGTTGCATGGTTCTCAATTTTTGAGTTACTCGTCAGCAATAACAAGACGTCCAATTACCACTAGTAAGGGCGGTACCTTCTGCCGCTGCTGCCATCATCACCACCACTACTTCCACGTCCTCCACCTGAGTTGCTGCTGCTGCTCCGATCATTTCTCCGAGGCCGTGGTGGAGGTTGTGTCTGTGCACCAAGTTGTCTGCACAAATTACCCACATAAGTGGGGAAATAACCAGAATAAAGAGAAGTGAGGGGAGAGACATTGTCAGTTTCACGTAAACAAACCAACTAGATGGAATGGCAACTTACAGAACGTAACCAATTCGGCCATCTGGTAGAACCATTGGCACCATCTGCATCCCTGCTGGCATCGGTCCTCTACCGTATATTACAGGCTGCTTAAATGTGTTAATCCGCAAGTGTAATTTAATGAATAAGGAAATCAAGAACACTTATGACATCCCATGAACATACCTGCTGAAATCCTGCAGCAGCACCATATCCAGCCCCTAGAGCTCCATAAGGATTTCCAGCAAAACCATAACCAGCATGAGGAAGGTAATTTGGAAGTAGACCTGGTTTTAAGGAATGAGGACCATCGAACTTCTTGTCATTTTGAGGCTTAGCAAGGGAGACATCCAAAACCTGGCCTGCAGCGAGAATCAAACAAAATTCAGTTACATAGCAAGGAGCCAACATTCTGAAAAAAGTTATAATGCTTAAAAAACTTATTCCAACAAATAAATAGCAAGTTCAAGTTCTAGTAGCAACTTGAAGTGAGGATTATTTCTAAGTATCAATATCAATACAAGAGAAATACAAATATGTTAACTAAATGTCTCCTCCCTCACCATGCCATAAATTGGGTCTCACCATTTGATGGGGGTATCATCAAAAGATATTTGAAGCCAAAAATGGTCTAGTGTTGATTATTTTTTCCTCTTCTTTCTTGATAATTCTAGAGTTGATTCCAATCTTTCCAGAAATTTCTCTGTTTTATTATTTTTTTCTTCTGGCTTCCAAAAAGATAAAATATATGAGATTGTTAAAATATGAAGATCAGTATAATTTTTGGTATTAAAAATGCCATCAAACCATCCTATATGCCATCAAACCACACAACAACTAAACCACTCTGAACAGACTACTTGAGTCCCACACAATATTATTGTAGTTTCTTAATCTGTTTCTTAATGTTTGATTGGAATGATTTATGCAACAAATAACATGACTACTTCAAACTCCAGAGACATCCTCTAAACTAAACCAGCCAGAATTTTAGTAAAAGAACAAAAAATCAATTACAGAATTTTGTTCAACACTCAAGTTTACCATTTTTCATTTCTTTACAATGGAAACATAATGTGAGAGATATTACCGTCGATTTCATATTTTTCTGTTTCTTTTACAGCTTTCAATGCACTGGACCTTTCAGTAAAATGGATGAACCCAAAATCCCGTTTGTTATGCCCAGCTTTTGCAGGTGGTAGAACGACTTTCGTAACCTCCCCATGGCGTTGGAATAATTCCTTCAATTGTTCAGGTGTACAGTTTTCAGGCAAGTTTTTTACATACAGAGCCTTCACCTGAAAAATTCAACAGAAGCACACAGTTAGTTCATAAGGGAGTAACAGCACAGAATTTATCAGCAACAGCAAAGGGTGGGATACATGACAAGCCTCCAAAAGTCACCCAAATAAGTGATATTGAGCTTCATATCTAACTGCTAAGAAAGATGTCGAATATTGAGTCATTAAATGCATCAGTGAGGTCTACCACCTACCACTGAAACCAAAATGATTCTAAATCAATTGCCTGATGTGGTAGGAATACTCAGCAATAGGGCCCACATCCAAGTTGATCAAACATTTCACAGTGGATTAACCGGAAAACAGGAACCAAGCTTCCTGCTTTCAGGAAGCACCTACCTATGATATAATCTTTCTATTTAGATGGTCAGCATGAGTGCATGACTAACATTTCAGACATGCAGACATGTGTCAGACCCAAGGTTGGAGCTATAACCACATTGGAGCATGTTGATCTTTATTCAAAAAGGAGAAACATGTATTAAATCAATTTATATTGTGTGATCCACTGTATAATTTTCTAATGTTTGATAACTTTTAAAAATAGGACTTGAGACATATTGTAGCGGTAGTATTTGTGAATTGACCATGTTTTTAAGTATAGGCACTCAATTTTGCTCCATTTTGATGGTTTTGACTGGTAAGTATATTTGCTCATTGCTATAGTTGCGCTTGTCAGAAATGCAGACTCTGTCAACCAAACCCAACTTTTTGCTTCTAACCCCTCCAAAGTTTATTTTCTCTCACTCATCCAAGTCTTCTTAACACATCAGAAACCTTAAATCAAAATTCTGCAACTTGGGACTCGTTATGGGAATTCCCTTTATTCTTGCAACAACTCTTCTATCAATCTCCAAACAAAAAATACAAAAAAGGAACCTCATCATCTCATCATTTCGCAATTAATCAATCATCAATTAGAAGTTAGAATCAAAACTTCTTTGTGGTGATTCAAAAACAGAGCCAAATTTCAGGTTCTTCGCCAAAGAACAAATTATGTTTTTCTTCCAACGACTTTATTTAAATTGCTTAGAGAAAAAATGAATATTTTTGGTAGATTAGCGGTTGATTTAATTCAATTATTTCATCATTTAGAACATTAGGGTTCATTTTTCCATCTAAGTTAAAGAGATTTTTTTTTTTAGTGTGGCTTTCTTCCTTATTTTGCTTCTATTCCATGCGTGATGTATTGGTATTATTAGTAGAATTATGGGCAAATTACACATGTAGATTTGCATACTTTATACGATAGGGTATTAGTACTCTAGTATTTCGGAAAAGATGTAAACAATATGCATACAAACTAGTTTCTTTATGCATTTAAATAGGGGAAGCACCCAAAAAAAAAATCCAAAGAATTACATAAGCACTAAAGAAACATTGATCTCACCTAAGGATGCGATGTAATGTAAATAGGTTTTCTTTTTTGATCTCCTCAATGACTTCTTTAACCCTAATTCAACAAATGTCAAACGAATTTATAATGGAAATGGTGGAGGATGGATTGATTTAGGGATATGAGATCGAGGAAGATCAAATAATCATTTCTTATTTATAGTTTGCTGACGACACTATTATTTCTTAAGGCTGAAGAAGATCAAGTTACTTCAAAATCATATAGGAGTAAAGATAGATTCGCAAAAGAGTAATATAACGAGAATTAATTTGAAAAGTGGAAAGGTTGAGGCTTTTCCAAGAACTTTGGGGGTGTAAAATCAAAGAATGGCCACTCAAATATTTGAAAGTGCTTTTCAGTGATTTTGGAATCCAAGTGTAAAAGAATTTGACATGTTAGCCAAGTAAAAGGAAGCACATTTTGCTAGGGGGTAGAATGGAAGTGGTAGCGGAAGTAAAAAAGAATAATTACGGTTTCTCAAGCAAAGAATAACAGACGCTTAAGCATTGGGAAGACAACAGGAATACCGTGCTACGATTTGGAAATCCCATCTTAAAAGAGAGCTTATAGTACTCATTTATCACATATGGCATTAGTTAGAACGATTGAGATACCAACATTTGAGTAAGAATTAACTGCTTTCATCCTTGGAAATACATTCCAACCACTGCTTCCTTGTTTTTCCCCACACCTTTGTTTTGGTTTTGTTATTGGATCCAACATCAGATCTTGGAAAGATTTTGGTGGGGATGGGGTGGGGGTATCCTTAGCTTTAAACATCCTCGTTTAGTCAATGTGATTCTTTCTTGGTCTCCCATGGACCTTTCTTGGAACATGAATATTTATAAGGATATTGTGCCATCAAATCTCATCATTGATCAAAAAACATTCTGTGAAAAGTTAATGTTTATACACACTTTACTGATCAAAAAATAAAATTTGTGATGTGTGAATATACTCTTTATTGATAAAAAAAACTTGTGATGTGTGAATGTTTATACAAACTTTACTGATAAAAAAAAACATTGATCAAAAAAATTAAATTTGTGATTTGTGATTATTTATACACACTATACTGATAAAAAAACAATTGTGATGTGTGAATATTTATACACTTTACCGATCCAAAAAAAAATTGTGATTCGTGAATGTTTATACATACGTTACTGATAAAAAAATTTGATCACAAAAATAAAATTTGTGATGTGTAAATGTTTATAAATAATTCACAAATCAAAAAATAAATTGATCAAAAAACAAAAGTTATGATGTGTGAATTTTAATACACACTTTACTGATGAAAAGAACATTTTGTGATGTGTGAATGTTTATACACTTTAATGACCAAAAAAAAAATTTGATCAAAAAAATATAATTTGTGATGTAAATTTTTTTTATTAGTAAACTGTGTATAAACATTCACGCATCACAAAATGTTCTTTTCATTAGTAAAGTGTGTCTTAACATTCACACATCATAAAAAAAAAATTGATCAATAAAGTGTATCAACATTCACACATCATAATTTTTTTCTTTGATCAGTACAGTGTATATAAACACCACATACCACAACTTTTATTTTTCATCGGTAATGTGTATAAACATTCACACATCACAAATAGTTTGAATGTCAATACACACTTTACTGATGAAAAACTATTTGTGATGTATGACTGTTTATACACACTTTACTAATCAAAAAACAAATTGTGATGTGTAAATGTTTATACACACTTTACTGATCAAAAAAAAAATTCGATAAAAAAATATAATTTGTGAAGTACATTTTTTTTATTAGTAAAGTGTGTATTATTCACACATCACAAAATGCTCTTTTCATCAGTAAAGTGTATAAACATTCACACATCACAATTTTTTTTTCTTTGAAAAGTAAAGTGTATATAAACATCCACACATCACAAATTTTATTTTTCATCTATAATGTGTATAAACATTCACAGAACACAAATAAAAAAAATTGTGATGTGTGAATGTTTATACACATTTTACTGATAAAAAAAATAAAATTTGTGATGTGTGAATTTTTAAACACACTTTACTAATAAAGAAAAACAATTTGTGCATGAATATTTATACACACTTTACTGATCAAAAACAAATTGTGATGTTGATAAAAAAACATTTGTGATGTGTGAATGTTTATACACACTTTACTGAACAAAAAACAAATTGTGATGAATGAATGTTTTATACACACTTTACTGATCAAAAAAATATAATTTGTGAAGTTTATTTTTTTATTAGTAAAGTGTGTATAAACATTCACACATTACAAAATGTTATTTTCATTAGTAAAGTGTGTATTAACATTCACACATCATAATTGTTTTTTGCTCGGTAAAGTGTATAAACTTCACATCACAATTTTTTTCTTTGATCAGTAAAGTGTATATAAACATTCACACATCACAAATTTTATTTTTCATTTGTAATGTGTATAAACATTCACACATCACAAATAAACAAATTGTGATGTGTGAATGTTTATACACACTTAACCTGATCAAAAAATAAAATTTGAAATGTTTACACATTTTACTATTAAAAAAATAAAATTTAATCAAAAAATAAAATAAAATTTGTGATGTGAATGCTTATAAACACTATACTAAAGTGTGTATAAACATTCACACATCACAAAAAAAATTGATCAGTAAAAGTGTATAAACATTCACACATCACAATTTTTATTTTTTATCAGTAAAGTGTGTATAAACATACATTAACATAAGCAGTGCAACTAATGTAAGACCAGGGGAAACGGCGATTGGTGTAGGAAACGGCGGGGGTTCGTTCAGAGATGGCCTCTCAAAAATTCTGGGGAAGCTACTCGGCACAAGGTGAAGAAGAAGTAACTAACAGATGGAAGAAACCCATTGCTATTCGCGAATTCATTCAGATTCAAAGGAAGAGCTTCGAAATCGAAGGTTTCTTGAATGGTGTTGTTCAATCCTTGCGCATCACAGAAAGAAGCAGAGGGAAGGGTTGCTCTGTCTTGTTTGACGAGGAAAGAGTCAAATGGTTCAGGCAAATGCTACAGGCCGCCGACGTAGCCGGTGATCGAAGTACAAGGTTAGGGTCATGTCGGTTGAATCAATGGGTGGGAATCGTAGACCTGAATCGGAACTCTGGGGGACAATATCTCAAAGTTTTGGTTAGGAATGATGACAAGAACAAATTACTGTACATCCCTAAATCTAAATCTCCTGAGGGGTGGGATTACTTTAGGTCAGTTGGTAGGAGGACACTGGGGGAGGAATGGTGCCAAGAGGACGTGACTACAGATAAAAAAACAGGGGAGTTGGAGGACGTGACTACAATGAAGAAGATAGAGGAAAAGGGGGAAGTAATCACAAAAAAGGGGGAAGAGGAGCTGGTAGGGGTGAAAGTTTCAGAGGTGGAGGAATACATAGCAGCGAATAACAGGGAGAGTGGCTGATTGTGGGACTACACCCATCATCGAATGTATGCAAGTGCGTGAAAATGAAGTTCAGGATTGGAGATTTCCAATTCTTGGTTTTTCGTCAGAGAAGACTAATTGCTTGGGGGTGAATATGAGGTTAGGAGATATTTTTTAACAGGAAGAAAACTTCAAAATTATTTCAATGTCATCTACAGAGGCCGTCATCTTCGCATCCTCCGATGAACTCGCTAGTAATGTGGTCTCTAAGGTTTGGTTACTTGGTTTGGAGTCTTTACATCTCCAGAAATGGGTTCTCGGTTTTGCCGGACTCGTCGGGCTGTTTTGTGACAAAGGATTGTGGATTGGGGTGTCTGGCTTGCCGCCGTTCTGCTGGGCACCAAGTATTCTCAAAGAAATTGGAAATATCTGCGGAGGGCAGTGCAGGGTGGGAGCTCCATTCGATTATGGGGAAATAGCCATGGTTTCAAGGATCTGTCCGGATCGGATCGGATCGGCTGATCCGAATCGGGATCGGCCAAAACCGGTCAGATCCCAAGCCACGATACAAACTATTGTATCAAGTGGCTTTGGATCGGACCGATCCAACCGATACCAATAAGGATCGGCCGATCCGGTCCGATCCTTGAAACCAATTCACACACATGCTTCCTATTAGGGTTTCGGCCTATGTGTTTTACGTAATTTCAATGTTATAAGAAGGGTGTTTTCATCTTTTAAAGAGGGGCAAGCTAGCCTACTCGTCATAGATCTCCCTCGTTCCTTCTTCACCCTATAAAAGCATGTACCAACCTTCTGTAAGCACTGTTTCTTCGTCTTCTCTTTGTTATGAGGAGAGTTTGAGAAATGGCGGTGAGATTAGCAGCGGCAGCGGCACCTCTTGGTCTCACACGGCTATTCTTGAGCTTTTCTTTCATACCTCCTCCTAACACTACAGCAGCTGCAGCTCCTCCTCCGGCCGAACAGTCAGCCAACCTCTTCGTCTCAGGCATGTCTATCGTTCTTTCAAAAAACTTTTCTTTGTCTCTTTACTTTTTCTGCTTTTAGTTCAATCAAGTATGGTTTCGTGTTTTATATCAAATGCCTTAGCCAATTTTTTTTTCAATTGTCATTGGATCGGACTGATCCGAGCGATACCGATACGGATCGTCCTATCCGTACCGATCCAATGACTGGATTGGACCAATCCTTTTTTTTTTTTTTTTTTGGACGATCCAAAACTTGGATCGGACCAGGATCGGCCCATCCAATACCGGATCGGGATCGACCCAGACCGGTCCGATCCAAGATCCCGAGAATAAAAACCTTGGAGTTAGCAGGTGCCTTGCTGCTAAAGGTAGAGGAACGTAGCGGATGTAGGATTTCGCGATCGGTTCAGATACATGTTGGGGGAAAAATATGCGAGACATTCATTGATATTGTCCCAATAGACCTGCATCAGGATATCAGATTGATGAGTTTTGGTGGTAGCTTGGAGATGTCACAGATATTGGCTTCAGGTAAGGAAGACAGTATTACGGGTAGGAAGGTCGGGTAAGTGAGGCAGTGGAGTCGGGTCCCTTAATTCAAAATGATACTTTCAATCCCGAGGTGTGCTTTACCGATAACGATATGCACATCTGGACTTCTGACTTTTCGTCTGAGGATCAACAATCTTATGGGGGACAGCAATCTGAGCAAACGATCTGTTGGCAGCGGGAGACGTTGTCGGCTCAGGTTGATGTGTCAGCGGAAATGTTTACTGATGATGGGGTGAGGTGCGCGGGCCGAAGGACTAGGCCTATTTTTGAGTATGGGCTGGACTCTGAGGTGGGGTCTTATGTTGGGCCGACCAGGGAAAATATATTAGATAATGGGCTGGGATTGTTAGGGGGTTCGTCCCCAGCGGTTTCTAAGGGTTCGACGGGCCATCTCTCAGGCCTGTTCACTACGGGCCAGAACGATACGGGCTTAAAGAGAACCACTTGCGAGCCTGGGGATGCTGATTGTCTTCAAGCTTGGATTGAACCAGTTGAGGAACTTAAACAGAAGATGAAGAATCTCCAGCAGGACTTGTCTTCTATTAGCGCGATGTTGGAGTCTGTACATGGTCGCTGAGAAACTCCATTAAAGGACGTTTGTGAAGAAGACGTCGAAGAAGATGGGATTCCGCGTTCTTCACTGAGCAATAAGACTTGTGAAGAGAAGAGGTTGGCGGTACAATTAGGGCGTTGTCGTCCATGGAAGGAGGAAGTGGTGGTGGTCATGGCAGATGCGTTCGGGGAGCTTTGGTCTAGTGGGATTTTGAGCCCATCTGATTTTCCAGATCATATACAACGCACTGTGGGGTTGGTTACTTCATCACGGCCTACCTTTAATGGAGTCAATCCATGTCTTGGTCCAAAGGTCTTTGCCTTAAAATTACGCAGTTACATATCACATGGGATTCTAGCAAACTCTTTCCCTTCTCTGTGTGATTTGGTTTTCTCTGACCCCCTTCTTGTGGCCAGTTCCTCAT
>JAUPMG010000020.1:14667922-14678347 GCA_031762675.1 Pachysandra terminalis
CCACAGTATGTTTCCAAGTATATGACTCATAATTCATAAACTGGGTCCTACTTAGATTCACTATGACTTGCTATATTCTATTTTTCATTTAATTTAGAATTTCTTTCAAGAATTGTAGTAAGAATTAGGTTGTTGCGTAGCAGTAGGACTTCTTTGTAGGGTAGGTTAGGTTACTCAGTAGTCAAATATCATGTCTATTAAAAGGAGGATTTACACTTATTTTACAGCATTATTATTGAGAAGAGCAAAACAAAAGATTTACAGTCTTCCGTGTATCATCAAAATTATATGGCGTATGTTATTATTAAGATGACTTTCCTAGTTGGCTGTCTAGAAAAGAGTTCTGGACCACCCTATTTCTGACACTTGGCAGCCAAGTTAGTGGGATAAAAAACACCTATGATTTTCCACCTCAATATCTTCATTGTGTATACCAAGTCCAATTAAACAATGCCAAAAATCCTTGCTATTTCTGAACAAACTTGTTATTATGGAAAAATTGAAGGTGAACTTTGATGGTTACTCTCTTGGTAATCCAAGAGACTCAGGAGTTGTTGGAGTTTTTATTTGCTATGGCTACTTGCATTAAGGAGGCTAGGTTGATGGGATTGAGGACTTCGGAGATTGAAGGGGATTCCTTCACAATTATATCATGGCTCTCTTCGTCGGTGACATGTGCTTGGCGTTTTCTACACATAGTGAGACTCTTGAGATTTTGGTTGGGTAGTATGGATGTACCATTCTCCCATGTTCCAAGATGTGCTAACTCAATGGCAGATCATTTACCCAAGACGGGTGCTAAGAGAGAAGGATTCTTTTCGGGGATACCGAACCCAGATTGGGGAGAGGGTTGGGAAGAGATCGTCTTATTGGAATGAATGGGTCTAGGGTGTTGTATAGCTATATGTTTCTTTTCTCCTCACTACTACCTTTTATTTTCTTTTGTTGTTTGTTGTTTTCATCCTTTTAGGATTCCCTTCTTGGGAATTCGAGCCCTGTACATTCTTCTTCACTTTCTATTCTCAATACATATCATTACCTATCAAAAAAAAAAAATTCCAAATGGCAATCCATCAAACAGTTAACTTGGATTTGTTGCCTCATCCCTCCAAGTGGCAGAAATAAACAAGCCTGTCAAGAGAAGGAGAATGGAATAGACTACAAAAAAATTTCAACATCAACAAAATGCCTTATCCCGAATAGTTGTGGTTGGCTAATAACCTATTTTCACAAGGGATTCAGCAATGATTTATGCCACCTGACAACCTGAGGCAATCCTCATTTACCCAGTATTGGGATTGTAAATGCACAAGAGATGTACCAATGCAAAACAAAATTTGCTATGTAATCACACATGATTATAATTAAATCTTTTACAGACTACAAAAAGCTCTCATGATCATTATAATTTGATCTCATACCTATAAATATACATGTTAAAAGAGTCCAATTTTCCCTAGACCACTCATTTGGCCAAAGGGGTTCTATTTCATGGGACTGCTTGTTACTTCTGATTTTCTCAAGGAGACTAATAGGAGAAAACTCAGAGAAAACGTAAGGGTACTCTTAAAATAAGATTTTTCAAAAACAAGTATCTGTAAAAGTTGCACAATTTCAAATTGAACTTTAGGAACTTATTATGGTCTTCTTTATACTTACTTGAGCAGCAGCAGAAGGATCAGGTGCACTCTTAGGATCAGCCCAGCTGACAGTAGGAGTGTTGCCATCCAGTTTAAATTTTGCACTTGACATTTTCTGTCTTCCATAATCAGCACATGCATTGTTGTAATATTCAATGAAAGCAAAACCACGATTACGGCTTGGATTTTGCGGATCCTGTAGTCAATAGCATACCACCAAACTAATAGAGTGAGAAACTACGACTATCACTCTTATTTTAAGGCAAACCATATTTCATTTCATTTCAAAGAGAGAAGGAAAAAAATCACCATTAATAACTCAATATTTCCAACTCCAGGACCATTCTCTTCAATTACTCTTCTAAGCTCCTCTTCTGTCCAGCTCTTTGGTATGTTGCCAATAAACAACCTGTGTTTAGCTTGAGATAGCGAACACCTTATGGTTCTCCCCTGAAATGGTGAAGCAAAGGAGCGATCATCAATCCAAAACTAAAGAAAATAATACCACATAATTACCGATTTCAAGCACCAAGACTTTTCAGGATACCTGTAAAGTCTGCTAAAGATAAGTCAAAGCATCAGGGTTACCTTGAACTCTTTATTGTGGAGCTCTTCAATGGCCTTTTGGGCAAACTCCTTTGTCTTGAAAGTTATAAAAGCATAGCCCTTGCTTTCTCCAGTATCTTTATCCTTCATCAGCCTTATCTGCCACATTACTGTCCAACTATGAAGATAACACCCCCTAACAAAGATAAAAACATGAACTCCCCCAGCATGCCAAATAAGCCAACTGGTTAGACCACTTACCTCAGCAATCTCTCCATTTGGTTTGCAGAGATCCCTCAAATCTTCTTCCATTACATCTCGAGAAATCCCACCAATGAAAATTTCAGATCCATGAGGAGGAAAGGCAAGAAGCTCAGCACGTTTCTCTCTCTCATCTTCATCAATGGAAGCAGTAGGCTTCACATGATCCTCAACAGTTTCAATGTCACTGTGAGCTCTATCAGCTTCCAGGGCAGGATCTTGGCCACTCTCCTCAATTTTTGAGTCATCTAGTTCTTCTTTGATATGTTCATCCCCAGCTCCCTCCCCTCTGTCCTCCTCTGCTTGTTCTTCAACATCATCATCCTCTTCAATGTAATTGTCTCCGTCAAGATCCACCCTCTCCTCAGTCTCTACCACTTGAGCATCCTCTGCCATGTTCTGTTCAGGTGTCACGTCTTCTCATCCACCACCTGCAAGCTTGCACGGCAACTGTGGAGGCCGCACAGAAGCCAGGAGAATTCGCATAATACAGGGATATGGATATGGGGTGGGTGAGAAAGTCATTATAAGGCCAACAGGATTGCAGAGTAAGATGAATTCTTGATGGATTTTTTCGGGAAACATGAGATATCATTGCAGAGTGAAAAGTGGCAGATTTTCTTTAACAGGGTTACTAAAATTTACAGATATAAACAGAGATAGGCCTGAGTTGAAATGGTTTATCTTTTTCATAGACAAGTAATCTGGCCTTATCAGAACGGCAGCCAACAAGGATCCCCCACAGGTGCAAAAGGGAAACAAATTTCTCACAGTTTAGACCAAAAAAAAGTTACATCTTAAACACTCGAAAGTCCAAATTCATAAATAAGAAAAATAAATCAGGGCTTGCAATTCTGTATATAAGTTTGGGATAATAAATCCACCCACATCAACCGCAATGACTCAAAGCAATAAATAAGAAAATCTTCAGACTAAGAATCATGCAAATTTGAAATGGAATGACGAATTTGTAAATGTGAACCAGCAGAACCCAGCAACTAGAGCCGAAATCAGTGAACCAACATAAACAACGGGGAAGAAAAATCAACCTGAACAAGAAAACCAAACTGGATACGAAAAGGGACAGTAAAAAACCCTAAACCCTGTCAAGAAGGGTACTAAGGGGAGGCGAGAACGGAGAAATCATTGCTTAGAGATCAAATCAGACATATATTCAAAAATTCAAACCCTATAAAACAACCTCAGGAAAAAAAATGAATTATAATAATCGACCAAGAAAAGATCAAGAGAAGAAGACGAGATCCTTAAGAGGTGGACGTGAATCCATGGAAAAAGCTATTCTATTTTGTGGATAATAAGTGCAGATGAAATTATACGGAGACGCGTTTGTGGGTTTTGGCTTACCAGTTTTAGGTTCTTCCGATTTGGCCTTCCTTTCTCTTTGTCGTGCTCTTATGGTTCTTAGAGCCGGTATGGGTTATTATCTCAATCCGACGACCCTCCCTTCCTCCGCAAATATATAGGAATTACAGGTAGACCTTGCGCTCGCGATGACTTAGATATCGTCTGCCTCCGACGTGACTTGTGATTGATCTCCTTTTATTTTTACTAGCTAAAGTAAACGTCAACGTGAAGGTTGATCTTCTAATATATGTTATATTTAAAATTACAATAATGTAGACTTTAAAATTACAATAATGTAGACGAGGGATTTGTAATAGATTTAATATATTAAAATAACTTCAATAAATGATATCAAAGAATCAATACAATCACTTTGCAGAGAAATAAGTTTCGAAAGACTGTCTCAGGATAGCCTAAATTGTTGCGCAACCGTTCTATTAAGAAAATTTTTTCACAAACGTGATCTGTAAATAAGACAAAGAGAAGAGACAAAAGGGGGAAGGATGTTGAAATAACTGTAAGTCAGTTAGAATGCATATCTCAGAGCAAGAAAACCTCAGTGTTCGAATGACCCGAAGTTTATTTCATGTATTGAGAAATACAGTATATGACTGACTATCTCCTTTCTCTTGCATTGTCTTTACTCACTGTTGTCTTCTACCTCTTGAATTTCTTAGAGATTCAACTTTCTAAGATTGTCTTTAATGGAGGATACGCTCTGCTATTTAAAGGGAATTTAGCTTATCAAATTAGAACAAATGTGATTCAGTTAAGTGTCCAGAGAGGAGCTTAAAAATATCCCCATGCATTAAATATATCTCGAATGCCACGTGTATTTCAACATGCCTAAGTTATTTCCAGAAAGAAAGATGAGTCACTTTGAATATACAAACTTGCTATGTGATAGGTTGTTTTAAATCTAGAAGAACACGGATTAAATGACACGTGTAACATGCATAAAGATCTAAAAGTAACGTTTACATTCTTGCCGCCATTTCAGATAAGGCAAAACCTCATTTAGATAAGTTATACAGCAAATATTATAAGTAGCTGAGGTTTTATCACGTACTGTGCTTTCTGAGGAATATGTCCCAATCAACTTTAAAGATAAATGAATCACTAAATGCCATAGATACCTTTCTGGACTTCATTCATTTCGAGGGGACTCTCTTTGACGGCTATCTTCCTTCGAACGAAGCCAAAATAACTCCATATATTTACAAGGTGACCAGTATATTCTCGAATTACTCATGTAGAGATCTTAAATGTTCGTTTCTCAGCAAGGAACTCGTTTTCATGACCAATAGTCTCTGTAAGGAGGAGCTTATTTTGGAATCCTTCAAGATTTGTAGCTCAAGTAATCAATTCGAATGTCCTCAACTTTAATGAAATCAGAAGTAAATATATTTCCTTGTGAACTTTTTTGAAATAAAGTGTGAAGAGATTTCTCAAAGTATGCAGGAAACCATCTTCAGGAACTATTTCCCAGAAAGTGTAATTCCAACTTCTAAAGCCTTTCCCATAAGGATTTACTTTTCAGAAGTAAAGGTATTTTATCTAAAATATTATTCAAACTCAAGCCATAAGGATAAATAAGAATGACTTCGAACATTACTTCGTAGTTTGAATGTATTTAAGAGTGTATTCGAGGGTCATAACCTATTATTGTCCTTCAATGTACTCTTTAAGTAACGTGCAAAACTAAGTCCAGTCTTGCAAATTCATAACGGACACTCGAAGGTGATATATTAAGAGGTAAAAACATCACTTCGAAGTACTCCTTTGTGAGGGTACTTCAAAGTCAGTGAAGTCGAATCCAACTATCACTCGAGGGTGACGTATGGAGTAATAATAACTTATGTAGTAATAACATGACTTCAAAGTACTCCTTGTGAGGGTACTTCAAAGTTAGTGAATAAAAAGTGTATTGTCATATCTGCCGCTCGAATGTGATATATGGAGAAGTAATAACATGACTACGAAGTACTCCTTTATTAGGATTCTTCAAAGTCAGTGAAATCGTCATCCGAAAGTGTTTTTCGGGATAAACGAAAAGTGTACTTCTAGTATTCCTTTAATAAGGATTCTTTTAAAGTTAACGGAATGCAAGTCTATTTATGGGTAACAAACCCTTAGTCTTTGAGGATAACTAACCTTTGACGATTTGACCATCTCGAGGTGGTTAGCCTTCGAATTCACCATCTGAAGGTAGTTGGTCTTTGAGTTGAACAAATCAGAAGGAAAGATATCTCTTTCGAAGTTCCTATAAGAAAAAGTATAATAAATGGTCCTTCGAAGTCTGTGGATATGATCCAAATACTACTTCTAAGTTAGAAGGTTTAAAATGTGCCTTCGAATGCCTCTCTTTAAAGGATTTCTTTCGAAGTATAGAATAAAGTAATAAGATCACTCGAAGTCTCTTCTGGAGAATGAGAAAAGATGACTCCGAGTCTTTATTTAGAGATTTATGTGTTTGAGGGGTCTATTAGGGATAGTATATTCCTACTACTGTCCTTCGTAAGGAATACTGTTATGTCTTGTCAAAAGTACAAATCATCAATACTTCGGTCATTTCGGAGGTAGTTAGCCATTACCTTTAAATTTTGGACACATGAAGCGGTTCGGTATAATGAACCGTTTCCAGAGGTTGCTTCTTGAAGAAGCTTTACCTTTTTTAAGTGATAAGGACGGTCAGATATCTCGAACGTGTTCCAAAAGTCGCTTTTCAAATCAAATTAGCATATAATCGTTGTGACAGCTGACACGTATAAAGCGAAAAGGCGGCAGGTAATTGCTTTAGCAATGATTCAGTGTATCTGGGCATATCTAAAACACACGTTCTAATATGATGTCGCTTGTTTGATGAGATTAATTAGGCCATCTGATCACCAATAGCCCCCAATCTCTATTTTCTTATGCTAAAGAAGAAAGCATGAGATCGTACCTTATGATAATTCGCATTAAATGCGCATTCTTCGAGGTGATGCATTTGATCTTCCAAATTGCATGCGTTGAAGGCGCATTAAATGATCGATGATTGCTTTTTGGAGTTTTGTGAACCGCCAAAATCAATTTTTTGAATTTTCTCACGAGAAACCACCATTGCTCTATAAATAGTAGTTTCCTTGAAGAAGAAAGCTTCTTGCAACTTGAGTTTTTTTTTAGCTTTCTTTGAGCTCTTGCTCTCTTTGCTCTCTTGCGTTCTTGCCTTCTTGATTGTTTTCTTTCAAAGTCTTTTTGCTTTAAGAATCAACTCCCAAGAAAAGTTCAACCAGCAAGAAGATGGATTCAAGGCTAGTGGTATCTACTGGGCGATTTTGGAATCAGGTGAAGCATCAAAAACCATCAGCGGCTGTGCAGGTTGGAGAGGATCTGCTAAGTCTCTACGAGGAGAAAACCTGGCAAGATATAGGTTTTCCTCGTCTTGGCTTCTCGCCAGTTTTTCACTGCGAGAGAGGAGACTTCCCTCTGTCTGAAATTGGGTTTAGATCCCATTTCAGTCTTCCGAATGGATGGCCAGAATGGGTAGACCACATTCTGGAGAACAAGGAGTACCGGAAGTGATTCGATGTTGCCGGAGTATTGGAGGTGATTCAGATCTCTGTGGGTGAGTTCCATAAAGATTACACAGGATTGAAGGAATTTGCCCTCTGGTGGGATCCGGAGGACCATGTCTTCGTGACTGCCTTTGGGGTGATTACACTGACTTTAGAGGATATGGTCATCCTCAAGCAGCTCCCAATTATGGGAGAAATCAACCCTGGGAATATCATGCTATCAGAAGGTGAGGCTCAGGATATTCAGATGCTGAAGGAGAGCGCGAAGGCTTCGCTCCAGAAGTTGAAGTTGAAGGGGAAGGGCACAAGACTTGGCTCAAAGTACTCACTGAATGGCTGGCTACGCTATTTCTGGTATGAAGATGAATCCTGGAACTAGAACAGTGTATCAGTCAAGAGGTTTTGGGGGCCCGGCAAGTATAGTTAAGTCCACCTAGAAACTTTTGTCTCCTTCTGGCTGGTGACGTTCGTATTTGAGGGATATCCAGTGGACAAAGTAAATGACTAGATATTCCCTCTTGTTGTGAAGATTGTAAAGGGAATCTGAGTTCCCCTGGCACCTTTGTTCCTGAGATCACAATATGAGCACTTGGACTTACTGTGTGAGGATATGGCCCGAAGTCGAGGGGAGAGGTTGGTAGAAATGTCTATGGACGCCAACTTTTTGTAGCTATTCCTTTGGCAGAGGTATAGTAGATACAGTCCTTTGAACTTTGGCGCAGTAAATAGGAAGCTTGATGTGCTTGGGATGAAGGTATCCCCTTGACCTTTACTATGGTCAGGAATATACCCATCAGCAGAGCGATTGTATTAGTTGTTGGATGTGGAGGCAGAATTTGAATTCCGGCCTTATCGTCGAGGAGGGATCTGCCTGTTGCAACCTCAGGGTACCATGCTGGAAGGGGATTTCCCAAGGAAGGCCATTGACTGGCATACGTTGAAGCCAGAGGATAGAGCATTTCTGGTAACAGTACGCTCTGATTATTTGATCAGTCTGGTCCGAGGGTTCAGGAGTGCGTACCCTGTGTATAATCCCCATCGCATACTCTGACAATTCGGAATGGATCAAACTGCCCCAGACCACAACATAGTCACCATCAAGACTTCAGAGTTGGTGATGGCAAGGGTGGGGCAGAGATTCGACCTTGCGTATGGGTACCAAGGCTTCCCACCAACATGGGATGCTTGGCCTACCCTCATAGAGAGGAATGGAAGAGTGTCCCCTTGGTGGTTGGATACTAAGGATTTCTCGAAATCGCTTGGACACCTTTCATGGGGATATGACCATGAAGACCTTCTCAGATTATGGTGGAGCCAAGGAGTAAAGGGTGAAGAAAATTGATAAGAATCACCCTATTTCTGAAGGTACAGGGCACCCTACTTGTCACAGAGTCCCCAGACATTTACTGATTCTCGATCATCGTGAAGGGGAGGAAAGAAGAGGAGAAGCTGAAACTTCTAATGTGGCTCCTGCCAATCTGCCTGAAAGAGGGGAGGAAGAAGGTCCTAAAAACTTTCCTAGGGAACAAGTTGAAAAAGAAGAAGCCCCAGGAAACTTTCTTGGAGGACTAGGAGAAGAAAAAGAAGCAGCAAAAGATGAAGTTACCTTGGGGGCACTTCTTATTCATAAAAGGCGAAGGATTGCAAGAGTGCCTCCTCCCCAAAGGGTTCCTTCAGCTTCAGTACCTTCAAGGAAGCCAAGTGTTCCCACAGAGCCTGCTATTCCGAAGGAGTCAGTTCCTTCGAAGGAAGGTCCAAGTGGCCTGAAGGAATACCCTAAGAGGGTAAAGTCCACTGCTACTCGGACTTTAAAGGTAACAAAAATCCATTAACTCCTTTTCATTTTTAACTTCTGGTATTTTTCTCAACTGATGTATTTATTTCATTTCAACAGGAAAGAGCTGGAAGGTAGGGTGAGGGCATCGAAGTAAGTGATACTTTGATTGAACCGCCTAGAGATCAACCTCCCCGTGTAGCAACTGCCTCCGAGGTTCCTACCAGTAGGATTCCACCTCCTTTTCCTCAAGAAGGTGTTCCTACTGGTCATACGAGTAGGATGCCTCCTCCATTCTTTGAGGGTTCTTCTTCTGGTAAGTTTATCTTCATTTTGCATTGAGCAATATTGTTGCTTGTCCTTCGCCTAACCATTGTGTATTTTCTACAGCTCATCTAGTAACAGAGAAGAAATTACAAAAGCTCAGGAGTCTGAAGCTGTTCCTTCTACCTAGCTAAAGAAGGGTCATGGCAAGTGTAACACCCCGGAAAAATTTCATGTTCTTCTTTGGGCGTTTCGATAAGTTTCTTTGCTTTTGGTGGTGATTGGTCAGTTTTGTGACCAATTCTTCTTTTGGGTGCACCCTTGTTGTGTGCTCTAACCCATACCATGGCCTGGCTCATTTAACGAGCTTGGATGATTGAGATTTAATCTCCCATCCAAGAGGCAATGAAGGGTTGAGATTTGCTTGAGATTTGACGTAGGGTATAAAAGACAAAGTCTAAAACCCTAGCCTCATTTCTCTTGAGGTTTTGGAAGGAAGGACTTCAAGGGAAAAGAAGAGAGGCTGGAGAGATTCACGAATTCGAGCCCCAACATTTTCGTCCAAGAGGATTGCAGTTCAGGTAAGTGTATTGTGTACACTTGTTATGTTTTCTTGGGATTATTGTGATTCATTGCATATCAATGAGTTCTTGTGTGTTTTGTTGATGTATCTGTGTTCATGAGCATCAAACACATGTATAGCAAATATGTTGGTAGTTTAATATTGATGTTTTGTGTTCTAGGTTAAACTTGCCGGTTCATATTGAATTCTTGATAAATTTCCTTAGATTTCTAGTTGATTGATTAAATGTTGTTTGAGTATTGTGTGGTGATGTTTTCTCTTGTGATAAAAACTCATTTTCAGACCAAATTCACCCTAAACGATAACCTAGGTGGAGAAGAAATGAAAAACCCCAAGTGTGGAGCGAATTGGGGCAAAAATGTAATGACCTGAACTTCTAAAATATATTTATTTTAATATTTATAATTTATTTATATTTTATTTGAATTATTTGTA
>JAUPMG010000020.1:14678447-14697979 GCA_031762675.1 Pachysandra terminalis
TTTTCAATCGCTCTCCCACTTCTCAAAGTGGTAATGGCATGGAGCTGCTCATGGCTAGAGCTGCTAGAAGTGGTCCCTTCAACTACGAATTGCCCTTTAGGATTGGCCACTGGTTGACTAGGAAGCTTCCCATCCTCTCTTCTTTTGAATGCATTAGCTATCTGCTAAACTTGGGTTTCTAGCTTTGCTATGGATTGAGAGTGGGAGTTTAGCAACTGAGTATTAGCCTCAAAGTTGCTAAGGGTAGCCAATACCCTTTCCTCAAAGGCAGAATTCTTAGGAGGGCGAGGAGCCGATTGATAGTGCTATTGGGCAGGCCTATAGTTGGTAGATAGTTAGAAAGATTGATTAGGATATGGTTGCACATGAGGTTGCATACTATATGATGGAGCCGAATTTTCAGGCACTTGAGCTCACCATGAAAAGTTCGGATGATTCCTCCATCCCGGGTTGTAAGTGTTGGAGTATGGATCATTACTTGGTCTGGAGAGGGTGGCATTGACATTTTCATGAGACATGTCAGTAAACTGTCCCGGATGGTTCCTCCATCCTGGGTTGTAAGTGTTGGAGTATGGATCATTACTTGGTTTGGAGAGGGCAGCATTGACAATATCTAGTATGGTGTGAGAGAAAATAGCATAGTGCACATGGTTCATTCGGGATGGACATGTGAGGTGGAGTAATATGAGCGAAACCAGCTACCATTAGCTGGTCTAGTTTTCGTGATAATGCGTCCACCTTACTAGTCACATCCGATGAATTAGTCACCTTTAAAAAACTTTCAGCCTTAGGGACCTTAGGGCCAAGTGCCCTTCGACTCGCTAAAGCGTGTTGTACAGAATTTTCACACAGATTCTCGAAGAGAATTTATGCTTCATTCTCACTTTTACGCATAAAAGTGTCAACACATAGGAGCATTGTACAAGCTGCCACTTGGAAATTTGATGGTGTGGGCACTTCTTAAGTAAATCTTTAAGTCTTTCCCAAGTCTCATGAAATGTCTCCCCTTCACTTTAGGAGAAGCTAGTGATAGCTCTCCGAATCTGGTTGGTCTTTCCTATGGGAAAATACTTTTTAAGAAACTCATGTTGCATTTGAGCCCATGTAGTGATAGTATTTGCCTCCAAGGAATTCAGCCAATGCTTGGCTTTATCCTTTAGTGAAAAGGGAAATAGCCGCATCCTTAAAGCATCATCGAAAAAATTCTGCAATTTAATGGTAGAACAAATGTTGAGGAATTCATCGAGGTGCTTGTAAGGATCCTCATTATTAAGTCCATAAAAGGGTGGGAGCATTTGTATGATGCTGGACTTAATCTCATAGTGAGTTACTGCAACTTGCGGCAACTGAATGCAAGAAGGAAAGGTGTATGTAGTAGGGATATAGTGATCCCTAAACAATATAGGTCTCTCTTCCTCCTCTACTGGTTCCATTGTTACTGTTGTATGTTCTCCTACCAAGCTAGATTTTCTCTGGGCCTCACGTTCTCTAAGGGTACGTTCAAATTCTTGGTCGTAAGATAGAAGTGACAAGGACAAGGAATGCCTACCTAACATACATCAGTAATGGAAATAATCCTAAAAAAATTAAAAGAAAATAACTACCTGGCTGGTGTGGCTGCCGTAAGAGTTTTTAAGCAAATTTGGGTGTCTATGAAATTGTGCTCGATCGCAATCCTGTAGACAGTACCTGAAACAGATAACACACAGCCGTAAAATAGAATAAAATAAAATAAAATAAAATCTAAAAAATTCAAATAGACCTAATCTAAATAAAATTAGCAATCTAAACCGAAAACCAATCCCCGGCAATGGCGCCAAAACTTGATGTGTGAATTATATTACCACTCGTAATAGGACGAAACCTTGTAGAACATGGCTATTTTGAGGGTGTCGAACCTCAAGGGCTGATGGTGTTAAGATTGTTAAATTATCAGATTAATTCTAAATAAATTAATTAGACAAAGCAAGGGACTCTTGTGATCTTAATTCTAAAAATCAAATTAAACTAAATTAAATGGATTAAACCAATAAGAGAAAAGAGTAGAGTATTGATGATCCCTCTAACCCCTTGAATATGGTAATCTCATGAATCTAGGAATTAATTCAATGTCTGAAACAGACTTGTGTGGCTACAAGCTCACACAATGTCCCAAAAAGGTATCATGCTAAGAATAAGCACAATCTATCTTCGATTTCTCTAAGCATAGACTATCAAATTCTTAGTATGAATTACATTATCATAAGGGATAAGTATAACCCATCAATACTCTTAGCAGCCATTATGGTCAAAATTGGCATTTTTGAAAGCCAAAATAAAGATTCAATCCCTATTTTCAAAGAAAATCCCAAAAAAATATTTTCAATAAAAGCCCTCAAAGAAAAACAATTATTTTCAGAAAACCCCCTCCTTGGCTGTAAAAGTCAGGGAAACACCGCCCGACGTCGTTGCGATCTCCAACGGCCATTTTTTCGGTGACCTCTGTGCACACCCAAATCCAATCCGCTAAACCCATCCATTCTTCTTTTTCTTCTCCAATTCCAATTCTGTTTCTCTTTCAACCCTGTTCCCAAAACACCCAACACCCACAGTAGCCCTTTCCCCCCTCTCTCTCTCTCTCTCTCTCTCTCTCTCTCCGACTTCCATCAGTCGCGCCTCACCATCCTCTGTTCTCTTTACTCCTCTTCAGTCCATCACTGAACCAGCATATCCACCATATTCTCTCCATCTCTTCTCTCAAACCCCATTAACTTAAACTTAGAAAATCACCATCTGAAACCACCCATTCACACCACCCGAACCGTCCAATCACCTCTACCTCACCTCCAAACTCCCTCCAATATCCACTGTCTCTCAACCTCTGTCTGTTCTTCCTCAATCCAGCTCGATCCACCTCACCACTATAGCACCATTCCTTCTCCCTCCGTCTCTCTCTCTCTCTCTCTCTCTCTCTCCGTCTGTTCCTCTCCCTCTCTCTTTCTCCTTCCTTTTCCCTTCTTTCCCTCTTATTCTTCTTCTTTCTCCTTCCCCTTTCCGTTTTCTTCCTCTGTAACAAAGAACCAGAAACTTTAATTACAGAAGCGTCCCCCCACCCCAAAAAAAAAAAAAAAAATAACCAAAGCCCCCTGAACCAAACCAATAAACCCTCTTGAACCAACCCAATCCATTAACTCAAACCAATCTAAACCCTGAACCCAATCAACACGAAGATTCAAACCCCAAATAACAGAAAAGCAAGAAAAGCAAGCAAAAAAATCAAACTAGAAGAAAACCCAACCTTAAGGCCCCGTTTGGCTGAAACAAAAAAGGTTATTTCATCATCTCTCACTTAAACTGGAAACTGAGCGTAGCCACCTCTCAAGTAGAGCATGATCTAGCTTTGAAAACAGAGGACAAGAGCTCTACAGGTATATCTATCTTTTTGCTTGCTCTATTTTCAAATTGAAGATGTTTGAGTCGATTTCCCTTAGTTATCTGGTTCTATCTTCTTCTTGAATTGTGTATATGTGTTTCAGATATGAACATGAATGAAATTCAGCTTCGTTTTATTTTTAATGTTTAGTATATTAATTGTTTCATATTTGTTTGTAGCTTAACATGTCAAAATCAGTTTATTTTCTCTTTTATTATTTTTATTAGTTCAAATTATTAGGTTATCTTCAGATTTCTTTTAGTATCTTCTTTAAAGATTTAGATTCAAAGGTGATTTGGGAAAATAATCTTAGGATATTTTATCTCTTTATTTTTATTACTATTTGAGGCATTTAATGATTCTTGTCATTCTAGGTTATTTAGGATTTTTATCATTTTAGATGTATTTTATTTTATTTTTAGAATTTTTCTAAGGGTTTTGATGCATTTAGACCTTTTAGGGATTTTGAAAATTTACAATTATTTTGAGTATTTTTCTAAATTTTATTTATTTTAGATTATTTTTGGATTTTATCTAAATTGGCCAAACAATCTTTGAACCGGGTAACCGGTTAAGCCGGGAGAGAACGGGTGCCTAACACCTTCCCGATCTCTCAAATGAACCCCCTTACCCAAATCTGGTTAGACCACCCAAACTCCACAATTTTCGTCTAATTTGACAATTAATTGACAAAACCCATGGGTGACCATTCACACCCGAACTCATTGAATGGTGGCGACTCCATTTCAACCCGATCGACCTAGGGTCCACCTGACCCGGGGGCGATCACAGGGCCTGAGCAATAGGGAAGATGGTAAGGAAAAGATATGTCATCTACAAAGATCGCTGAAAGACTTATCAATGAGTTACCTGCGACGGGATGTTTATCTGTTTTCGGAGAAGACGAGACAAGCTCAATAGTCTTCTCAACAATGACACTCTTCCCCTGTCAATCAACAAGGCTATGTGTCAGTGGAATCTAATTAAAGTAAGAGGAAAGCATTAAAGTTGTATTAAAGGAACCACCTCACCTTCTCAGCAGGGGTCTTCTTCTTTTTGAAACTCGATGCTCGAGAAGGGAGAGAGGTATCAGCAGTCTTATTCTGAGGTTCAGAGACATCAACCTCGACCTCTTTCGGAGCCAGCAGAGCAACAAATGGGCGGATTATAAAATCGACAAATGAAGGTTGAGGGTTAGGCCTCGAAACACCTCTTGAAGGACAGCATGACGAGCCTAATTGCTTCAGCCGGTTGTCCCGTTGTGTGATGAAAAACTTCGTTTCTTCAGCCTCAGATTCCTTGAATCGGCACACTTCTTCAAGGAATTCCTGCCAGTAAGTCAACCACTTACTCGAGGCTCTCATTTCTCTGGTCCTATGGACCATGGTTACGCTCTTCCAAGAGGCGATGTACTTACGCCCTTTCTCCAAGAGAAAGCTCATGCTAGTGTATTTCGGGGTCGATCCCTTCTTCAAAGATACTTTTGGCGCCCTTTGATCAAAGCCGAATTGGCGCATCACCCAGTTAGGGTTGTAATTCATGTTATTGAGGACATTGTCCTCAACCCTCTCGAGTAAGTAGTTGTGGTGAAGACTCACCAGATAAGTGCGACATTCAAGAGGAAAACTCGGCCAAGAAGATACTTCAAGAGTCTGACCTTCGAGCTTGGTTCCATGAGCTTGTTCAATCCCTCAAACGATCTGAGTGTAAGGTCAGAATAAGAAATGCCATTCGTAGTCCAACATAAGTGGCAAACTACACTTTTCTAGAGGGGCCTCACTAGACCAGAACTTCCCCCGAGGATGTGGTCCATCTGGGGATTCTACCCTTGAAACCGCATAGATTTTCACCGGGGCGTAAGCCGGATATGTTCCCAAAGGAACATCTGAAGAAATCCCACATCCACCAACGTCTCAATCAACTGCTGACCTCGAGGACGAACCTGATCCGAAGCCAGGAGATCTAGGCTCTCGTACAGATTCCCCAGAAACAGAGGGGCCAACGGAACAGAAATCCCTTGTGATAACTTAATGGCCAGAGGGAACAGTTGCTCATTCACCTTGTCATTAGGATAACCCTCCAAGATGAAGTGGGATAGCCATAGGCTAATAAAAGCCTCGAGGACAGCGGGGCTCTCCTGCCCCTCGCCCTTGACTATAGTCATGACATTGGAGCCTCAGACCAGGTTTTCTTCTCTCCAAAAAAAGTGGATCCAGCGTGACATCATTCTCCGAGACTCGAGCCTTTGCTTTTTCCCTTCTTACTCTTCTTGGACTTGATAACAGAAGGCCTCGATGATGCTCGCATGCCCTCTTGAAGAAGGTCTTCGATTGCCTTCTCCTCCCGAGACAACTTTATCGAAGCTGTTTTAAGAACCAAGCACTGGCAAGAAATAAAGGATCTCAACATCCTCAAGTGTTGGGGTGATATCCCTGAATGCTGTGATGAATGTGTGGGATTGAGGATTCCACCTCATCACGAGCTCCAGTAGACCAACCAGGATGGCATTATAGATGCATCCTCTCCTCAGTTTGTCTCGATAGACAGGATTCGACAAAATGGATTTGCACCAAGTTGCCCAACCCGAGAGAAACCCCAGATGAGACCTGAAACCAACAGGGGAAGTCGGTTAGTCACCTCGGGATATTCTGAAGTATGGGGTTGGCCTGAAATGTTTCTTGCCTCCCAAGGCTTCATCAAAATTTGGGTAAGGAGTCTAAATCTCTCCCCCCCAGAAGCTGGAGGAAAGTGTTAGAGGAAGAGAGTTCGAAGCCCCTTTCGTAGTCTTTCCAGCCTTCTTCTGAGTTTTTGCAGACTCCATTGTTTGGAAAAGAGAAGAAAACTAAAAGGAATCCCTTGAAGGAAACTAATACGAGCAATGCAAGTTGCAGAGGAGGAAGGTAGAAGAAAGTCAAGTAGATAGCAAAGGTAAATCTTTTGGTGCATTGCCCTTCCTTTTATAAACTCCATGCAATCATGAAACCGTCTAGGAATCCCCGAGAGCGGTTTCGAGACTGCAAAGCGGTTCGAGTGGTACTCAATCTCAGGGTGACACCTTAGCACAAGCATTTAATGCAGCATACCCCATACTCTGAAGGAGACCATATGATGGCTAGCCCACGATTCGGTAACGATACGACTGCCCAATGCATTTAATGCCTTTTCAAGATTGCACTTACAACATGTCCCATCAACACGTTCTAAGTGAAGGGGGCTAATGATGGCCCCTCAATTTGAAAATTCAAATTGAACCAATAAGATAGGGCCATCTGGCACCTGCCTATAATATTTTGCTTTTGCCCCTACCTTGAAGTCTCCTCTACACATACCCTTAACACGATATGTTCGGGCTTAGGAGGGCATATCGACTTCGAGAGCATTTTCCTCCAGGAACTAACCTCGAAGTTGCATCAGTAGAGACGGGTGAGGACTTTGTGATCCAATCTCTCAGGGATAGATTTTATAATCTAATCCCCAACACCAGATAGAGGCGATTTGATCCTATTCTGAATCCAGGGAAAGACTGTATGATCAAACCCCTAGACTGGCTAGAGACAATTCGATCCTACTCCGAGTCAGGATAGACTTTATGATCTAATCCCCAACACCGGATATAGGCGATTTGATCCTATTCCGAGTCCAGGGAAAGACTATATGATCTAACCCCAAGACGGATTAGAGAAAATTTGATCCTATTTCGAGTCGGGATAGACTTTATGATCTAATCCCCAACACCGGATAGAGGCGATTTGATCCTATTAAGAGTCCAGGGAAAGACTTTATGATCAAACCTTGAGACCGGTTAGAGACAATTCGGTCTACTCCGAGTCGGGATAGACTTTACTATCTAATCCCCAACACCGGATATAGGCGATTTGATCCTATTCCGAGTCCAGGGAAAGACTTTATGATCCAATCCCGAGACCGGTTAGAGACAATTTGATCTTATTCCGAGCGGGATAGACTTTATGATCTAGTCCCCAACATCGGATAAAGACATTGAGATCCTACTCCGAGTTTGGATAGTCTTTACAATCTGATCTCGAATCCGACATCGACTTTATGATCCCATCAAGAAATCATAAGAAGCCTCCACGATCCTACATCAATATCGATGCCGTGTGGCAACCTTAGCGTGAGGTGATGTGACCACTCCCAAAAGGCGCTACAGTGGCCTAACCCACCCCGATATGGACAATTCGTCATCAGGACGATGATCCAAAACAGACTAAGGTGCTAAGGTTAGCATCATACCATTATCACATTGGGAGCCCTTATGTGTTAAGGGGTTATCCGAAGAGTGATAACACTACTGTAGCATCATAGACTGTCCTACACCCCAAGTCCTAAGTAAAAGGGACTGTTTCGGGGGGTGATTATGTCTCAAATGTAAGAACATCCGAGATCGCAAGATGTTCTACAACATCGAGTAGTGTTCTAACTCGATGTTGTGAAGCATCACACTTGCAATCGAGTTGCAATTACTTCACTCAGGGGCAACGTCCCGAGTTTCTTATATCATTTGGATAATAGGACAAAATGGGGAGGATATTGAGATACCTAAAGGAATGGTGACCCAGAGAGACGTCCCATCAAGCCCATGACGGTTGCTAGCGGTTGATCAGACCCACACGGGCAATGTCACATCAAAGGGACTGAGCACAAGCAGAGGTTACTTGCACACTTGTATAAAGTGACAATCAACGTATGGGCAAAGACACGTGGAGTCATCTTACCGTTTCTAGCCCTCGATGACCGACACTTGTCACTCGGGCCTTCTCCAAGAGCTTTGGCTATAAAATTCCTTACTCCCATTGGACAAGGGATGGAACTTTGAGGCAATCTAGGACCTACAGTGAAAGCCTAGGATTTCGGATTTCAAAGCTCCTCTGTGTTTGTGCTCTCTCTGAAACCATTCCTTGGGATCTTTGACTCCTCTCATTTGTTCCTTTTTTTTTACTTGACTTTAGTGCATACAGAAACCTCATATTGAAATGGCCATTAAGGTTTATGCCAATGCGAGACAAGCGTTCGAACCCACTCTCTCTTATTGGTTAGCTACTCAGGTATTATTAACATCTGTCACCTTTGGTTACCTTAATTAATCTTATTTGTTAACCAAAAGTGGGATCAACAGTGCAATACTACAGCTGCTGTTGATAAGTAGTTGGATGAAGACTAAAATAATTCTAGGAAAGCAGAGGTTCCTTCACATGGATGGTCCCCATAATTTTCTTTCCTTTTTAAACCAAACAAAATAAATTTCAACAGCTTTAAAGAGAATTAGGGAACTGGAGATGCAGATTCTTTGTTATAAACCTCGTGATATGAGAACAAAATGATAATTTTGCGCTCACATAACATGCCCTTATATCACAGGGCTCATAATGGAGGGTCCGCACTTGAGAAAAGGACCTCCTAACATATGAGAGGTTTTTGTCTATACTGAGGTAGCTGCACTATGATTGTTCCAACAATCGATATTTGCCACGTGTCCAATCGAGGGTCTCCTTTTTACTTTTAAACCAACCAAATATCTACTTTTGCATTTTCTTGAAAATTACGAAATGCTCTCCTAACATATGCTTTAATATATTCTAATATATATATATATATATATATATATATATATTTTAAAACAAAAAACTTAAATCAAAGATATTAGCTGTTTTCTTTTTTTCCTTTTATGTGAAAAGATTCGTTTATGTGGCGGTGTTTCCTTGTGGGTGGTAGTTTCGGAATCGCCGAGCAGTCTGTTCCGCTCCATTCCTCCTTAATTCCGTTGTTGTCTCATCTGGAGACACATCTCTTTCTCTCTATCCAACTGGAAAGGAAAACCGGAGGCGAGTTAGGATGTAACCAGGGTTAATATATCTTTACTTTCGTGGTCAGCAGTTCGAGATGGTAGAGATTCGAAACTCGAGAGTGGACGAAGGTGATCGTGGTCCACTCACAGCCGTTGAGACACACGTATTTTACAAGCGTGTATCTCAAAGTTAAAATATCTCTTTGTGGTACGTGTCTTTGCATGATTGGAGGAATTCAATTTATTCTCTTTTATACGACCCCACTTGATTGCGATCCATGATATTACTAGTGTGATTAAAGAGGAAGAGAGAGAACAAATACTTTAAAGAGAGAGGGAGAATAATAAAGGAGAGAGAGAGAGAGAGAGGAGTACAAGTCACGGTTCCATGAACGAAGTTTCAAGGTGGTAATAGCTTATGTAATGTGTTTGATGGCGATGGCTCATTCGTCTCGACAGCTGGCTTTGCATCTGTCTCTCATCAATGCTTCCCTCACCAACAACGTCTACCACGTCATCTTGCCAACCTTTTGCTTTCGGAAATCCACTATGATCGATGTCGATGACCGGAAAGGATGGGAGGGTCAGTCGACTTCTTCCTCCAAGTCCAATCATAAAACTATGTTACATCTGCATATAACATGTCCTAATCGATAGGGTAGATCTCAATCCATCGCATCCCGATTATCCTTAGGAATGTGTTCTAACATATTATTATCTGGTGTTTTACTACAAACTTTGATTTGTTTTCTTGGATTAGGAAGTAGAAATTATAGGGGTGTACAAGACACTAGTTGTAGGGTTGGAGAAGAAATTTCCCTTAAAAAGAAGGGTAGTAATGAAGGAATTGGTTAACGCATCACGTCAAGAGCGTTGTGTCTTTCCTCAATCCTCACAACGGCCCCAAACCCCAAACCTAGAGAGAGGAGTGGACCCCTACAATACCCCCAATACATCTCCCGACGCAATAAAAAGTATTAACGGCGTGTAAGACTAAAAGCGACGCCGTTTTGACTGTCACCGTCAGTCAAACCCAATCACAGATCTTTGTGAGGAGGTGTTTATTGTAAATTGATAGACACTGCCATAGAGAGGACGGAGGCGTTGAGATAAAGAGAGATAATGAGAGCTTTTACTAATTTGTCCGCAATGGTGGTGCGAATGTTGGAAGCATAGGAAGCAAAGATAAGGGATGGGCTAGAATGGCGGCACATCCTCAACCTTCAGACAACAGTAAAAACAAAAATCAACAAGACTGATTTTAGTATTATTATTATTATTTATTTACATTGGATTGCAAAGGAAAAAGCAGAAGAAGCCGAGGAAGAAGGCAAAGTAGGAACACACAAAAAAAAAAAAAAAATGAAAAAAGGGAGAGCTTTTGCAGGTCTATAAAGCGGTTCTGGCTACTGTGGGGATCTTTTATTTTAGTTGATGGAAAAGATAGTTTCCTGTTCAGGAAAAAGTGGTTTTAAGATATGGAAAACGGAAGCAGTGGTAGTGGGTTTGTTGTTGGTTCAGAGTCTTCAGACAAGGAAGCAGAAGCAGCAGCAGCAGTTGGGGCTCGTGGTGGGTTGGGGTTGAAGCTGCAACGTACCGAGTCTTTTCCTTACAAGATGATGACGGTTCATCATCGGAGTCAGCTAGGAGGTGGTGGTGGTGGTGGTGCACTTGGTTGTGGTAGTGGTGGTGGTCCCACCTTTTATAACGGAAGTAACGAAGAGATCAGGTCTATTATGACTATGGGCGGTATATACGATGTTGTTCGTGACGGGGATGGTGCAGTCGTAAGGACCGTGCAGCCTTTTAACACCATTACTGCTAGTGCCTTCATATCCTCGCCAGGTTGTTTTTTCTTTTGAGCGAATCCCAAGCATATCTATACCCTTATTTACGAGTATTCCTTACTGTCTCTCTCTGAAACCTTACATCTTACTCTGCAAGTGTTAAATGTATTTTCGATAGTGCTCAAATAAAGATCTGAACCGAAGTTGTGTTTTTTTGTGTAGCAGGAGACATGGCTGCATCTCTGGGATTTCCTTTTACACCGGCTCAGTGGAAGGAGCTTGAGAGACAGGCCATGATCTACAAGTACATGATGGCTTCTGTCCCTGTTCCCACTGATCTCCTCTTACCGGCTACCAGAAATTTCTCAGAAACTGCTGCTTCCTACTCCAACAGTAATTATATCTTTGCTTTTTTAACTTCAATCCAATCTCAGTTTTTCCTTATTTTTCCCTGATTTGATGTGGGTTTTCATTTTTAGCCTTTTAACACCTTTTACTTCATTAAATTAATTGCAAGAAGTATTCTTGTTCTGAGATCTGATTTGGGGTTGCTAACACCAAATATATATATTTAAAAAAAAATATAAGAGGTGGAGAAAGAAAGAGGTAGATCTGATTTGGGGGGTTTGATTCCATTTTCATGGTAATTTACAGTCTTCTACAGTACTGTTGTCGTTCTGTTTGTAGTGGCTCGGGGTTCTTGTTTCAATCTAAGGTTCTCGGACAACACGGATCCTGAGCCAGGGAGATGCCGGAGAACGGATGGGAAGAAATGGCGGTGCTCGAGAGATGTGGCGCCTGATCAGAAGTACTGTGAACGACACGTGCACAGAGGCCGACCCCGTTCAAGAAAGCCTGTGGAAGTACATGCCGAGATTAACACCATCAACAACAACAACACTAACAAGACTCCTGCTTCTGCATCTGCATCTGCAACTGCAATACTTCCTAACATTACAGCTTTATCTCATAATCTTGGATCCACCGATCCCTTTCAACAGTCACTGTTTCATCAACCCTCTGATTACAAAGCCTCTCCTTTAGAAACAAATGTCTCTGCTGCATCGTACAACGAACCCAGGTAGCCATGGTTACATTTAACCCAAAACAATTTTCCCACCTAGGTGTTTTTTTTTAATCTTATTTTTGTGCTTTTTCTTACAAGGTATATGGATTGGATGATGAAAGGGGAAACGGTTTCCATGGCTGCATCAAATCAACAATGGCAGGGAAACGCCTCTGCTTTTCAACAACATTACCAAGAACCCCTGAATTTGAACTCCTACACAGAGCTTGGTCACGATGAAAGACCACAAAATCAACAGCAGAACGATCATGACTGCAGCTTATTTCTCAACCCAGAAATGGCGCCAAGACGTTTCATCGATGCATGGTCTAAAGATGACTCAATGGATAATAGCAGCAACAGGTCGTCTGTTACTTCAAATGGGAAGCTTTCGCTTTCTTCTCTGGCTCTATCAATGTCCGGTGGCAAAGGTATCACTGAGGACATGGAACAAATCCAGATGGGTCTAGGGATTATTGATTCGTATCGCGACAATGGTGGTGGTGGTAGTAAGTCTCAGACACTAAGCTGGATGACCCCTTCACCTGTTTCTTGGATGACTTCACCACCAGGTGGACCATTAGCCGAAGTCTTGAGAACATCGAACACAGTCACAACTGGTGGTGCAATTGCGTCGCCGACAACCAGCAAGAATTCATGTGGAGGTGGAGGAGGAGGAGGAGGGGGACTTAACTTGATGAGCGATGGTTGGGGTGGAATCGGCGATGTAGGAAGTCCCAGAACAACTGCGGTTTCATCACCATCTGGGGTCATACAGAGGACTCTGGCCTCCCTTTCGGATAGCAGCGGTAGTAGCAGTCCCACGTTCACAGCTGCCGCCATTGCTGCGAAACCAGATATTGTTCTTCAATGGTTGAGCCAGAAAAAATTAGAATCTTCATCTTGATAGAACAAAAAGAGGGAGTAACAGAGAAATAGTTGAACAAACTTTTTTTTTTTTTTTTTTTTGGTTCTTTGGTAGGTTGGTTTGTTTCCCTTTCGCCAAAAAAAAAGGTTGGTTTGTTTCCCAGCTTTAAAGCATCTGTCTTTGCTTTCTTTGCCAATTTTCTGGGTTTGAAATAGATAAGGCTTTCAATTGTGGTAGAGAGAAAGGAGAGTTGTCAACTCTGAAACATGAATGTCAGGGAGTTTGTTGGCTGTGGATTTTGTAAAATTTAAATATGGGTTCTGAGAAAGCTCTCACATTTGACTTTGTTGGATTTTGGATGTAATGTGGTTCCTCATGGTTAGCTTCACGAGTCTTAGTCTGCTATTTGACCTGAGTCTGGATTATGTTAGCTCATTGATCTGTTTATTGGCTCAAATCCATTTTGTAAAGTTGGGACTCCGTAAGCCAATAGAGTCGAATTCTATCCCAAAATAATTGAAGGACTTCAAACAATTTAAATAATAAAATTAAGAAATTTTAATAAATAATTGTGAGAACTAAATTATAGGCAAAAGAACGAAATCCGGTCCAGCACGACATGGTACGATCCCATAAATAATCGTGGTGGCTCAGGAAAGAATGTTTTTTTTTTTCTTTTTTCAAGAACTAATAAAGCGAATTGCTCAAGAATGAAGCTGCAAGGATTTTATTTGATGAAAATTATGAATAAAAGAATTACACTTATTAGATCCATTACTCCTATCCACTTTACTCGCAAATTCAGATCTCAGTTTGAGTAATAAAAAAATAAAAAAAAACCAGACATGGCCATCGATCACTCTATCTCAACCATCTTCTAAAGTCACTGGTAATTGGAGGAGAAGAGCTTTCAACCCCAATATTCTCCGAACGACAAGAAAAACGGTTCATGAATTGCTGCTGATCCATCCCAATATGGTCTTCTTCTTCTCCGTGAACGCTCTTAATATCTGAAGGGCTCCTCAAGTTCTGACCACAACTGCTTCTCCTTAAATAATTAATGCCCACACCACTGCAAGAATCTGGAACTGAGAAGGAAAGCCGTTTCTGCGCCGACCCAACTTGCTCTCTCTGCAACTGCAAGTGTGTTGATGATGATGGCCTGTGCCTTGGTGTGCTCTGCGAACGAACACGGGCCTTTGCCGACTCTGTGACAGCCATGTAATTGGGTATTGCTCCACCACAAACAGTGTCGCTTCCAGTGCTGTAGTAACAACTGGAGCGTAAGCTTGGCGAGTGGGGTTTGATTGGGTAACGAGGGCTGATCGAACAAACTTGCAGAGGCCTTAAATTGGATTTACAAAGTGTGACAGGGGACTGGAATCTATGGAGAGGAGGAGAAGCAACAGAATAATGGTTTTGTTTTTGGTGAGGATTTTGATGTTGTGATCTTGTTGGACCTCTTTGGTCAGTTGAAGCTCTTCCCCTACTCTCCCGCCGATCTAGCCATTTGCTTCTTTTTCTGAGGTACCCTTCATCCTCGGTGGACGGACTCCGAGCAGAAGATCTCCACGTCTTTGAAGTAATGAGTAAGTAGAAACCGTCAGCTATGAGCTTAGAATCAAACCCAACAAAAGAGACAGACAGATGTTGAGAAAGAATGATAAAACGATGAAGAGGAAATTAAGCAAAGACAGATTTATGTGATTCGACAAATTATTCTTATGTTCATAGATACTCTCTCAATTCCACTATTCTCAAATGTCGAAAAGAATATGTTACAAAGAACAGCCACAAAAGTATGAATAAATATCCTGTAATTAGAGCTAAACAGAAAGACAGAACCTGATGGGAGGAGGCATACGCGAGGGCTTTTTCGTGTTTTGAAGCAGCTTCGTTTCTGCTGAGTAACTTGGATTGGATATCCTCGATTGTGTTTGTGGCGTCGTCCCAGCTGTATTTGTCTCTCGACTGTGACTGTGATGCCATTAAATCATGAACGAAGCTGAAGCTTTAAGTTAAATCTTTAGTAAGGTATAATAAGTAAGAACAACACTTACGATCGATTTTCTCTTCCTTTCATGGGAAAGTCTGACGCGTTGATCTCGAACGCGAGCCTGAATTCGGAGCAGAGCTTGTACGCATCGAAGAGTTATCTTGGCTCGCTTACGAACGTTGTTTCCCCTCACCAAAGCTTGCATCTTTACAAGCCCCTTAAGCGCACGAAAAGCTCTTCTTGCCTTCACAGCCACAATAACCAAAGCAATTAACCCAAAATTTTCTTCTCAAGATAAAAAAAAAAAAAAAAAAAAAGTATCTCAAGAAGGAAAAGGGAAGAAAAGACCCCCTAAAAAGGAAAACACTCTCTCTTTTTTTTTTTTCCTGTTTTCCACATACCAGATATCCTCTGAAAGCTGTTTGGATAAGAATGGCATCATGATCTTCTGTAACCAAGGTAGAGGGCTCAGCTGCTAATTGGCTTCTCACCATTGCATCAGCAATTGAGTGCCTTTGGTTGGAAACAGGACTTGGCACTCGAGGTTTTTGCTTCATCGCTTTGGGATTCGAAAGTAGTTTTCGTGAAATCCAACTTCGTTTTTCTCTCTTCTGCACAAACCAATGAACAGGTTCCAATATGGTGATCATCTAAACGAAAATCAATCAAGTAATAAAAATGTTTGAACCATTTGATATATATTATTGTGTCGTTCGCCAACGGGTGGGATCCTCTGTGAGGTAAATCCCTGTGAGCGCCCTGTGGTGTAGAGACAACACTCTAGGGGCAAAATGGTATTTTCGCTCCTTGGGTGTTGTCTCCACGGATGCTCATATGGATTTACCTCACAGAGAATCCCGACCCTTCGCCAATAGCTTAAGCTTTTAGAGTAAGTGGTGTTTAACGGACCGGCATCCTCTGTGGTGGGATCTCCTGCGGTGTTCCTGTGGTGTAGAGACAACCCGGGGTGAAATGGTATTTTCGCACTTCGGATGCGGGCTCGAGGTGCAAAATTACCATTTCACCCCGGAGTTGTCTCTACACCACAGAAAATCTGTACCCGTGTTTAACATGGTATCCGTGATGGGGGTATTGAATTATTTGATATACATTGTTGTGCTGTTCTCTAATAACAGTTTGAGCTTTTAGAGCAAGTGATGTTTAACAAAAACAATTTACCTTTTCTTTTTCTTCTTCTTGTTTTTCATGTTCTTCTCTCCTCTCTGTGTTCCTCGTTTTTTGCTCTTTGGTGGAAGACCTGAAAGCCCTTTTAAGTAAAGTCAACCAGTCGTTCCCCATAGAAAGATTCAAGAAAACTCAGCTGCAATAAAACTAATCTAGCATATCCTCCATGGCCAGAAAACCAGCACTCAATTTGTTTAACAGTAAAAAAGATGGGAGAATCAATGGAGGTTTCAGAGGGTATCTATCAGTTACTGATCACTTTGTAATAGAAAAAACATTGGGGAGGGTACGCAGGCAAATATGTCTGATCAAGGGAAAGATACTTGAGCCATGTAATGCCACCATTAGAGTAATGTACGAGTGAAGTGGAGATCGAGCTGTGGTTAGTTCAGAAGGACTCGTGGCTTCGTTTCGCTGTAAACTCGTCAAATTCGACGATCCTCTTGTTTGAATTCCACCATGGGACTATGGGAGAGCTTCTTCAGGCGAGCTATCAGTTGAACGCGGCATAAAGGTCCTTGTGTCCCCAGCCAAAATTTTGAGAAATTAATATTGAATCAGTGACCGTTTGGGCTAAGCTTTTAAGGAGCTATACATAACAAAATTAAGAGGGAGGGACCAGAATTTTGTTCTTTTAATGTTGAATGTTGATTGGTATGGGAAATATTAATATCATGACTTCACTATCTGTAACTTATATGTTGCAGCATTAATTATTATCCGGTTTCATCAACAAATTTTTTAAGATTGCTGAACTCATACTCAAAACTCAGAATAATATGTTACAAGTAGCAGAGACCAAAGTATGAATAAATGCCTTGTAATTAGGGATACACATAATAGAAGTGAAATTACTATTATATCCCTTATCCCCTCAATACTAATAGACTAATAGATTATCAGTACTTCTCGGTTGCCTCAGTAGCATCAGTTTTCACATACAATACAAACGATGTGATTTATAGCAGCGGTCGGCGACCGTCGCTACAAGTCAAAAAACTGCCACTAATCATGCTTGCGACAGCCACTACAACCCTCACTGTTGCAGCCGTAGCAAATTGTATTAGTGGCTGTTATTGTGGTGGTTTTATCGAACCGTCACTAAAGGGTTGACATTTAGCTACAGTCAGGAATACAGACGCTAAAAACTATCTTTCGTTGCGGTAATTCTAACCGCCGGTAAATAGTATACATTTACCTGCGGTTTTGTGACCGCTACTAATGCTAATACGTAGCAATTTTATACTGTTTTAGGGGCAGGTAAAACCGCAACTAAATTGTGCACCTTTACCAGCGGTTGTTTGCCCGCCACTAAATAGTATACCTTTACCCTTGGTTTGTTGCCTGCCGCTACATAGCATACCTTTACCCGCGGTTTGTTTCCCGTCACTAAATTAGTATTCCTTTACCCGCTATTTGTTTCCCATCACTAAATTAGTATACCTTTACCCGTGGTTTGTTTCACGTCACTAAATTAATATACCTTTACCCGTGGTTTTGTGGTTGCCACTAAATGAATATATCGCTTTTTATATTATATACGTTTTAGTTCTATTTTATTCTTCAACCTGATAAAAGACCAATATATATATATATATAAAGAAAAGAAGAAAAATATATACATCAAAATAAAGTCATTACAATACGTTCGAAATGACATAGAGTCATTACAATTAGAAAAAAATAAATATAAAAATTAGCAACATATATAGTTGCATGATGAAGATCGTCCAGCTAGCTACTCAACTCATCAGGATCGATTGGGAGCAGGAGTGTGTGCTGGAGGGTTCCTACTGCTTTGAACTGAACTGGCCCTGTAATTAATTTCAAAATTAGCTAGACTGCAGTTTGAAAAATAAATAATAAAATAAAGAGAGTTATATTTGGTACTCATACAATCAACATTAACCGTAGTAGTATATTACACAACCAAACTATTGAGAAGCTGGAACCGAAAATTTTTACTCACATCAATGAACTGATAACAGGAAAATCTGAATTGCTGGTCCATTAGCTATGAATATTCCATATTTTATTTTGGATGTTAGGTGAACATTAATGAAGAAGTCATCTTTCAGAACAAATCCCATTCTACCTTCAACCACTTAGTATTTTTTATTCCTTCTCAAATTTTGTTGTCTACTTTTAGAAGCTTGATAAATTGATTCTACTTCCCAAACTGACACAGAATCCAACAATCCAACTAACCCAAATCATGTCCCTCATCCATGATTTAAACTTCAGAGTTTTGATATTTTAAAGCTAAAAGAAAGGGTAGGATAGCAAAAGGATGTTACAGTATAGCTGAAACTTGAAACTTGCATTTGAATCCTTCAAACAAGCACGAGTTTAGATTGACAACAGTAATCAGAACCCATTTCGAAGCTACATGGTGTAAGGGAACACACCTAGCCTATTTGTTTTTCCAAGGTTTTCTAGGTACAGCAAAAACATTTAATTGTTCATCATGACTTGATTTCTTTTGTGTTGTCCTTTGTATTTTACACCCACCCCTCTCCCTATGTCCTCCTTTCTTTAATGTTTTATTGTGTGCATCACATAGTCCTCCTCAGTTCAGTTCAAACGAACTTAGCCAAGTTGAGAAAGTTGAACTAGCCATCTCATATGGGTCATTCGGTTTTTGGACGACTTGAGGGTAGATAGCCATAAATCCATTTAACAAGGGTTTGTCTGGTTTCTTTGATTTGAATGGATAGCCCAGTTTTAGTCCAGCAACTTTCAATTGCTTCTTCATTAAGCATGCCGAAAAATGGACATGTGACCATATTCACTTGTATATACACATCCATATATGTATAGACACACAAACACACATTATATATACCCATACATGTATTGCATCAATTTTCATGTAGTAGCATCCACGACAGCTATAAAGGTGGTGTCACAATTTTGAAAGTAAAAATCAACAGAAGTATTAACATCTTGAGAGTTGAGACTATAAGATGTTAAGGATGTTAATTTCATTTATTAGAATCCATAACAACTATATAAGATGGTGTCACAAATTAAAAGTAGACATTGGAAGTAACATCTATCATGCTTGAACTGTAGTTATTCAAACACTAAAAAACCAATGTTCATGTGTAGAAATGTATGCTTTACAAGATTTTTACAGTCAATATAGTATTAAAAGAAAGAATTTATGTAGCCGTACATAACTAATAGCAGAATTCTTGAACACAAACAAAGTGATTTCCCTATATGCTCTTTCTCTTGATGCTATTAATGCTCCAACTAATTCTATGACATCACCAACTTCACCATTTCAATCCCACAGATTGTTGCTGTTTGTAGCCCGCTTGACAATCTAAGAGAAATTCTTAAATTTATAGTTATACATTTACCAAATAAGTTTCGTTAAAAAGGGTTATCAAAAAGGAAAACATAA
>JAUPMG010000020.1:14707334-14728845 GCA_031762675.1 Pachysandra terminalis
TGTATGTATGTATGTATAATTATATTCGTTTTTTTCCCTCCTTTTGATCTTTTAAAAAAAAATATATGGACGCAAAATGATTACAATAGTACAAGTAAAATATTTGTCCATTTGTGACGCTGAATGGTGGGTTGTACGAAGGTGTCAACTTTGACACGTGGTAAAATATTGACATGGTTGTGTACCGAATCCTAACAGCTTGGATCTAGTCATTCCCACTGTTAGCAAATCCTCGTTTAAAAGTCCATTTTTTAAAAAAAAAAAACATGTTTTGATGCTTAAACGATTTAAATTCTGTTTAAAACTTTATGTAACGAAAAAAAAGCGTATTTTTCACAAAATGTATTAAACACGTTTTGTACATTTTACGTTTATAACTTTTTAAAAATTGTACATTTTACATTTAAAACTTTTCAAAAAAACTTATCGTCTTTTTTTTAAAATATGAAAAAATAAATTTATTTATTTATTTTTCAAGATTTTATTGAATCATTTTATTAGTTTTTATATTTTGATGTATTATTTTCATTTAGAGGTTTAAATTTTTATTTTATTTTTTTGTTAATTTTTTTTTTTTATCTAGTGCTATTGTGATTCAAAATCATTACCCAAAAAAAAAGTGATTCAAAGTCTACCAACTCTCTAGATTTATTATTATGGAGTAATAATAAAAAAAAGGCTTTAAATAAAGAGATTAAAAGAGAAATGGACTTTAATTAATATGTTATTTTTTATTCTATTATTAAATTTAAAATCTTAATACTAAATTATATTTAAAAAAATAAATATTGATAATATTAAAGTTTCCTATAGTAGGGAATGTAAAATATTTAGAATTATAAATTAGTTTTTAAACTAATATTATAATATTTCTTAAATTTATTAGTAATTAACTGATAGTTTCACTTCTATGTTCACATTTTTTTGAATTTTTTTTTTTTTTTGGATCTCTACCGTATTAAACTCGAACAATTTAATCAAAATATTTTTGATGTTTTTGTTTTATTGGTTGTTTTTTTGACTGTTTTTTTGAATAAAAACCATATTAAACTTGATATTTTACTATCTCGTTTTTTTGCCATATCACGTTTTGCTAACAATGGTCCTGCCTTCACTGCTTACATTATTAGTTTCACAACATACAAAAATAAATGAAAAAGTCTGCATTAAAAATAGGTTGTTTTTGGCAGTACTAGTCTCCCCTATTTCACCTTTTTCGTCCAATGTCTCCGAAATCCCAAGAGATACCATGTGCACAGTTTAAACCCTCTAGTACAATTCCTACTTCCATCTCTTGCTTGTGGCATAGACAGACTTCCTTAGGTATGGTAGTAGCTTAGAGGATCTTCTTTCCCTTTTACATCACATAAAATTACCTACATTTTCCATGCTCACAAATAACTTATATTCCAATAAATAGAGGAAAAAGATATTTTAGGTACTACTTTGTATCCATTGGGCCATAATATAGGGTCAATCATAGGGATGACAACTGGTGCGGGTTTTGACGAACCCTAACCCGCCCCTAAAGGAACCCCTAATACTAAATCCGCTCTTAAAAATAAATATTTAATATTTTAAATATATTTATTTATAAAATATAGATTTATCCATAAAATATATATTTAAAACATAGGTGAATGACAACGGGATAGGTTGAACCAAACCCTAACTTGCCCCTAACCTGACTCACGGGTTATCAAATCCTAAACATTACGGTCGGAGTAGATTATCCGTTTAACTCGATCCATTGCCATCCTTAGTCAATCAAGGAATCAACTATTTCTTTAGAGAAAATCATATTTAATTAGATTTAGGGGCACCACATTTGATTATTTTAATTTCTCATTCTCTAAATGAACAAATGTAAGATTTTATACCAAAAATTAAAAAATAAATAAACAAATAAGATGACTAAGTTGATATCCGCAGCTAATTAATTTAGAATGATTTGTAATATAATGAAGGGTTGGGGGCCTTAATTTAAAATTTGGGCAAATTTAACCTCCCAATCTCCCTTGCTGACGCAAGGTATTATGTCACTGCAATAGTGCAAGCCATCATCATAAATAATTAATTAAGGAAATTCTTCTATAGTTTATAATCCAAAAACCGTTAAAAAGTATAATGGTACACGTGGCAAGTCAATCCCATTCAAGGAGTTAAATGTTTGCGACTCCGGAGCTTGTGTGCGGATATATAATGCTTTATATATAGAAGTCTGTAACTTTTCGGACTATAGCCAGCCGCTCTATTCTAATTTTTTTTAGTTTCTTTAATTATGTATGTGGGGAAATCACATTGTCTTATCAGTTAAAATCATGCGCGTAAGCACGTTACACATTCAATTATTTCTCACAAAATCACTTACAAACAAAATTAATTTGATGTGCGTGGTGCATATGCATACGTTCTAGCTAATATTCTGTCGTTTTGGTTCCAAACAAAATACTCACCAAAAGCTCTACATGGTCTAGATGATAGTTAGTCGTTCAATCCATGGATGGCTCTACTGTTCAAATATTTTATACCTGGACAAAATATTTGTTATGTATCCAGACACTATTTATTACAGGGTATGTCAATAATACGTATGCATGACTGGTAGCACCTACAAAAATAAAACAAACATGCCCTAGTGTCAGGGGATCAGAATCCTATGTGCTGGAATCCCGTGTGCTGAGTGTGTGCCATAGAGACAAACCCGGGGGTGGAGACCACACCCGGAGGCGAAAATACCAATTTGCCCCTAGAGTTTGTCGATATAGCACACACTCAGTACACGGATCGCCCAGCACATAAGATCCCGACTCAGTGTCAAGGTACATAACAAATACCCATGCGGATATAAAAGTATTTTTACTTTTAGAGGGGTAGAGTCTCACTCTAAATGTTGCAGAATTATGCGAAAATTATTAATGTCCATATATTTACAAGGGTAATTAATTGGTCACCCCTCACTCCCCCCAATAAAAATACTAATATTTCAATACTTATGATCATAAATATATAAATATATATATATATATATATTTCTGTCTTAGTTATAATCATGATCGTTGTTCCAAAGCTAGAAATCCTTCTTCTAATCATGTGCTTATTAGCTGAGAATAGACAGGGCAACAACCTTTCACCAACCTTGTTCTCTAGCTCTACATCACACAACGTTGTTGTTGTAGTATTAGCTTAGTAGCAGAAGTAGAAGCACTAGTAGTTGTTATTTGTTATTGTTATTGTTGTTGGAAAGAGAGTGTGGTTGGGTTAGTTCGGTATTTGGTTCTCACTCGTTGTCTTTCAAAATCTTACACAAAGTGACGATAGGTCTTCGTTAGGTCTCTCACAGGTTGATATGTGTCCAAGGTGAGTCTGCCACTTCAGTTAAAGTGGTTAGCAGTTAGGGTTCACCATTTTTTTAGGATTTTTAAAATATCACTCTTCTTAATGAGGCTTACCTTAGACACATGTTAACCTGTGACCTAATAGGAACCTCACAGGAGGTTTCCTTTACGCGTCATGTGACGACTTATTCAAATATGTGGAAAAAAGAAATAATATTACAACTTTCCACACTCAATCAGAGGAGTGGATCCTCTGTTACTTTGCTAACAAGGTGACGTGTCCTGAGGAGCCTACCACTTTAACCTGTTAAGGTAGAAACCGGTTAAAGTGGTAGATTCCTAAGAATTATCCTTTCTTAGGGTTTTTAAAGTAAAAGGTCACCCTTTTTATTAGGGGCCATCCCAAGACACATGTCACCCTCTTTGTAGAGCAAGTGATGTTTGCATGGGAAGCAATCTCAAGCACAGGTGATCTCCTGACGGATGGAAACATGTAAACTTCATGACGACCAGTCACGTTTTTTTTTTTTTTTTTTTGTCTTAGCCACGTGGTATTAATCCATGTTTGGAGCGAGAGCATTAAAGCTAAACCCCTGACCACGAGTGCTTTTATTGGATTCGAACTCCAGACGTATCTCCGGAGACACTTACTAGAGCCCAATTTGAATTAATCCACGTTTGGAGTGGGAGTATTAAAGGTCAACTCCTGACCACGAGTGTTTCTAGTAAGATTTGAACTCCAGACTTACTTCCGAAGGCGCCCACTAGAATCCAACTTGCTACCAACTGAGCCACGCATCGGTGGTTGACGGCCAGTCACGTTACTACATCTGAAAAAAATAATACATGTCTGAGTGAGAAATTAAAGAAAGCCGATCTCATGTCTGTGAGAAGGGAGTATCTCATGTCTATGGCTGTTGGTTATCACATCATTCATCTTCTTACCTATCGATCTCAAAGTTTCTTTCTTTATTTATAACATTCATTATCCACACATCTGATTGGTGGAAGCATAGAATTTTGTGCTTCCATCACCAGCAGAATATTTTCTTTGACTTGTAGTATCATTGATGCTGTTATTATTATAATTATTAATAATTTTATTTTCATAAGTACTTATAGCTATTGTATTAGAGGAATTGAACTATATGTAGATTGATAGACCCTTGTGATGGGAATGGTCCATCAAAATATAACTCTTTGGTCCCTTGGTTGTAGGGATGGTAGTCGGAATTGTAGTAGAGGATTTAAACTCTTGCTAATTGGATCACATATCATTTAGAGAGAGATGACTGGAGCATTGACTATAGTGCAAATCAATGCTCATCATGCGTAGGCCTGTCAACGGGTCGGATTTGAATCGGATCGCAACTGATCCGAGTTCGATCCGATAACGAAATCCAAAAATCCGAATTCGATTCGAATCCGACGGATGATAAAATAGGTGATCCAAATTCTATCCGATACTGAAATCGAATATCCGAATCCGATCCGATCCGATCCGATAACTTGTAAATTATATATATATATAAATTATAAATTACAATCGGACTGGATCGGATCATTATCGGATCGGATCAATACATATCCGAGTTCGATTCAATTATTACTCGGATCGGATCGGATCATTTTTAATCGGATCGGATCGGGTAACTAAAATCCTCTACCGAATTCGGCTTTATCGGATCAGATCCGGATTATGATCCGGTCCGTTGACAGGCCTAATCATGCGTCTCAAATAAATCCTTTGAAATTTTTTTTTTTTTTTATCTAGACCTACTTGAGATATGTAGCGAGCATCGAATTGTACTGTAACTGATGCTCTAGCCATCTTGTTCCAGACGATATGATCCTTGTTAAGGCCACCCCGCCATTATGCTTTGTAAGACATATACCTAACTATCTAATGTTGGCCAAAAAATGTGACTCTACCCTAAAACCTTTTGACAATCTGAACCGTAGGTACAACAAAAAGGACAATCTGAACCGTAGGTACAACAAAAAGGAAAAGATGGAAAGAGAAATATCACGTGATCGAACACGTACAAACTCAAGAATTGCTCATCTGTAAACCAAATGTCGTACATGTAGCAACTCAATTGTTCATGTGCACCTGCAATCTTCCCACTTAAATTTTAGCCACAAAAACACTTGACCACATAGAAAAACGGTTCTCCTAAATCTATTGGCTCTCTTTGAACTTTTCAAATTTAATGTCTCTCATACATATACACACACACACATATATATATATATATATGTGTGTGTGTGTTAAGTTTAATATAATATCAATTTTAACTATATTTAATCATGTTAGAAGAAATTTTCCTTCTTATTATCAAAATTTCTTTCTCAATTTAACATCCTATGACAAATATTCATGTTTGCTACACACTCAGGGCCACTGGTGACTTATCGATCGTTAACTTTAGGATCCCAGGGATTAGTCGTGATGCGCGCAAGCTGACTCAGGCACGTCACAAACTTTAAGAAGGAAACAAAATAACTTATTCAAACAGATTCCCATTCATGTATAAGTACATGTTTTATTTTTATTTTTTTGGATTGAAAGAGGTGGATCCACACTTGCGTAAATTATAATCTTAGACCCATCTTACATTGATGTGGCCCCTCAATGGCATGTTTTACCCAAGCTAATTCGTTAATTCTGGTCACTTCCAGCTGGTGCCTCATGAAACATCAGGTCTGGGGTTTGATTCTGCGGAAGTTGTTTCACTCGGGGCCAATCCCAAAGATTAATCATGGTGTGCACAAGCAAGTCCGAACACACAGATTTAAAAAAAAAAAAAAAAGCCTTGGTGTAGAATTTTAAATTGTCGTGTATCAAATACAAACTCATAGAATAATATATAAAACAATGTTAAAAAACAGCATACTACATTTTTAGACTATTTTTCGATACATAATGTGAAAGATCTTAATTCTAAATTGGATATATAGCACCTGAAACATATTCTCAAAATTATTTAATCTCTTTTATATATTTGATTTTTTTTTTCTACCTCCAGGGAAACTAGGAAGAGAAAAAAACCCAAAAAAAAAAAAAAAAAAAAAGCCAGAATCTTGGGACAATATTTGATTGAAGATTTGGTGTTTGGGACAAGGCTCCTATATAAGAAGGCATGGTTGACCAAGAAAGCAAGGGCTCTCCTACAGGCTACAACTTGTGTTTCATAGTTTTGGGAAAATTCACATGTCTGAGTGATTCCATGATATTGCTATAGAATTGTAAGTGATTGATCTATGTCTCTGTCTCTGTGCTTCTCATCACTTCTTTTCTTTTTTGATATTCAAAAAGTTAATTAACGTTGCTTTGATCACAATATAATTAAAATCAGTCACATAAAGGAAAATGATAAGGCCGCGTGATGCCATATCATAGGACCCACTACCTCCATACTTGTGCCACCAATTCCATAGATGATAGATCCTACGGTTGAGAGTACTATTTCTTGAATTTATTTATTCATCTTTTCTGCTTTTTCCCTTGATGTGGGTATTGAATTGATTCACCTAAAAAGAGAATACTCCCGGATGATGTAATTCCTTTTCTAATCCAATTCAGTTGATTTTTTATATTTTATTTAGATATTTAAGACTGATTAGACTAATAAGATCAAACAGGAAATCAGGAAGAATCAATTATTTATTTTTTTAAATGAACATTAACTCAAAATCAGAAAATATATAGACAACAAAATATTAAAAATGGAAAGAAAATTGAGAAAGAAAATCCCAGAAATTAAAAGACTCGTTAATGCATTGCAGCAATTAATGAGGATTCATTAATTGTATTCAGTGTTTTAAAACTCACGAGTAACTTGAAAAACTCGACCGAGCTACTCCGATTTGCTGTTTCGCTGGCTAACTCGCCCTAAAAATCAGAGACAGTTAACCAGCTGTTCACCAGAAAACTCAGTTGAATAACTCGTAAAACTCGTCCAAGTTTTCTATTGACTCAGCCGATTAACTAGATTTTGAATAAAATATCTTTTTAACTATTCTCTAATTCCATACTTAATCTTTATCTATAAAAAGTTAAAAACTAATTTGTTAAAAGAAAACGTCATTTGGGACTCATTAATTTCTGTTGGAGTTTTTAGGAGTTGGGACTTTTATTGAGAAAATATTTGTTAAAAGAAAACATCATTTGGGACTCTTTAAAATCTGTTTAGAGTTTTTAGGTGTTGGGACTTTAAATCTTGAGAAAACATAACTTGGGACTCTTAATGGTCTGTGTAAATCTCACCTAAGATATTTATGTGCTCGACTTTTTTGCACTTTTCTATGATTTTTTTTCATTTTTTTTAATTTTATTATATTTTATATATTTTTAAAATATTAAACATTTTTGTACTGACCAGCTGGTAACTTGGACTGAGTTATCAAATTACTTGGATAGGTGGATTCTTGAGTTACCAACCCTATCCGAGTTTTTAAACACTGATTGTATCTAAAGCTTTCCCATCTGTTGAGCCATATTTCATATACATTGTTGGGCTGTAACATGGTACCAGAGTAGAGTAGGAGGTCAAGTGATCGAATCTCGGGGGGTGTATGTTTGTGTGGTTGTCTCGGTGCTCAGTGTTCTTTCACGGATGTATTGTTCTCGTGCAGAGTCCGCACGTGCATGAGGATATTGAACCATTTGATATACATTGTTGTGCCGTCCTCTAACAACTTGAGCTTTTAGAGTAACCAAAATGATGAGATTGCATGTATTTTCAAATAATAAATTAAGAATGGTTTCAGTCCATCTTCCTTCATTAGAACCATAGCTCATGTGTACAAGCGACAAGACGACTTTCTATTCTTTTCAAAATCTTTTGTTGGGTGGGGATATATGAGAGTGATACTACAACACATAAACAATGATTTATGAAGCAAAAGAACCAAAAAACAAAAAACAAAAAAAATGAAAGAAAGAAAGAAGAAAAACGGTCGTGTGCTGCATGTTTTAAAACTAGCGATTTGTTTTTTCAACATGTTTTAGGGAGAAATGAGACATTCTTCTCCCATCCTCCATTGGCTGCCTTTCTGCTCGCCGGTCAAATTCTCCTTTTGGTTGGGCCAACCCATGGCCCTCTTCGATTGATCAACCTTTTTCGTACGATTCCTTGGGCGTAATTTCTTCCCCAAGGACCCGTTTGAACTGATGTGATCGGGTTGTCATCCCTACCGTGACAAAGTAACTGTAAGTAGTTGACACTTGGGACAATGGTAAGGACTTGGGTTGTTGCCTCTAGTGTCCCATCTTTCATTAATAAATGAAAGGGAATTTGCTCCATGGTTCGCCTTCATGAATCCTTGAGTTGCAGTGTTATCAAGCTCACGGGTCTCGGGCCAAATGCATGGCGCAAGTACTGGAATCACATCGACATGGGTGAAGATAAATAGAGATTATATGAAGAAATTAAGTCACACGCCGCAGGTGTTAATTGTGAGCTTCCAAACAAAATAGATGAGTGACTGAGAAGGACAAGATGTGGACAAAAGGCCGGTGCCAACTGCGGCAGCCCCAAACTAGGGAGAGGAGAGCGACAAATCGATATCTTATGTTGGACTTCATTCACCATAATTCAAATAATCAAAGGGAACACTTGTCCCCCCAATCCATACCCACACAAACACGCATGAAAACAAAAAACATGAAATATAGGAGGGATGTATTCAAAAATCAACCACCGATGTGTAGCTCAGTTGGTAGCAAGCTGGGCTCTAGTGGGCGTCTCCGGAGGTAAGTCTAGAGTTCGAATCTCACTAGAAGCACTCGTGATCAGAGATTTATCTTTAATACTCCCGCCCTGAACGTGGATTAGTCCCACACCTAAGTGGGTGTGGGGACACCAAGTGTTATGACAAAAAAAAAAAAAAAAAAGAAGTATTCAAAAATCATAACTCATCATGCTGGATAAAGCAAAATGCATTGCATCCAAAATTAAAAAAAAAAAAAAAAAAAAAAAAAAAAAAAAAAAAAAAAAAAAAAAAAGAAATTTTTTTATTTTTTTTAAATTGATTTGGATCTTCTCAAGTACCACTGGATTCAGGAATAATAAGAAGAGCCCATCTGGATGGAATGGTAGTTGGAGGGCCAGGTGGATTTTCAGATTAACCCAGTTTAGGATTTTCTTAAGTAGTGATTAGGGCGGGCTGTTCATGGGCCAGATAGCCTGGCCCAATGTTTGACTGATTTGGAACAAAACTCATATTAATATTGCCAAGTCAGACTACTTTTTCTTCAAGGCCCAAAAAATATAAGGATGGGTTCGATCAGACACATAAAACCTGGACTGGACGCTGACCTACTCAAAATGATTGGAAATCCTCTATTCCGGATTCCTATGAGAGGCCCATAGGGACAAAATGGAATCTTCTGTTACGGAGATTTGGATTATGCTCCTGTTATGTAAACAGGAGCATAACACGTATCCTAGGGGGCCCACCACATTGACCGGTGACTTGCCAAACCGGTTAATGTGGTGGGCCCTACAAGGTTCACCCTTTTCTTAGGGTCCCCAAAAAACATGCTATGCTCCTGTTTTTATAACAGGAGCATATCAAGGATCTTCGTAAGAAGATTCCTGTCCCAAGGGACATAGTGAGAATCTTCTGTGCTGAATCTCATGTGTCGAGATTGTGTGTTGTGAAACACAATGAAAGGCCAAATTGTAATTTTGCTTGCTTTATGAGGGCAAAATTATAATTTTGTCCTTTAGTGTGTTTCACAGCACACAACCTCGACACACGAGATTCAGAGGATCTACATCCAAAAGAAGATAATCATGGGCATTAGCGATGGATTTTGTATTAAGCCCATGGAACCCTTCATCTTTAGAGACATTGGTTTCAAGCCCATACATAGTAAGAATACAGAAGAGAAAATGCAAGCCTCAAATCCAATAACTAAGAAATAGTTCACTAAATTAGAACTAAAATGGAATTAATATTCTATATTATATAATTGCTGGAGGCAATAGGATCTTAATTAACATCTAAATCAGTCAGCCTCAGCCTCATTTTATCCAACAATATATAATTTAGAATGAAAAGGGTATATAGCAAATCAATCTGCCAACACACACACACACACATATATATATATATATATATAGTTGGCCATGTTAGCTAGCTTCCCATATCTGTGATCACATGCAGACCACGCGAGCCACAGTGAGCGAGTAATGCAAGCTAAGGTTAAATGTATGAATAATGATATTTTCAATCCCTTCTCCGGAAAAAAAAAACATTAGAATTGGAAAACAGCAGGTGGACGCAGTAAAAGTTCTAAATTTGGGTCAAACAGAAAGTCCGATAATGCAAACAGCAGGTGGATATGTGTGGTGCGGTTTGGTTAGTGTCTGAGTTTAATCAGTGGGGTCCTGTAGTTTGTGTCGTCTTCTTCTTCTTCCTCTTTAGACAGAGATATAGAGAGTGAATGCATTGGCATAGCATGTGCTGCCTCTGACATGCCTGCCTGTTCTGCACCCTTCATGTGGATATTACGACGGACTCCACATTTTCTTCTTTCTTTTCTTTTCCCCTTTGCTTCTCTTTTATACATTCCCAAAGCTCACTCGGCTTTCTTTCTCACCCACCAAGCCATTAGCCATTACCCAAGCCTCTCTCTCTCTCTCACACACACACAGATTTCATAGGATACACTGAAGAGACTGAACATGTCATTTAGTAACTTGATTGAAATGATTTTCACCCATTTAATTTCATAATGTTCTTTTTCTTGATGAAGAACTATATATTGTGAAGAGTCAATTATGTTCTGAAAAATGAATGAATATGCATTTCAAAAAGCTTCATAATGGTCTAACCAATCTTTTTCAGGGATATATATCATTTTTTATTATAAAAATAAAAAAAAAATTAAAAAAATCTTGCTTGCTATCATATTTATAATAATTTTTAAATTCAGAAAACATATGATTTAGGAATGTTAATTGAGTTACTTCAGATTGGGCTTTCACAGCCCATTAAATAAACAAGCAGGTTCAACTGGTTCAAGACTCATTAACATCTAGTCTTCAGTCTTGAGTCTTGAGTCTTGAATTTTAATCAAAAAGACTGGTTGATTTCTTGATAGAAATATGTTTAGTTTATATCAAAAAGGGACAAAGTGATACATAAAGCAAATTAAGGGGTGCAGAGAAGAATTTACCTACTTGTTTTTTTCTCTTTTATCATTTACTTATCAACTCCCATGTTCTCATCACCTTATAACTGTATTCTCCAATCCCACACTGAATATATAATTCAAAATCATGTTTACTGTTTACTGATGTTCTCCATAATGTACAACAAAATTTCAAACATAGGAGGAAAGAAGAAACCATATATTCCAACACCAGCTCTTTCTCCCTCCATCTATATATATATATATAGTCCTGGAAGTGGAAAGTTGTGAAGTGTACCTTTCCATAGTATGAAATATACTTATTGTCCAATGTAGCAAATTTCCAGTGATTCAAAATTTAAACTTTTGAAAATGAAATTATCATAAAAAACAATCATAATTTCCATTAATAGATGGCTCTTTTTTTTTCTTCCTTCGTCTTCCACTCCTTGGAAGTTGATTGTGTTAAGAAATAAAGATGAAATGATGACCAATGAAGGTTGGCCTGAGTGGAAAGGGCTCTGGTCGCTTAAGCAAGTGGTCTCGGGTTCGAGTCCTTGTGGATGCAGCAAACTTTCTTGGGAGAGGTCCCCGCCTTGGCACCCGACTGTGACTTCGGAGGATTAGTCCTAGGAAAAAGCCTTGGGAAACCAAAAAAAAAAAAAAAAAAAAAAGAAGATTAAATGATGGCAAATAGTACCAACGACCAAAAATGCACAGCCAATTCTACTATTCTTCGAAGCTCAAAATAATAGAAAGTATGATAAATACCCTATAACTAAGGCTAAACATAATAAAAATAAAATTATTATTATACCCTTAAACCTTAGTAGCATCACAATCTCCACATAACAACATATTCAAAACAAAACCACCAAAATCATAAGCATAATATTTACAAAAATTACATCCAACCTTCATTCAAGAAATCCCTGTGCTTTTTCTTTCTGTGGGGTGGGGTGGGAGCCTTGTGGGGGTTGGGATTAAATTAATAAAAAGAGTGAAGAGGAGACAAGGGAAGGGTAAAGAGGAAATATTGTGTGTAGAGAGATGGCAAAGGGAGTTTTTTTGGTTTTGCAGGGTGAAGGATAAACTTCCATCCAACCCCTCGCCGTCGACGGCGGAGGTTAGCCGCCACGAGAGCCGACAAATGAAGGTGAAAACATTAGGAGAAAAGAAAAGAGTAAAAAAGCAAGAGAGAGAGAGGGAAAAAAGTAAGAGGTTTGACCGATCTCTGCTGGACAGTCCAAAACCAATGTGCGGTAGCGACAGTCATGATTCGGTTTCAGGGATTTAACAATCGGGTGGACCAGACCTCATTCGCTAACTTCGCCCCCATCATCACTAACCCCGTCACATTTCACCACAAGAGACGCCGCTTAATACGCTCTTTTTTATTTTTTATTATTTTACAATTCTCTCTTTCATGGTTTTAATATTTTCTTTTTTTAATTTTTTTTTTTTTTTTCATAAAGGGTATTTCGTAGGTCGAGCCAAATAGAGAGAGAGAAGGGAAGGTGGGCAGGGGAGGAGGGGGAGAGCCGGAGAGGGTTTGCACTTTGCATGCAGCAGCAGACTGCCCCCAAAACCCAACCCCCTTACCTGCAATTTTTCGGTTACGAGAATAGCTGCAGCTGCAGCTGCACAGAGACGGTGTTGAAATAAATAGAAGATAAAAAGACGGTCAAGGTATCTTTTCGTTTCTCTTAAATTTTTTTATTTTTTAACTAATAACAGAAAAAAGAAGATCATGATCATGATGTTGATGACCATCATACATACTGATCATATATATGCCATCACAAAACAAAAATATATATGTATAGATATATACAAGGTTGAATACAGCAAAGCAGATACATAGAGAGACCCAATGCAAGTATAGTAAGTGCTGTAAAGAGAAAAATAGTAATAAGTTTTGGAGGGTCTTCTTTCGATATTTCATTGGACATCTCTCTGCTAGAATTGTCGTGGGTACCCACTAGCAGCTTTTTGTCTTTTATTTATTTATTTTTATATATCTTATTTATATAAATTCGACGTTTTGTATATACACTTGGGGGTTCCTTTTCTTTTCTTCTCTTCCTTTTCCACCTCACTAGTAATGATTTTCTCGTTACGGGTATCGTTGTTGAGGAATCTGAGGAAGTGTGGTTGTGGGAAAAAGGTGACTAAGTAATACTAGTAGTAGTAGAAGAAGAAGAATAAGAAGAGGAGGAGGAGAGGAGCACACGAGTTGATCTTCTCTTGATTGATTAGATTGATTCTGATATCTGTTTGTGATCAAACGGCTCTTTCTGACTTTTTTTTTTTCTTTCCTCTCGATCCATTTTTTTTTTTTGCTTTTCTTTTCTTTGCCCCACTATATTTGGTTTCTGGGGATTTGGTTTGGTTCTGGGATTTCCATTGTTTGAGTTATTTGGACTTGCATTGTTCTTGTTCATGTCTCAACAAAGGCAACTTCATCAGATGGTGGGAGGTGGTGGAAACGTTAATGGCGGACAGTTTGGTGACACCACGTATACCAAGATCTTTGTTGGAGGATTGGCATGGGAAACCCAGAGAGAAACCATGAGGAGATATTTTGAGCAGTTTGGTGAGATCCAAGAAGCTGTGGTCATCACAGATAAGAACACTGGAAGATCAAAGGGATATGGATTTGTAAGCCCCACTATTTATTTCTCTTTCTTCTTTCTAATGCAAACCCATTACTTGGATTTATATTCTAAATAATGGGGTTTTTTTTTTTTTTTTTTTTTTGATGATTGCTTAGGTAACATTCAAGGATCCAGATGCAGCCATGAGAGCTTGTCAGGATCCATCTCCTGTGATTGATGGAAGAAGGGCTAACTGTAATCTTGCTTCTCTTGGTGCACAAAGGAGTACTCGCCCTTCTACTCCTCAACATGGTCTGTTACAGATCAATCACCATTTCTGTTTCAATCTCAGCATCCTATTACATATCTCCATTAATGCATCTCTCCATCTATATTTCAACCTTAGCATCTTATACAGATTCTCTCAATGGTTGTTCATTTGATACTAATCACAAACGAAAACTAACTACATTGTACTATCATATAATAATTTTGATTTTTCCTCCCTTTTGTTGTTTTTTGATTAAAAAGTAAATAAATTTTGCAGGTACTGGAAGGTTCAGGCCAGTCTCCGGATCAGTGGCTCCAAATCCTTACCATGGATCATCCTCCTCCTCATATTTCAATCAACCCACTACTCAACAATTTGGATTTCCTTATTCAGCTTACGGGTAAATAGTAATAGGTTAAAGAGAAAAAGGGAAAACAAATCATTAAAAGATCCTCTTAATTTGTTTCTGCATTTCAAATGTTCAATATACTAAAAATTTTCTCTCTTACTCTTCATCCTTCAGGTGTTCTGAATATTCACAAGACAACATGTATCCCTTTGTCAGTGTTTTTTTTTTCTTTTTGATATATTTTTTTTTCTTTAGGCTTTTCATTTTCCATTAATTACAAGCTAATATATTTTTCATTATTCATGGTAATGATGCAGAATTATTACAATGTCTATGGAGGAGAACAACATTTTTCACCTTATTATTACAGTCCGGCGGCGACGACGGGACCGCCTGGCTTTTTCCATAATTTCTATCCATTCTATGGCCATTATGCACAGAGTGGCCAAGCACAGGGTTTTGGAATTCAGTATCCACAAATGGTGCAATACCCATACATGTCTCAACATTATGGTGCCGCCGGGATACTATCACTACCCACTTCGGTTGCACCGACAACGGCCACCACTGGTCGGAACTCTAACATGATCTAATCCCCAATTGATCCATACCCTGATGCACCCCAAAATTTGATAATAATAGCCAGTAAATGGTGCAATGTTACAGGAGTGATGAGTGGGACGGCGGCGGAGGGGGTGGCGACGACAGGAACAGGATCGGTTGCTTTGCAAATCACAGGAACAACCTCTGAACAGAATCTACCAGCTTAATATGCAGTAGAGGGACAAGGCTGTTTCATTGCATAACTAACAAGATTCATATTCCCGTTATCAAACACAAAAAGGAAAGACATGAAGAAAGGAAGATATTTGTATTTAATCCCCAAGTCTGAAGAAGCAGCATAGTAATTTCCCTAGAGAAGGAATCAAGAATAGCAGCATCAGAAGTTTTATTTCACACAACTGAAAGAGCAATTCAAGTAGAAACTCTGCTAACTGTCATCCATTCTTTCTTTTCTTTTTTCGTTCAAGCTCTCCACTGCATTGTCATTTTCATGGGGAAATCTCAGTGGTAAATTAGCATAAAAGAAAAAACCATATTTGTTTCTGTATTGACAAAAGGTGGAAGCTGAAATATTGGCTTTGGATTCCACAATTGATACTGATTCTTAGATTTATGTTTTGTCTCGGAATTCACGGGAATTCCGATGACAAACTCATGTTTATGTTAGCAGTAATGGGGTTCAGAAGACTGGTTTTATATTTCTGAACAGCATTACCAGCATTGGTTGGTCAAGAAGAAAAGGTCAGCCAGGATTTGCTTGGCCTATCAACTTGTAATTTTATTTTTTTTAATTAGTTTGTTCATCATCATTGTCATCATTCATGATTAATACTAAGATGGGATTATTTACAGGGCAGCATACTCTCTCTCTCTCTCTCTCTCTCTCTCTCTCTCTCTCTCTCTCTCTCTGTGTATGTGACATCTTTTTCTTTTCTGAACCTTTCATAAATCACTTTCAGTCAGCCATCCTATGTTTTTTAAATCCTTCGTTTGTATTATCTCCTTTTTGGGTTTGTGGATAATGTATGGAATCCAAGGGATCCCACAGGAGTGTTGATCCTTTTTTGAAGGTGGAACATGCGGGTCTGCATCATTGCTGCTTCTGATTCCTGGAATTTGATGCGTTATGCTGAAGTTTCTGCTAAAAGGAAATGTTTGAGAAAAGAATCCGAGGGCTAGTTAGAGTTTATTGGGCTGTGTGTGTGTGTAGCGTACACCACACAAGCAAATTTGAACATTAGCCCATCAACTTGCATGTTATGCCATTCCCACCCATCAACAAATAAGAGTTGCTTTCCAAGACAAGTTCCAAATGAAAAAGAAGAAAAAAAATCCTACTTCACCAAGCAAACCTCTTCACAAGATGTCCCATTCTCAATACTTTAGGCGTCAACAAGTCATAGAGACTTGGAACAAGGAGCTATACAGCTATATCTTAGCAAGAGTAAGGTTGATGACACTCTATAACCATCCAACTGAAAACACAATGAACTAGCCAGTGAAAACTTGGAGCATGCATATCATTCAGGCTCAATTGATAATGAAAGATACCAAATTCTTTAGAACTAGCCAAGCAACTGAAAAACCTTTTCAAAGCTTTTCATCCAAAATAAACCATTTGAATATGACCTTTACCTTCAAACCCAGCTATTACAGAATGTAACAAATATAACCGCTTCACTATAACCTTGAAAGTACATATTTCAAATGCTTTCAAAAGTTTGAAAGAAAAATATACGTTATCTTCAAGTGATAATAAACATCTGGACAACATTCATTTTTCAATTATCTATGATTCATCTTAATGTGCAGTAGTGAACATCAGAATGATAATTCTTTTTTCGAGTCCCTACAAATCTATAACTCTAACATGCTGTAGTAAATAAACTCTTTCAGAGCCTCGAAGTTCCATCCAACTCTACATGCTAAAACAAACAAGCATGACCCCTTCACAGATATCCCAGACTAAGATCCAAGGGACAAAACTACAACGAAACAGCCAGAAATGGCTTAAAACATCTGTATACATGTACGTATCTATATATAAAGATATATATAACGGAACCATATTCAGTCTGGGAGAGCTGCAATCTTGATTCAATGCATAGGTGCACGAGGAGTACGTGGGCGAACAGGTGTCTTCGACGGGCTTACCCTGGATATACATAATACCATGGATTTTAGATTACAAAAAGCGCGACCATGGATTTTAGATTACAAAAAGCGCGACCAAGTATTTTGCTTTCAGCTTGATCTACTATGTCAGCCCATAAAACAAAAAGGCAATCTGCAAAACTGACCTTATTGGCAAAGATCCCAACACCACACCACTACAGTTGAGAGCAGCAATTGCACTTTCAGCCTGCAAGGGGGAAAGCTCCCGCAAAACAAATTCATTACTATGCAAATCTAGACTTCATTTCAACACAAAATGAGAAGAGATCCCGGTCTTAAGCAAAATGTAAACATAGAGAAAAATATCAACTGCAGAATCTAAGAAACCACTTTGTAATAGAAACCTTCAAATTACTACAAGTAAACAAATACATCCCATCTCGATCTCTATGAATTATGCTTATTAGAAGTTCTGAGGTGGGTAACACAAAATCAGGGTGCAAATCGCTTTATCCTGATTTCAACGACATGGGGGAAAAAATTTCAAATTTTTTTCGATATTTCCCCCATGTCTCTCGACATGGGTGACATGTCAGCGACATAGGGGAAATTTTTCAGTTTTTTTGAATTTTTTTTTAAAATTTAGACATTTGTTTTTGCATTTTTTTATGTATTATGATGTATTTAGACACTACTTAGGGTTGTTTAATACTTGGAGGATAAACCCATCAAAAATCCCAAATTTTCCCATATTTCTCTTTTCCCCCTTATAGATATGGCACTTGATTTCTAGTTTTATATATCTTTTAATTGACTGACATTCACTTTTAGTGTGGCTTAATTAGATATGTAGCATCTTTTTTTACAGCTTACAGACCCGACAGCGTATAAGTTGACCCCCCCTCAAGACTTTTAATGTGTAAGCATCTGTTTTTTATTTTTTGATATATTTGGATGCATTTAGGTCTTAATTAGACATGTTTAAAGTTTGGGACAAAAATCCATAGTTTCTCCACATTTCCCCTGTTTTACATCATGTCACTGACATGTCGCCAATGTCACCTGACGACAAGCCAGGCGACATCAACATGGCGAACCTTGGTTAGAATCATGTTCTAGTAGGCCAACCAATCTGATTCAACAACAGTTTCTACATTCACTAAAAACTTCTCGAGGCAAATGAAAGGAAACCAAGGCTTGTGTATACGATCCACGACAATTTAATAAAATTTATCTTTACCCTATCCTAAAACATTTGTTCAGCAAGAAGCCAACCCCTTAATGTTAACAAATGAAGGAAAAACAAAAAATAGAAGAAAGGTTCATGGAGAAGAAAGAAGAGATATATAAATGAAAAGAAAATACAGAAATGAAACCAAATTTGCAGGAAGGAAAAAAATAGTGAAAAATAGAACAAAGCTGTGAATTAAAGGAAAGAACAAACAATAGAACAATAAGGAAGACAAGATATATGGCAGCGACAAATGAAGGAGATACTGATTCATTTGCATCACCTTCAGAGTGACATTCTCTAAACTATGCCAAGTTGAAATCAAATTCTTAAATTATAGTTGAAATGAGGAACATGAGAATCTATAGAATTCACTCATCTTAACTTTGAATTTTTAGATGTTGCTGCCAAGACTTGAGAGTAAGTATGTCCATGACCATGTTGACAACTTCAAAAAGAGAGCTTTGGGTTTACATTGAATTTGGATAGATGCTTCAACTTTGAACCAATATTATGGTTCTCTGTCCAATAACTCCATGTGAAATCTCAAAAATAATGCACTGACTTGATCATATACTACGTCCTGTTAGTTGGATCAATGCTCGTGTGGCTTACATCAAACACTCCAGGCTACTACTGAAATGCCTTAAACTCATGCCTTAGTGTTCTAAAACATTGTTAACTAATTGATGCTCAATCTGAGCCTGCTCTTTCAATAGTCGAGTTGAGAATGACGAGCCCTTCTCACCCATGTTTAATATCCTCTTACTTTTTAGAGGTAATTTCCTTTATTGTAGATGAACAAATAAAATATTAAAATATTTATATGGAAACAAAATAAATTGAAGCAGTAAGTGACATTCATGTCAAGACAACTAATACACTAACAACCATAATAAATCAGCAGTAATCATTTATTTCACTAAATGACTAGTGTCAATTCGTCGTTAAAACCTTGGTTGCCCTGTAAAATTTACAGTATCATATCAATTTTTCTAAACTTTTAAATATTTACCTGCCTGAGTAACGAGGCTTACACTTTAAACAAAAGAGCTTGAGGCATATGACCACACACGGTACGAGTAAAGAGCAAGATGTGCCTCATGGTTCAGCCCATGGCATTTTGATCTTCACCTCAAGGATTATGCCTCTAACGCCTTTGTTAACACAACTCGCAAACAACAATATAGGACCTAACCCAAACCCAACCCACCTAGAACCATTCTGACCTCCCTAACAATCTGTTAAAGAAAAATCTCTCAAGAGAAGTCCCTATTATCTACTCCATAATATTGATTAGTGAAAGTCCAATTGTTCATTTCTCATTAACAGCAAAGCAAAATCCTACACTAAGTTTAAGAAAGCTGGACTTTTTATCTACTCCATAATATTGATTAGTGAAAGTCCAATTGTTCATTTCTCATTAACAGCAAAGCAAAATTCTACACCAAGTTTAAGAAAGCGGGACTTTTTATGTGACTAGCTCTTAAAGGAGCAAAATAAATCATGAAAGGAAACATTTAAGGATTTTGGACTTTATGCCGCTTACATAACTCTGAATTTGAAGTTCTTATTACACATTTTGGTCAACCCCCTGGCAAAACACAACTACTTTTGTTTTCTTCTATAGATTGATTTATACTTTTTTTTTACTTGAGCATATAAATTTTCTAGCTAGATTACAGAGAGCACCTCATTCTATGACAATACCGAAAAGATGTCAGCATTTCTTGTTTCCTTCCGTGATTAGACATGGTTAAGAAGAAAGAAATATCCATTTGGTGTAACGGGAAAGATGGCAACCTGCATGTAACTGGCAACATTCTTTAAAATTTGGAGTTCTTACTTCTTACTCTACACTATCAGCATCGATATGATAATCTACATACAGGTTAAGAATTTTTTGAGATAGGCTCCTCTACCCAACACCCATCATAGTCTGAGTACTTGTACAAACATAATTCCTTTTCCTTTAGCACATTCATAGAGTAAGATTTTACCAGTTGTCAAAAGGCATAAGAAAATAGGGTTCCTGACTGCAATTAATTTGCTTCAGAAAATAAATTCACATCTGCACGATACATAGCAGTCATACTCATAAGAATTGCATGATTTGGGAAGAACAACTCGTAATAAGTGGTTGTTGGCTATGCCTTTTTTTTCTTATCCTCTTCGTGAACTTGATCTACTTTCACAGAAATTTGATAACGGATTTGAAGCTTAATAAAGTGGTGACTAATCAAAAAGTGGCAACAGCATATTCAACTCAAGCAAAAAAGTAAATTTTACAAGACAGCTGTTAGACCTGCTATGATGTGGGGAGAAAAATATTCAGTAATAAAGAAACAACATATTCAAAGGATGAGTGTAGCTGAGACGAGGAGCAATAGTGCTTGCTATCCAATTCTGAAGGCGCAATCATCGGGAGAAAGAGTGGAATTCCCATTTAGAGCCCAACTCCATTCCCGACCAGTCCTGTTCAAATGAATGATAGTAAAACTAGCCGACTAGGAAAGATAAGGTAAAGAATGAACATTTCCAAGAGTGTCTCCAAGTAGCCCCAATCGGAGAGGAGACAAAGGGAAATAGGTTAAGAAGGTTTGGGCATGAAAAACGGAGACCTGAGGAGATGCCTCTCAGAATGTGTAATAGAGTGCATATTGAGGAGATGCCTCTGAGAATGTGTAATAGAGTGCATATTGAAGGATCTAAAAGGTCTAGAGAAAGACAAAAAAGAACTTGGATCAAGTGTGCTAGAAATATTTAAATACATATAATCTCACTAAAGAATGCTAAAAAGAAACACAATGACTTTAATCCTACAAATATATATATATATATATATATATATATATATATATATATATATATATATAGAGAGAGAGAGAGAGAGAGAGAGA
>JAUPMG010000020.1:14728945-14748565 GCA_031762675.1 Pachysandra terminalis
GTCCATAGGCATGGGATAGATTTGGACCCCACGAAGGCTAGAGCCGTCATTGACTTAGCTCCTCCCAAAACTCAGAAAGAGCTGAAGTCATTCCTTAAACGGGTATCCTACATCCGGAGGTTCATACCCGGACTCTCTGCTCATCTAGTCCCTCACATGCCTCTCTTAAAGAAGAATGTGCCTTTTGATTGGAAGAAAGAACATGAGCAAGCCTTCGAGGCCATCAAGCGAATGCTTATCCACCCTCACACCATGATGGCTCCTATTCGAGGGAAACCTCTTAGGTTATACCTCGCCTTCACTGATCAAGCTATTGGTGGTCTACTCGCCCAAGAAGACAAACAAGGCTTCGAGAGACCAATCTACTACGTCAGTAGGCTTCTGCAGGGGCTGAAGTCAAATACTCCATGGTAGACAAGTCTTGTCTAACTCTAGTGCACATGGTAAAAAAGCTGAAGCATTATCTGCATTCACATTCAATTCACTTAGTCACTAGGAGCGACCCAGTCAAGTATCCCCTCTCTCAGCCCATTCTCTACGGAAGACACATCAAATGGCTACTTCAACTAGCTCAGTTTAAGATTGTATGCGAGACTACGAGGGCTATCAAAGGACAAGCTGTTGCTGACCTATTGGCTGCCTTCTCCACTCATGAAGAAGAAGATGATGTCATGCACAAGGTATCTGTGGTTTCTGAACAGGAATGGCAGATAAAGTTTGATGGGTCATCCAATTCTCAAGGCAGTGGAGTAGGGATTGAGTTTATCTCTCCAAACGGTCAGCAGTTTTTCTTCTCCTTCAAATTGGATTTTCCTTACACCAACAATAGAGTAGAGTATGAAGCCTTGCTAATTGGTCTCACTATGGTGCGTCAGATGAATGTCCAGCACATTCATATCTCTAGAGATTCTTCCTTGGTTGTCTCCCAAATCAACAAGGAATTCGCAGTCAAGGAACCTGACAGTTCTTTATAGGATAGCCATACAGGCTCTCCTTTGAAGGTTCACAAGCTATTCCTTGACTCACACAATAAGGAACAAGAACAAGCATTCTGATGCTTTAGCTAACTTGGGAAGCAGGCTTCAGATGGAATTTGGCGCAACCACCTTGGAGGTCATCCGGAGGACTACTCCTTCTACTCAACTGCTTCAGGAGGATGAAGAACTCGTTTCAGAAGGTGATTAGAGGTATCAGATCATCTGTGATCTAGATAACCTCCTTCAACGCACGCCTACTACTCCTCTGAATATTCTGATGAACTTTACCAGGCAAGATAAGGTTCTCTATTACAAAGGAGTCAGTGGTGCCCTCTTCCGATGCATTGGACCGAAGGAAGCCACGGAAAGGATGTAGGCCATGCATGACAGTACTTGTGGGCTTCTGGACTCCATTGCCTTGTACAAGCGACTGCAGAGGTCAAGAGTATATTGGTCTTCCATAGCATTCAAGGCTGCTAGGCTACAACTCTCATGCGCCAAGTCTCAAGAGCCACCTAGCGTTGCAGAATACTTTCCTATCCACGAGTTCACAGATTGGAGGAAGCCTTATATCCGATTTCTTCGAGATGGAATCTTGCCTTTGGTTAGGTTTGCGGCTCTTCAGCTCAAACGAAAGATCCCTAGATTCTATATGGAACAAGGAGAGATGTTTCGAAGGAGCTTCAATGATACCCGTCTGCGTTGCTTGGGTACTCAGGAGATCTTCATTGTCCTTCGAGAAGTCCATGGTGGTACATTTGGACCGCATCAAGGAAAGAAGAAGTTATTCAAACAACTCCAAGACATAGACTATTACTGGCCTACAATGGAAGTGGATGCAGCGGATTTTGTGAAGAAGTGTGTGAAGTGTCAGGTTCAGGACAATATTCTCCTTAAACCTTCTCAGGAAATGCAGTCAGTCATTTCTCCATGGCCCTTTCATACATGGGGCCTGGACTTGATTGGACCCATCAATCCTAGGAGTATGTGTGGACAATCTTGGATCTTGGTGGCCACAGAATATTTCACAAAATGAGTGGAAGATGCCCTTTGAGAAGAGCTAATGGAGCTTCTGTAGCTCAGTTCATCAGGGATAACATTTTCCTCTGTTTTGGTCCCCCTTGAAAGATCATCACAGACAATGGAACTTCCCTCCTCAACAGGCCAGTCAGGGAGATGACTATACATTATCGTATTCTGCATAATAAGTCTACTCCCTACTATCCTCAAGGGAATGCTCAAGCTGAAGCCACTAACAAGACCTTGATCAGGATCCTGAGCAAGATGGTGCATGATCAGCCTACCAGATGGAATGAATCTCTACCTCAAGCTTTATGGGCCTACAAGGTAAGCAAACACAGGGCCACGAATGCAACTCTATTCTCTTTGGTGTTTAGAGCAAAAGCTCTCCTTTTGGTTGAACTTCAAGTTGCCTCAGCAAGGATCTTGCATGCAAGTGGAGTGGATTGAGACTTTCGAGATTTTGCTCTCCTGCGTACTCAGGAATTAGATAATCTGGATGAGAGAAAGCAAAAATCTTTGGAAAGCAATTTGCACTATCATCAGATCATTGCTCAAGCCTACAACAAACTGGTCAAACCAAGGAGTTTCCAAGTTGGTGAACTTGTCCTACGAGCAACTTGGTATGCAAGGAGCATTGTTGCAAAGCCTAAGTTTGCTCCTAAGTGGGAAGTTCCCTTTGAAATCATCCCTACTCAAGCCTCAGGGTATTATAAAATAAGTCCATTGGAGGAGAATGCAATTCCAAAAATTGTAAATGAAAAATGGCTAAGGAAATATTTTTATTAATGAAGATTTGAGTTACAAATAAAGAATCTTTCATTACAAAAAATATACATATACAAGTACAAGTTTACAAGATGGATAGATCAAGGTGCCCCAGTCAGTTGATACTCTATGATGCCTTTGAAGGCCCCTTCAAAAAGTCCAAGTCTTGAATCTCCAGGGGCAGGGATGAAAACTCTCATCAGAGCAGTCTGTGCCTCCATGAGTTTTGATTTCTCTTGAGCTACCATACGTGCTGCATCTTCAATATCCTTGAGGATCATCACACACTCTTCAACAGCTTGCTTCAGTAAGGATTCCAGCTCAGCAATGTTTCCATCCACTGCCATCAAGTCAGCCTTGCACTTCTCATAGGCGCCTTGACACTTATCATCTTCCTCTGACTGGGATGCAACAAAGGCTTCCAGTGCCTTAACCTTGCTGAACTTCTGCACCTTGACCCTCAACTGCTCCAACCAATTGACCAGCCAGTCCAGTTGGAACTTCATGCCCCTCAAGTTATCCATAGTCTTTCCCCAGACTGCTAGATCCTCTATGGTGATGCTATGCAAAGTCCGACGGCTCAATCTCCAAGGGTCTGCATAGTTTCTTATAGCCAAAAAGTCTAAATTTCGGATCTGGCAGTGCTGTCTCAGGCAGGATCTCCCCATATGTCACCCTGATTACGTTCACCCAATACTGTCTCTCGATGTCTTCCGGACCTTCCACCGGATCAGGGGACAACTCCCTACTCTTCTGAATGGCTGGGATGGCATAGCTCCCTCTTTTGCTCTTCATCCCAACAATTGGAGTTAGAGTCTAGGTACCTGAGACCCCTACAGTTGTTTGGGAAGGCACTGTAGGGAGGGAAGACTCTACTGCGACCTCGAGTTCCTTCGGAGGAACGGCTTCAAATGTTTCTTCTATTCCGATCTTCGCCAGATCAGCAGCAGGTATGGCAGGTTCTTGGGCCAATACAATTGTGGGAGCAGCAGCTTCAATAGGAGGAGCCACTTATGTATGTACAATTGTAGTCTCCACTGGAATGGATGGCTGCCTAGAAGAGACTTCTTCTTCCTCGCCAACGGCAACAGCAGCAGCGTCCTCAACTCTTTGTTGTACAGGAGGAGCAGTTGGCTCACCAATGCTCCCCGCTCCTTCTCTAATATTCGAAGGAACGAGGGAGATTGTCTCTTAATCATCCTGTAGACAGCAAGTGTTAGTCAAGTATTACACTAAGGATAATTGAAGGGAAATTCAAAGGGAAAAACTACTTACTGAGACTGTGTATACAACAGTCAGAGGATCCACAGCAAGAGATGCCTGCTCCGCAGCTTCACCTTGATCCTCCCTTCTGGCAGGAGCACTACCAGAAGTCATAGACGGGGGAGCATGAGGGCTCTTGCTCACCCCGAGGATTTCCTTCTTTTGCTCCACTCCCAAGGGAGCCTTGCCAAGATCTCTCTGTGGCAAGGTAGGAGGGACCAAGAGAGGTGATCTACCCCCAACTCTTCCCCCTTCTGCAGTAGCTGCAACAACAAATGCACACGCCAGTCAGGGAAGTTCTTCAGCAGTCAAGGCATACACAGGGGAAGGAGGAAACTTACCAGACGAGGAGCCCTCGAAGAGTGGGGGAGGAATCTGGAACTCCCAGCTCCAACAACCCCTTTTGAGGGTTGTGGTACCCTGCTTGTTGGAGTTCCGGGTGCAGCTCCCTCTGGCGAGATCACGACTGACACCCTTGAGCTTTGACCCTCAGGCCTCTTCTGAGGGGATGGGATGGAGGAATCACTGACCTCCAGTCCGTCTTCAGAAGTCATCTGTTACAGCACAAGCAAAGCTAGTCAGAAGGAGCTATAGGAGGAATCAAAGACAGAGGGAAAACGGTTTACAATTTTAGCTTCAAAGTCCGGGCAGCAGTGGACTTCACCCTGGTCCATGTCCCCTGAGGTGGTTGCTGCTGTGGAACCGGTCTTGGAGCTGCAGCACTAGCTCCCAGGATGCCAGTGGGAAGCCTCTCGAAGACGATAGGCCCAGGAGGAACAACTGCCCCTGGCCTAGAAGGAAGTTTGGGCACTCTCGCACTCATGTTCCTCCTGGGAAGAAGGTTCCCAATGGGGATGTTTTCTTCATCCTCCTCTGCCTCTTTCTCCGCTGATGCTTCTTCAGGCTGGGCTACTGGTGCCTTCTCAGAAGCTTCATTGGCTGGGAGATCACCACCACCTTGCCTCCACAGATAAATTTCCTTGATCACTATGTGACTAGGAACTTCATGTATTATGGAGTGGCCATCCCTGGTCTCGAAGGTATGGTTTTTCTCGTTCTTCCTCAGCCTCTGATCCTTCGCCCCTCCCAGGTCGAGCTTTGGAGGAACTGGCTAGCCTATGTAGAACTCGTCCAAACTAACGAGGGAATTGTACCAATACTCCTGCCACTAGGAGGATACCCTGTCGTACCTCTTTGGCAAGGCAGGAGTGGCTTTGAAGTTGTCCTCCATCCCGAGGTAGCCGCTCGCCCGAAGGAACCTTTGCCCCACGACCTCTGCGTTCGCAGATGTGATTGGCTTGCACTCCACGTCGCGGGGAGGGGCAATCTGATCAAACCTGAACTGGCGTAGCACGCGTTGCAGGTTGTAAGTTGGGAAGCTGCTCCCATTCTCTCTGACCAAGCTAATCAAGTATCCCGGATGCATAATCACCAGGAATGCCCTCTCCTCTGGTGAGAGCTGAAGCCAGGCGGCGGTATTCTTCTCTGTATTTGTCGCCACCATGACTCTGAAGGGCTGCAACAATCGTATCCCTCTATTGCGATATGACCAATACTCAAACTCCACCTCCACGTCAATCACTTGGCACAATCGAATGTTGCGCTTTGGGCGGAATCCTAACCACATCAGCGCCCTTTGAGCAGAATCCAAACCCATGGTGAGGAAGTGCTCCTCCACCCCTGATAATTCTTGGGGAGCACACTTGGGGTACCTCTCCCACAGGAAGTGCTGGATGAAGTTGGCATCCAGCAGGGTCTCTACTACCCTTTCTCCTCTGCTCCTAGCCATGTCCTCACACAGCAGATCCAGATGTTCATACTATGATCCCAGGAACAATGGGGCCAGCGGGACCTAAACTCCCCTTGCGATCTTCAACTGCTAGAGGGAATATCCTCTCATGCACCTTCTCAGCAGGATATCCCTGGAAGACGAAGCGGGCGAGCCAGAAGGCGACGAACCCCGCCAAGTGGACAGAACTGTCCAAACCTTCCCCCCACAGGCGCTTGATGAAAGGTTGGTGGCCTTGGGGTTCTCTTCCTCGTTCTAGAAGTATCTGCTCCAGCCTCTGAAGGAGTACTTCGAGCTTGGAACGGAGTCCCTCCCCTTCAATTGGGACTTCCTCAGTGTCTTCTTGGAGCCAATCTTTAGCAGCTCCAGATCCACCTCCTCCACTGCAAACAGGGAGATCTCCCCCAGGTTCTCCTCTCCCAGAATTGGAAGGTAGCGCAGCATGGCTACATCTTCCAAGGTGATGCTGATCTCACCAAAAGCCGTCACGAAGACGTGGTCTTCCGGGTCCCAGCGGACTACAAACTCCTTCAGGGCCTCATAGTCCCTATGGTAGTCACCCCGAGTAGATCTGGATGGCTTCCAATACTCCGGCAGCATCCAGTAGCTTCCTGTACTCATCATTCTTCATGATGTGAGCCACCCATTCCGGCCAACCCTAAGGAAGGTTGAAATGCAACCGGAACCCTATCTCCGACAAAGGGTAATCCTTCCTCTCCGCCCAAAATAATGGCGCTTGACTCAAGCATGGAAACCCTGTGTTGAGCCAAGTAGTCTCCTCAAACGGGCAGAGCAACTCCTCTCCGCTCTGCACCGCCTCCAGCACCACCTGATCTCTAACCACTGCCCAGAACGGACCAGTGGAAATCTCCAGCCTGGTGTCAACTGTCTTCACAACACCCTTCTTGGCCTTTGTTTTGATGAAATAGAAGAGAGAAAGAGAATAGAATAAGGGAGCAAGAGAGATCTTGAAGGTTCTGAAGGCAAGAACACAAGAAAGCTTCAAATCTCAGGTTACAGGAACCTTGAAGAGCTCCTAATATATAGAAGAATTGAGGTTTTCATTGTAAAAGGTGAAAAGGCTCCTTTTGGTGGTTCGCGTAATTCCAAAGAGAACATCATTCCTTTGGCAGCGCATGTGGGCGCATTTAAAACGCACTCCCTCGAAAAGAACGCATTTAATGCCTGTCATGACAAAGGTACTACCTCATGTTCCTTCTTTAGCATAAGAAACCTGAGACCAGGGGACTATTGGTGATCGGGGGGTTAATTAAACCCCACATTACACGTGGCACTTTCTTGAAAGCGCGTGTATATGTTTTGGGTACAGCTGCGCACACTAAATCATTCAATAAAGCTACAACGGTTGTACAGCCGTCTTTCACGTGCCAGCTGTCAGCAGCTACGTACGGTGATTAGACCGTTTGGTGGAAAGGCGATATTTGAAACGGCTCAGAGATATCAGAGAAGCAACATTTTTGAAATCCAGCTTGTATACGAGCGCCACGTGTCACAAACTTGACAAACACGTTCTTTTATCCTTTTTGACATATTCAAAAGGTTAAGGACTTATGCTCCCACGGCATACTGCCTTCTAGGCACTTGAGGGAATGAGAAGTTCACTCTTCCTTTGAAGGACCTTATTTTACTCGAAGGACATATTAGGATCATGCTACCCCTAATAGACTTCTCATACATTTAAGGTTTCCAATAAAACCTCAAAATCACATCTACTTATTCTCTAGAACAGATTTCGAGTGGTTTATTACCTTACCTTTACGCTTTAAATGTATTCTACTCAAAAAAAGATACTCGAGGGAAGTTCTTCGAGGGAACCTTCTATGTACCCTCTAACTCAAGAGTCATGCTTGGATCATATCCATAGACTTTGAAGGACCACTTTTACGCTTTGTCTTAAAAGCAGGTGTATTCCTTCCCGTTGAGGAAACTTCAAAGGACAAATCCGAAGGATAAACCTCGAAGGACAAATCCGAGGGACAACTTCGACGAAAACATCCGAGGGACAAATTCGAAGGACAATTCCGAATGAAGTATTTCCAAGCTAACCACCTCCAGATGGTAAATTCGAAGGAGGTATGTTCCCTCTTGCCAAAGATGAATTCGAAGGACGAATATTCCTTCCTCCTAAGGTGAATTCGAGGCTAACCACCTTGAGATGGTCAATTCATTTAAGGGTTTGTCACCCCCAATAGACTAAGGATTATGTCCTCCTCGATAGACTAAGGATTACTTTCTAACTTATCTAAAGGGGTTTTGTCTTTTCTGGAATGGCGGCAAAAATGGTGGCAAGAATGGTGACGTTGCTCTTGGGATTTGTATGAAAGTGATACGCGTCTCCTGATCTGTGTTGCTCAAGTTCCAAAGCAACCTCTCGCATAACAGGTTTTTAATATTTGAAATGATTTGGTCTCTTTCTCTGGAAGTAACTTAGGCGTATTGGAGAACATGTGTCATCCCTGATACATTTCAAGACCATGTGTCACTCAAGATGTGTTAATCACATGAGGGTCCCTCTCTGAACGCTTAGTCGAGTGACACTTGTCCTATTTGGAGTGGATACACTCCCTACAAATAGCAGAGCCCATCCTCCATTGAAGAGGATCATAGGATTGAAGATCTGAGTTAAAACAAGAAAACTTTGAAATAGAAACAACAGTGACTAAAGACACTAAAAGAGAAAGAGAACAGTCTTCAAACTGTGAGGTTTTACTGCTCTGAGATTACATTCTAACTGCCTTCACAGTTATTACAATATTCTCTTCTTCTTGCCTCTTTTCTTTCTCTCATTTGCAGGTCAAAGTTGACAATGAACGCTCTTGACAGAACGGATGCGCGACAGTTTAGGCTGTTTTGAGACAGACTTCCCTACCTTTTCTTTGGAAGACCGGTTGTAATCGGTTCCTATATCTTAGTTGTCTTTATCTTCTAATATATTTGGTATTTTACAAACCCGTCATCACCAATATAATATGCTACAAAGAGCAGCCAAAAAGTATAATAAATACCCTATAACTATAACTAAACATAATAGAAATAAAATTACTATTATACCTTTGGATCTCCAAAAAATTCGACCAGTACTTCCAAGTTGCCCAGCATCAATCTCCACATAACAACAACAGATTCAAAACAAGCCCACCAAAACCATAAGCAATTACTATTCTCCAAAGCTAGATATAATATGTTACAAAGAGCAGCCAAAAAGTATGATAAATACCCTATAACTATAACTAAACATAATAAAAATAAAATTACTATTATACCCATGGACCTCCAAAAAATTGGACTGGTACTTCTAGGTTGCCTCACTAGCATCAATCTTCACATAACAACATTCAGAACAAAATCACCAAAACCAAAAACATTTACTATTCTCCAAAGCTCAATATAATATGTTATAAAAAGCAGCCAAACAGTATGATAAATATCTTATAGCTATAACTAAACATAATAAAAATAAGTATTATCATACCCTTGGACCTCCAAAAAATTCGACCGGAAGTTCCAAGTTGCCCCAGTAGCATCAACCTCCACGTAACGACAACAAATTCAAAACAAAACCACCAAAACCATAATCATAATATTTACAAAAATTCCATTCAACTTTCATTCAAGAAATTCTTTGTGTGGTGGTTGGGGTTAATAAAAAAAGTGAAGAGGAGACAAAGGAGTGGTAAAGAGGAAATATTGTGTAGAGAGATGGCAAAGTGAGTCTTTTGGTTTTGTAGGGTGAAGGATAAACTTCCATCCAACCCCTCGCCGTCGACGGCGGAAGTTAGCCGCCACGAGAGCCGACAAGTGAAGGTGAAAACACAGGAGAAAAGGAGTAATAGAGCAAGAGAGAGAATGAGAAGAAAAAAGTAAGAAGCTTGACCGATCTGTTGGACAGTCCAAAACCAATGTGCGGTAGCGACAGTCATGATTCGGTTTCAGGGATTTAATAATCGGGTGGACCAGACCTCATCACTAACCCCGTCACATTTCACCACAAGAGACGCCGCTTAATACGCCCTTTATTTTTTATTATTTATAATTCTTTCATGGTTTTAATATTTTCTTATTTTAAATTTACTTTTTTTTCAAAGAGAGAATTTCGTAGGTCGAGCCATATAGAGGGAGGGAGGGCGGAAGGGGAGGAGGAGGAGAGCCGGAGAGGGTTTGCATGCAGCAGCAGCAGCAGACTGCCCCAAAAGGACACGGCCTCAAACCCAAAACCCAACCCCCTTGCCAGAACTTTTTCGGTTACGAGAATAGCTGCAGCTGCAGCTGGACACAGACGGCGTTGAATGAATCAACTAGAAGATAAAAATACGGTCAAGGTATCTTTTCCTCTCTCTTAAATTTTTTTTTTTTTAACTCATAACAGAAGATCATGACCATGATGGTGATGACCATCATACATACTGATCACATATGTGCCATCACAATTCACAAAATATATATATATATATATATATATAGAAGGTTGAATACAGCAAAGCAGATATACAGAGAGACCCAATGAATGCAAGTATAGAAAGTGCTGACAAGAGAAAAATAGTAACAAGTTTTGGAGGTTCTTCTTTCGATATTTCATTGGACATCTCTCTGCTAGTATTGTCGTGGGTACCCACTAGCAGCTTTTTGTCTGTTTTTTTATTTATTTATATAAATTCTACCTTTTATATATACACTTGGGGTTTTCTTTTCTTTTCCTCTCTTCCTTTTTTCCCCTCTCCACCCTCACTAGTAATGATTTTCTCGTTACGGGTATCGTTGTTGAGGAATCTGAGGAAGTCTGGTTGTGGGAGAAAGGTAAGTAGTAATAGTAGTAGTAGAAGAAGAAGAAGAATAAGAAGAAGAGGAGGAGAGGAGCGCACGAGTTGATCTTTTCTTCATTGATTAGATTGATTCTGATATCTGTTTGTGATCAAACGGCTCTTTCTGACTTTTTTCTCTCCTGGATCGAATTTTTTTGCTTTTCTTTTCTTTTCCCCACTATATTTGGCTTCTGGGGATTTGGTTTGGTTCTGGGATTTTCATTTGTTTGAGTTATTTGAACTTGCATTGTTCTTGTTCATGTCTCAACAAAGGCAATTTCATCAGATGGTGGGAGGTGGTGGAAACGTTAATGGCGGACAGTTTGGTGACACCACGTATACCAAGATCTTTGTTGGAGGATTGGCATGGGAAACCCAGAGAGAAACCATGAGGAGATATTTTGAGCAGTTTGGTGAGATCCAAGAAGCTGTGGTCATCACAGATAAGAACACTGGAAGATCAAAAGGATATGGATTTGTAAGCCCGCTAAATATTTTTCTTTCCTCTTTCTAATGCAAACCCATTACTTGGATTTATATTTTAAATAATGGGTTTGTTTGTTTTTTTTTTTTTGATGATTGCTTAGGTGACATTCAAGGATCCAGATGCAGCCATGAGAGCTTGTCAAGATCCATCTCCTGTGATTGATGGAAGAAGGGCTAACTGTAATCTTGCTTCCCTTGGTGCACAAAGGAGTACTCGCCCTTCTACTCTTCAACATGGTCTGTTACACATATCATCAATCTCCATTTCTATTTTCAATCTCAGCATCCTATTATATCTCTCCATTAAAACATCTCTCCATCTATATTTCAACCTTAGTGGCTTAGCATCCTATACAGATTTTCTCAATGTTTGTTCATTTGATACTAATCACAAACGAAAACTACTACATTGTTCTATCAAATAATAATTTTGATTTTTTCCTCCCTTTTTTTGTTTTTTGATTAAAAAGTAAATAAATTTTGCAGGTACAGGAAGGTTCAGGCCAGTCTCCGGATCAGTGGCTCCAACCCCTTACCATGGATCATCATCATCCTCATATTTCAATCAACCTACTACTCAACAATATGCATTTCCTTATTCAGCTTACGGGTAAATAGTAACAGATTAAAGAGAAAAAGAGGGAAAAAAAATCATTAAAAGATCCTCTCAATTTGTTTCTGCATTTCAAATTTTCAATGTACTTAAAATTTTCTCTCTTATTCTTCATCCTTCAGGTATTCTGGATATTCACAAGACAACATGTATCCATTTGTCAGTGTTTTTTTTTTTTTTTTTTATATATAATTTTTTTTCTTTAGGTTTTTCATTTTCCATTAATTACAAGCTGATATTTTTTCATTATTCATGGTATTGATGCAGAATTATTACAATGTCTATGGAGGGCAACATTTTTCACCTTATTACAGTCCGGCGACTCCGGCAACTACGACTGGACCGCCCGGCTTTTTCCATAATTTCTATCCATTCTATGGCCATTATGCACAGAGTGGCCAAGGACGTGGTTTTGGAATTCAGTATCCACAAATGATACAATACCCATACATGTCTCAACATTATGGTGCCTCCGGGATACTATCACTACCCACTTCGGTTGCACCAGCAACGGCCACCACAGGTCTGAACTCTAGCATTATCTAATTCCCATTTGATCTATAAGCTGAAACGCCCCAAAATTTGATAATAATAGCCAATATATGGTGCAATGTAACAGGTGTGATGAGTGGGACGACAGCGGAGGGGGTGGCGACGACAGGAACAGGATCGGTTGCTTTGCAAACCACAGGAACAACCTCTGAACAGAATCTATCAGCTTAATATGCATAAGAGGGACGAGGCTGTTTCATTGCAGTAACTAACAAGATTCATATTCCAGTTATCAAACACGAAAAGGAAAGACATGAAGAAAGGAAGATATTTGTATTTAATCCCCAAGTCTGAAGAAGAAGAAGCATAGTAATTTCCCTAGAGGGAATCAAGAATAGCAGCATCAGAAGGTTTATTTCACACAACTGAGAAAGCAGTTCACACAGAAAGCTCGCTCTGCTAACTGTCATCCATTCTTTCCTTTTTTTTTTGTTCAAGCTCAACTGCATTGTCATTTTCATGGGGGAATCTCAGTGGTAAATTAGCATAAAAGAAAAACCATATTTGTTTCTGTATTGACAAAAGGTGGAAGCTGAAAGATTGGCTTTGGATTCCACGATTGATACTGATTCTTAGATATCTATGTTTTGTCTCGGAAATCACGGGAATTCCGTTGACAAACTCATGTTTATGTTAGCAGTAATGTGGTTCAGAAGACTGGTTTTATATTTCTGAACAGCATTACCAGCATTGGTTTGGTCAAGAAGAAAGGTCAGCTAGGATTTGCTTGGCCTATCAACTTGTAATTTTTTTTTAATTAGTTTGTTCATCATCATTCATGATTAATACTAAGATGGGATTATTTACAGGGCACCATTCTCTCTCTCTTTCTTTTTCGTTTTTTGATCATTTCTGATTATCAATTTCAGTCAGCCCACCTATGTTTTGTTCTTTAAATCCTTCCTTTGTATTATCACCTTTTTGGGTTTGTCGATAATGTCTGGAATCCAAGGGATCCCACAGGAGTGTTGATCCTTTTTTGAAGGTGGAACATGCGGGTCTGCATCATTACTGCTTCTGATTCCTGGAATTTGATGTGATATGGTGAAGTTTCTGCTAAAAGGAAATGTTTGAGAAAAGAATCCGAGGGCTGGTTCAAGTTTATTGGGGTGTGTGTGTGCGTGTAGATGTAGCCTACTCGTTATGCCAGTCCCACCCATCAAATAAAGAAATAAGAGTTGCTTTCCAAGACAGAAGTTCCAAATGAAAAAGAAGAAAAAATCCTACTTCACAGGATGTCCCATTCTCAATACTTTAAGCGTCAATAAGACGCCCCAACTGGCTTGCAATATAGAGACTTGGAAAAAGGAGCTATACAGCTATATCTTAGCACCACAGAGGTTGATGACACTCTATAGTCATCTAACTGAAAACACAATGAACTAGCCAGCTTACAACACTTGAAAATTTGGAGCACGCATATCATTCAGGCTCTATTGATAATGAAAGATACCAAATTCTTTAGAACTAGCCAAGCAACTGGAAAACCTTTTCAAAGCTTTTCATCCAAAATAAACCATTTGAATATGCCCATTACCTTCAAAAACCCAGCTATTACCGAATAACCTTAAAAGTACGTATTTCAAATGCTTTCAAAAGTTAGGTAAAAGGTAGAATCTATATGCATATTCCAAGTATCTTCAAGCGATAATAAACATCTGGACAGCATTCATTTTTCAATAACCTATGATTCATCTTAATGTGCAGTAGTAAACTTCTGAATGATAAAATTCTTTTTGTTTTTTTTTTTGAGTCCCTACAAATCTATAATTCTAACATGCTGTGATAAATAAACTCTTTCAGAGCCTCGAAGTTCCATCCAACTCTACATGCTAAAACAAACAAGCCATGACCCCTTCACAGATATCCCAGACTAAGATCCAAGGGACAAAACTATAACGAAACAGCCAGAAATGGCTTAAAACATCTGTATACATGTACGTATTTATATAGAGAGAGATATATAGCGGAACCATATTCAGCCTGGGAGAACTGCAATCTTGATTCAATGCATAGATGCACGAGGAGTACGTGGGCGAACAGGTGTCTTCGACGGGCTTACCCTGGATATACAAAATACCACGAAATTTAGATTACAAAAAGAGCGACCAAGTATGTTGCTTTCAGCTTGATCTACTATGTCAACCCATAAAACAAAATGGCAGTCCGCAAAACTGACCTTATTGGCAAAGATCCCAACACCACACCACTACAGTTGAGAGCAGCAATTGCACTTTCAGCCTGCAAGGGGGAAAACTCCCGCAAAACAAATTCATTACTATGCAAATCTAGACTTCATTTCAGCACAAAATGAGAATAGATCCCGATCTTGAGCAAAATGTAAACGTTGAGAAAAACACCAACTGAAGAATCTAAGAAACCACTTTGTAATAGAGACCTTCAAATTACTACAAGTAAATAAATACATCCTATCTCGGATGTATATGAACTATGCTTGTTAGAAGTTAGAATCATGCTCTAGTAGGCCAACCAACCTGAATCAACAACAGTTTCTACATTCACTAAAAACTTCTTAAGGAAAATGAAAGGAAACCAAGGCTTGTGTATACGATCCACGAGAAATCTAATAAAATTTATCATAACCCCATCCTAAAACATTTGTTCAGCAAGAAGGCCAAGCCATTAATGTTAACAAATGAAGGAAAAAAGGAAAATAGAATGAAGGTTCATGGAGAATAAATAAGAAATATATAAAGGAAAAGAAAATACAGAAATGAGAGCAAATTTGCAGGAAGGAAAAAAAATAGAGAAAAATAGAACAAAGGTGCAAATTAAAGGAATGAACAAACAATAGAACAATAAGGAAGACAAGATATATGGCAGATACAAGTGAAGGAGACACTGATTCACTCGAATCCCCTTCAGAATTACATATAATTCTACACACAAATCATGAAGGTACATTGGCGCTTTGGATGGATGGCTGGGAACCCGAGTGACAATCTCTAAACTCTGCCAAGTTGAAACCAAGTTAATAAATTATAGTTGATATGAGAAACATGAGAATCTATAGAGTTCACTTGTCTTAACTTTGAATTTTTAGATGCTTCTGCTAAGACTTGAGAGTAACTATGTCCATGACCATGTTGACAACTTCAAAAAGAGAGTTTTGGGTTTACATTGAATTTGGATAGATGCTTCAACTTTGAACCAAGACTATGTTCTCTGTCCAATAACTCCATGTGAAATCTCAATCTCAAATATAATGCACTGACTTGATCATATATTATGTCCTGTTAGTTAGATCAATGCTCGTGTGGCTTACATCAAACACTGCAGGCTACTGAAATGCCTTAAACTCATGCCATAGTGTTCTGAAACATTGTTAATTAATTGATGCTCAATCTGAGCCTGCTCTTTCAATAGTCGAGTTGAGAATGGCAAACCCTTCTCACCCATGTTTAATATCCTCATACTTTTCAGAGGTAATTTCCTTTATTATAGATGAACAAATAAAATATTAAAATATCTATATAGAAACAAAATAAATTGAACTAATAAGTGACACTCGTGTCATGACAACTAACACACTAACCATGATAAATCAGCAGTAATCATTTATTTCACTAAATGACTAGTGTCAATTCGTCGTTAAAACCTTGGTTGCCCTGTAAAATTTACAGTATCGTATCAATTTTCTAAACTTTTAAATATTTACCTGCCTGAGAAATGAGGCTTACACCTTAAACAAAAGAGCTTGAGGCATATGACCACACACGCACCTCATGTGAAGCATACAACTTGTTTACATCCAAAAATACAAAGGCATGCGCCTCATGAGTAATGAGCAAGATGTGCCTCATGGTTCAGCCCAGGTCATTTTGACCTCCCAGCTCAAGGATTATGCCTCAAACGCCTTTGTTAACACAACTCGTAAACAACAATATACGATCTAACCCAAACCCTACCCACCCAGAACCATTCTGACCACCCTAACAGTCTGTTAAACAAAAATCTTTCAAGAGAAGTCCCTATTATCTACTCCATAATATTGATTAGTTAAAGTCCAATTGTTCATTTCTCATTAACAGCAAAGCAAATCCTACACCAAATTTAAGAAAGCTGGACTTTATGTGACTAGCTCTAAAAGGAGCAAAATAAATCATGAAAAGAAACACTTGAGGATTTTGGACCTTATGCTGCTTACATAATTCTGAATTTGAAGTTCTTATTACAAATTTTGACCAAACCCACTAGTAAACCACAACTGCTTTTGTTTTCTTCTATAGATTGATTTATACTTTTTTTGACTTGAGCATATAAATTTTCTAGCTAGATTACAGAGAGCACCTCATTCTATAACAATACGGAAAAGATGTCTTTCCTTCCGTGATTTGACATGGTTAAGAAGAAAGAAATATCCATTTGGTGTAATGGGAAAGATGGCAACCTGCATGTAACTGGCAACATTCTTTAAAATTTGGAGTTCTTCTTATTCTACACCATCAGCATCGATTTGATAATCTACATACAGGTTAAGAACTTTTTTGAGATAGGGTCCTCTACCCAACAACCATCATGGTGTGAGTACTTGTACAAATATAATTCCTTTTCCTTTAGTACTGTTAAACACCGTTTGCCCTAAAAGCTCAAGCATTTAGAGAAAAGTACAACAATGTATATCAAATGGTTCAATACCCTCCCGCACGTGCGGGCTCCGCACGGGAACAACACATCCGTGGGAGAACACAGGGCACATATAGGCCCCCGGGATTTGATCACTTGACCTCCCGCTCTGATACCATGTTAAACATCGTTTGCTCTAAAAGCTCAAGCTATCAGAGAAAGGTACAACAATGTATATCAAATGGTTCAGTAAGTATATTCATAGAGTAAGATATCACCAGTGTAAAAAAAAGCATAAGAAAATAGGGTTCCTGGCCGCAATTAATTTGCTTCAGAAAACAAATTCGCATCTGCACGATACATCATACTCAAAAGAATTGCATGATTTGGGGTGAACTTGATCAATAATAATAAGTGGTTGTTGGCTATGCCTTTTTTTTGTTCTTATCCTCTTCGTGAACTTGATCTAATTTCACAGAAATTTGACAACGGATTTGAAGCTCAATAAAGTGGTGACTAATCAAAAAGTGGCAACAATATATTAAACTCAAGGAAAAAAAGGCAAATTTTACAAGACAGATGTTAGACCTGCTATGATATGGGAAGAAAAATATTCAGCAATAAAGAAACAACATATTCAAAGGATGTGTAGCTGAGATGAGGAGCAATAGTGCTTGCTATCCAATTCTGAAGGCGCAATCATTGGGAGGATGAGTGGAATTCCCATTTAGAGCCCAACTCCATTCCCGAATGGCCCTGTTCAAATGAATGATAGTAAAACTAGCCAACTAGGAAAGATAAGGTAAAGAACGAACATTTCCGAGAGTGTCACCGAGTAGGCCCAATTAGAGAGGAGACAAAGGGAAATAGGTTAAGATGGTTTGGGCATGAAAAATGGAGACCTGAGGAGATGCCTCCGAAAATGTGTAATTGAATGCATATTGAAGAATCTAAAAGGTATAGAGAAAGACAGAAAAGAACTTAGATCAAGTGCACTAGAAATTAAATACACATAATCTCACTGGAGAATGCTAAAAAGAAACACATTGACTTTAATCCTACGAATATATATATATTTGCAAATACCAAGCAAATTAATTGACAACGTGATTGTATTTTATTGTTTTTTTTTTTTGGTAACAATTGTATTTTATTGTTGAAAAGTATTGCTTCCTAGCATCCCTTAATCTCACTGAAGATTTGGCTTTTGATAGATTGACGGCATAATAAGATTCATTTTTCTTATCTCAACTAGTTGGGATAAGCCATTAGTTGATGTCATGTATTTGAAGCTTAATAAAATGAGAGTTAGTGTGAGATAAAATAGTGATGGTTATGATTTGAGGTCAATAATAAATCAGGGAAAAGTAAAAGGATGAAAAAAAAAAAAAAACTATCCTAGAGGTTTTTTTTTTTTTTTTTGTTCGAGGGATTCATTTTTGGGGTTTACATTAGTGGGAAATGATATGCCCTGAAAATCATTAGATGAGTTATTTCAAAAGCATAACAACAAAAGGGGCCTACGCACCTAGGCAGTTTTTTCAAGAATAAGGTGCCCATGCAAATTTGACCTCACCATTGACAAAGTATTTCTAGCAGCCATATAGGTGTCAAATGCAGATAAATCCTAAAGGAGTATTTGATTAATTCACAATTCAAATTTTATTGTCATTTAAATTTTAAATCATAGGACTAACTCCCAAATGCTCGTAAAAAGGAAACAAGAGAGAGAGAGAGAGAGAGAGAGAGAGAGAGACAGAGAGAGAGAGAGAGAGAGAGAGAGAGAGCAATATAAAAATTTGAAATTATAAGTAATATTTATTCATGTACCACTAAATTATCCCTACATCATTATTTGCTCCATTCTAATCATTAAATAATAACAGAACATGTTATTGATATATGGATACAGGTAGGTGTATTTCATATGCAAATAAAACTATCTCATTTGAAAAATTTATCATTGATGTTGGTAAGTTCTAAATCAAAGCAAACAGTTTATTAAATAATTATCAACTTAGTGATTAATGCAAGTGCCCAACAAAGAGAAAAAAACATGTCGCTGACTCAAATCCCTAACTTCTTAAACAAGTAAGCCGAACTTAAAATGATATTTCCTTAATTCTTTTCATCCTTCTTGTCATATTATTTTTTTGAAGTTTTATATTATATTGCGAATATGTGTACCATTGTCAATAATTTAATGAGGTCACTTTCCGTTTCAAAAACTAAGATGACAAAAAATATATATATATATATATATTTGCAAGTCTTTGTTCACATCACCAAAGAAAAAAGGGAAAAAAATGCATGTCTTTATTCCATTAGGTTCATAACTTCCCTTGAAACAATGATACTTGATTTTAGCTAAAGTCATAGTACCTGAAAGGATTTAAGATTCAAATGAAAACTGTAGGATTTCTCTCAAAATTGACCCAGACCTCGGTTTTGATCTTTTGGGCAAAGATTTAATTCAAATTGTAGAATTCAAAAGAAAATATTACGATTTTTAACAACTATAGTTAATGAGGATATAAATAACTATAATACATTATACTTATAACCAAATAATAAATAGTATACTAATAAAGTATTAAGACTAAAGAAAGAAGAAAACTACAAATAAGAAAGAAAACGATGAACAAAGAAGGCAAGGAGTGTCATACCTAGTCAGGTTATATATATATATATATATATATATATATATATATATATATAAATATATTTGTGTGTAGATATATTTTA
>JAUPMG010000020.1:14756478-14773538 GCA_031762675.1 Pachysandra terminalis
TATTATTTATATTTTAAAAGTTATTACTTAGTACTTATTAAAAAAAAAAGAAGAAAGAAATTGGCTAAAATTAATTCTATATTAAAATACTTTAAATAAAAAAAGTGAATTTATTTCGGCGAAATATCCGAAATTTCGGACATTTCAGTTTCGTTTGTGCCTCCGATATCCTTAAACTTGGCAAAATTTTAAACTATGATTGTGATAATGAGAGAGAGAGAGAGAGAGAGAGAGAGAGAGAGAAGGGGCGAGAGAGGGAGAGCAGTAGCAGCTGCGGAAGAGAGAGAGAGAGAGAGAGAGAGAGAGAGAGAGAGAGAGGGGGGGGGAGGGGGTGTTGCTGCCGCGCAGAAAAAGAGGAGGAAAAGAGAGGTGTGGAAGAGAGACTGTTAACAGAAGAGAGAGGGAGAGGAGAGAGGTGCGGAAGAGAGAGAAAGAGACTGAGAGCGAAGGGAGAGAGCAGTGAGAGATGGAGCGGAATGAAGACGAGAGCTTCATTTTATTGAGGACTAAAGGGCTGGCTCAGCGGTCCTACAAAAACCGCCGAGCAAAAGGGGGCTTTCTCGCGCGGTCTACCTCGGACCCTAGAGAATGGTCAATTTCAAACCTCCCGCCAACGGAATTTTTCCCGCGCGAGAGGGGTATTGGTCGGTGGTCTTGTCAAGACCACTGAGAAAGGTCAATTCCGAGAGGACGATTTCTCGGTGGGCTAGAAAGACCGCCGAGCAAAGAGGCATCACTCGGTGGTCCTGTCGTTTCCCAACCCCCCCCCCCCCCCCCCCCCACACCTTTTTGAAGTGTATACTGTAATTAGGAGTCTTTCTAGTCTGTAAAGGGTTAAAACATAGGAAATTTAATCTATATCTATTCTGTTATTAAAAGGAAAATTGGGTTTTTTTTAAAGATTTAATTGGGGAATTAAAGTTAAGAAACTTAAAAAAATTAATAAATAAAATAAAGATTTATGGGTGGAATTAAACGTGGGTGAAAATAAAGGACATGAAATTAGCAAGAGGAAGAAGTTTGGTGATCGTTTGACATCATTGGAATTAGGAAACAAGAAGAAACTGAAATTAGAAGTAGCCAATCCAAATTAGCAAGCAAGACTGATCATGCGGCTTAGGCGAGGAGCTGAATTTTGGCATGAATTGGACGGTCTAGATCAAGACATGATGGAAGCAGCTCTTGGTTCATGAAGTTCTATAAATTGAGGAGCTTCACAAGCATAAAAGAATCCCAGTCGATTCCTTTTCTTATATAGTTTTCTCTTCTTAATTTCCTGTTTTATTAGATTCATGTTCTTGAAGAAGACAATGGATGTTCTTAGTTCTATGATGAGCTAATTTTACTTGCTAAGGCTTTGATGTAATCTAGTCATGAAGTCTTAATTCTTTTTATTATTGCTATTGAATTTATAATCTATATTTGAGTATTTTATCATTGTGCATAATCCAATTGAATGCTTGATCACCATTTAACTGTCTTGTTAATTGTATTGAGACTGAGAGGAGATATACAATATTAGTTTCTTATGATAAAATATCATATTCTACATGTTGATAGAGGTATTGGCATGGTTTATGTAGCTTTGCATGAAACTCCATAGAATTTAATGTGCTTGCATGCTTTTAAATTCACGTAGAGATATAGTGGGTTATCACGTGGAGGTAAGTTCATTGGTACTCGAGAGAGACCTTCGGATAGATAAGGGATTTTCGCTTTCAAATTAGATTGTAATTTTCAATAGCATGAATATTTAGAATTTAATTCGGATTGACTATGATGAAATCAAATGCCATAGAATTTTAATCAATTGGTTAAACTTGTTATTTTATTTTCTTAGTCATTAATTTTAATTGTTAGTTAATCACCCATCTCACTATTCGATTTTCCAAATAAAATTAGGGTAGTAATTTCAGTACTTAGTAGCTATAAATTCCCTGTAGGTTCGACACTCTATTTCATCACTTTATTACTTGCTACGATTCCATGCACTTGCGAAACTGCACATCATTCGCTATCCCTCGAGTATGGTACACTCGTAAATTAGTACACGGTGTTAGCGCTCGGAATGAAGATGGGGCTTCCGGTAGTCCCTGGGACGATGTCACGAATTTTTTTTGTTGGAAGCTACAAGTTGAGGTCCACTTATCATTAAATGTTGGTCTGGCTCATTCGCTTTGCATATCAAAATGATTGTGTGCTTCTTATTGCATTCACTATAGGATATATAATTGAATCATCCATCTCATTCCATCTCATGTTAAAATACTCATTCCATATTATGATTATTGCTGTACTAACCCTTTGGTCTGATCTTCATAAGAGGACGGGTAACCGTCATTACGCTTACTCGGCATTCAATGTCTCACGCAACTTGTCATGTTGCAGGATGGGAGGAGTGACATGTATTAGCTTGTACTGTTGTTGTTGCTGATATTGCTTGACTTAGATGTTGTTGTCATTGTCTATTAGATTTGTGCTCCCGTGAGAGTTTTGGTTGTAACAGACTCGATTTAGGTTGATGTACTTGATGAGGTCATTTTAGATCCCTTGTAGATCTCGGCTCAACTGTAGCCTAAGATCATTTATTTCTTGTAGTTGTTTTATTTGGACTTCATCGCTTTATATAGACTTCGGCACTTTGATCATTATTAATAAAGGTTATTATTATTTTTATTTTGCTTGTGGTTTGGTAGCAATCTGTGATCTATATGTGGATCCCGAAGGTCTCACATCGAAATCTGTATCTTCCCTTATTGGAATTTGTATCACAAGATCTGGGACTTGACATTTAGACTTAATACTTGTGAAGGATAAAATAGGCATGTATTAGTACATTCTCTACCATGTCAGCAGCGTTCTTAAATATGGACAACTGATAAAGGAGCATTTGTAACTAACATTAAAGTAGAAGTGGTGTCACTCTAGTGTTAAAAACCTTAAAGGATCTAACTGCAACTGTCACAAACCTCATAGAGTTAAGTTTAATTTTCTTTTATTTTTATCTAAAGATACCTTTCTAAAAGTAGAGAACAAAATGGGTAAATAATTTAAGAGGACAAGTGGTATCACTGTAATTTTAAGTCTAGAGTTCGAATTCTACTAGAAGCACTGGTGGCAGTACCGTAATTGTTCCCGCCCCGAACGTGGATTATTAAGACCAAAAATAAAAAATAAAAAGACCGAAATCTCCCTAATATAAAAGAGACTTTCGTTCCTAGTTGTCTGCATGCTTTTCTACAATTCACTTCCGATAATACCTTTAAAATTTATATTATTATTATTATTTCTTTTTACAACGACGTAAAGTCCAACTGACAGTCAACCATTATCTACCGTCAACTATAAAAGAGATTTGCCTCCTTGCGGTTGTCAATAATAAAAGTTTTGAGGTATAGCGGAAGGGGAGAGGATCTTCTGCTAACTCTCCTGCCAATTGAAGGAGAGCTAGACACGTGGCGGTGGGTCCCACTCATGAACAAAACGGCACTTTGATTGAAGTTAAAACAGACGTTAGGGCCAGGGGGGCCTGGCCCTAACGTCGTTTTTTTTTTTTTTTTTTCGTTTTAAGTTTTACCCAAAATACAAAGTCTCGTACGTTTTAAAAATTGATTGTCCTGCCATTTGTTTTCAAGAGCATAGAGAGAGAAAGGGGTTGTTTCTTAAATTACGCCTTTTTTCTCCCTCTCTCTTTCTCTCTCTATACGCAATGGCGAGCTCGTCAATGGCGGATGACCGATCTAGCTTGATGTTGAGATATCTAATTTGAGCCGAGTCTCCTTCTAGTCAAGCTAAGGTCAGATTCAAGTAGTCGTGAAGTTGCAAAGAGAACGACGAAGCTGATGAATCGATAATGGGGTTTCTTCAAGTATTTTACGAATCTACCAAAAAAATTCTCAGAAAACCCAAAAACCGTCGGAAAAAACCAGATTAAAAAATCCCATTAAAATGAGCATTTCATCTTTCCTGAAATGGGTTTGTTTCCTTCTCACAAAAAGAATTTCTCAGAAAACCCAACTCAATCAGATCTTTGCAAGAACAAAGGCTTACAACCAGATCATGGAGATCAACATTGGGAGAAAAAAATCTGTGCAGGTTCCAATGGTGAAGGAATTGAACCGGAAAGATTGTTTTGTGAAAGAGAAACAAATCTCATCACTTGCTTTTGCTGTTATGAGAGAAACTAAGAAGGTAGGGTTTCTCTTTCATGTACTTAGATTATTTTTTAGCAAGATCGAAACTAGGGTTTCGGTGTTCTGAGATTCATCTCGAGTTTTGATGGAAATTTCACCCAAACTAAGTATTTGTACAATAAATACCATAACTTTGTTACATTTTGATCTTTAAATTGTTGATTTGTTTCTATTGTTCTTCTGGGGATGTTTTGGAGAAAATCCAGATGGGAAATCCAGCCTTGTAGCTGATTTATCCGAAGAAAAACTCGAGAAGATCGAGAAATAGTTAAAATGAATAAAACCCATATGAAAAGCTTCAAAAAGAATCTGCTGCTCAATCTGCTCAAAAATTGAACTAAAACACACTCCAGTTCGGTGGTTTGTAGGCAGAACCCAGATGAGATTTCGAGCTTCAAACTCGATTTTAAATGAAACAATCCATGAAAGAAAACAAACCCAGAACAGTAACTCGGTCTTCTGATTCCAAAAGAAGAACTGATAGAGATCAAAACACCCATAGAAAGAGAGATCAAAACACCCATATTAAAGAAATGAAACTACAAATGATCAGTTTTTTCCCAACAATTCATGGAATCAAATAATTATCTAAACGCAAAGTTGTTTTACTCTTTCTGAAACAACTTTCATAAATCTCTTCTTCTCTATACACAATCTAAAGATTTTGAACTTCGAAAAAAGAAAATTTTAATTACAATATAAGATCTCACAAAAAGAAAAGAAATCATAAAACAACTCTCTCTCCGGCAATTTTTTGGATAGCACCATTCTCCAGCGAGTCCCTTTCTATCCTCTGTTATCAAACCCTTTACTTTTCGACGGTGGCATCACTCTCTGGCGAGCCCCTCTCTATCCTATGTTAACAAACCCTTCACTTTTCGACGGCGGCACCACTCTCGGGCGATTTTTGGGGTAGCACTACTCTCCAGTGTGCCCCCTCTCTATCCTCTGTTAAGAAACCCTTCATTTTTCGGCGGCGGCACCACTCTCCGGCGACTTTGTGGGTAGCACCACTCTCCGGCGATCCCCTCTCTCTCTGCCCTTGGAAACGAGTCTTTTTTTTTTGGAATTTCTTTTTTTGGTAACGAGTCTGCAATTATGTTTTGGTGGGGGACATTTAATTTTTGAAATGAAGTCAAACAAACGAAAAAAACGTTAGGGGCCAGCTGGCCCTAAAGTCCATTTTAAACTCAGTTAAATGTCGTTTTGTTCATGCTTGGGGCCCACCGCCACATGTCGAGCTCTCCTTCAGTTAGCAGGAGAGTTAGCAGAAGATCCTTTCCCCTGTTTTTTTTATTTATAAAAAAGTCTATTTTTGGAACTCTCCATTCTTGTTCTTTCATTGAAACTATTAAGTTGAGTTGCTACTAGATTCTACACAGAGAACTTGGCATCTTCTTTGGCTGATGAAATTGACAATTTAAGTCGCAAACTGAACTTTGCTACACCTTCCTCCTCAAGAAGGAAATGTCCTTTCTTTTCTTGAGGAACTGAGAACCTTAGCTCTGACGTACAACCAACATTGCCTTGTTGGTCAACTGGTTGAAGGTGGGGTCAACTTCCTCACTCTGCGAAGTATCCTACAAAAGGCTTGGCATCCCTTTAATCTTACTGAAGTTAAAGAACTCCGAAACGACAAGTTCCTGCTCCGACTCCAGACTGAGGAAGCCGTAACTTCCATCCTCAACTGTTAACCTTCGAACATTACCTAGTACAATCTTATGCTCCAAAGAGGTGATCAATTGATTACACCTGAAGAGGTAACATTCGCTCATGGTTCTTTCTGGTTACATCTCAGTAACCTCCGCATCTCTCGGAACACCCCGTTCATTGTTCGATCCATTGCTCAAGATCCCGGGGTTGTTTGGGAAGTTGTAGTAGCCACTAACTCTCAACGTGTTGAATGTCTTGCGCATGATCGAGTTGAGGTTAACATCTCTAACCCCATCATCTTTGGTCTTTATATCTGTGGTGACCAAAACCAGAATATCTGGATCCAATTTAAATACTACCATTTGCCAGTGTTATGTTACTTACGTTGCTGGCTCGGCCATACGTCCAGGCTACGTTCCCATGCAGGTCGACAATCTTTACCACTCCGAGCGCAGGGAGGAGCTGTGGACAACGAACATTGCTCGTATGGATCTTGGATACGCCCTATTTCCCAGTGGAAAGCCATGGAACATACACTCCAACAATTGGGCGCAGTGAGCACTCTTTGCATCAAAGGTATCAAGCACAAGGAGTTTCTTATGGCGGGAACCGAAGGTACCAGCTCGCGGGCACCTCACGGACAACTACAACCACTGCATCAACCTTTAGAGTGGAGACCAAGACGGCACCTTTCACACCACCACCACCATTGAACCTGCTCCATTGCTCGACTAAGTTACCGAGTGCACAAGATCCTTTCCCGAGTCATAAGGTGAGTCAATCCGTTGCTGAAACAGTAGCCATGCTGAATCTCGGAAGTTTTGTCAAGGGTAAGCAACCAGAGTTCAATCAACACATGCATTCAGTCACGTGGACAAATTCCACTGCAGATCAGGTTTGTCAGTCTGAGGCTTCTCTGTCTTCAGGCCCAGTGCTGACTGGGATTTCCATTTCTAGTAGCTTTGACTCGACTTTAGTTCAGTCTCTTAAGAGAAAGCCTTTGAAGTGGGCCCTTTTTCCAGGCCCAAAAAAGTTGTCAAACATGTTAATACCTTTGCAGATCTAATGCCCAAATAGAATTGGGCCGCTTTCAAACTTGGTTGGGCCCCTCCCAAACCTTGGCCTGGCCCTTTTTCCCAAAACCCAATAGTGCCTTTAAGTGGGTTGCTAAAGACCAAAGCCCTAGCCTCATTACATCAAGTCCAACCCCAACCCTTCCACACAACAACATCACACCGACTGCCAATATCCTCCCTAACCACACTAAATTTTCAAACATGTTCCAGACAACAATGGGTCACTCGTCCTTGTTGGCTAGTCTCATTGTCGGTGTCGTACCACCCGTATCTTCTACTATAACTTCACTTCCCTCACCATCGCAGACCAGCCTCAACTTTGACTCGACGGGTCACTAGTCCTTGTTGGCTAGTCTCATTGCTGGTGCCGCACCACCCGTCTCTTCTACTATAACTTCACTTCCCTCACCAGCGCAGACCAACCTCAACTCTGACTCTTTTACCTCTCTCGACATCACTATGGTTCAGGTGACTGTCCTAAAACAGTCATCAAATGCACCATGAGTTACATCAGTTGGAACTGCCGGGGGTTGGGTCACCCCTCGGCAATTAGAACGCTCAAGGATCTCATCTCTTTGGCGCGACCCGAAGTTATTTTCCTTTCTGAAACTAAGTTAAGTGCTAGAAGGACCTATTTTGTTAAAAAAAAAAAAAAAAATCCTTCATTTACTTTGTTTTTTGTACCTTCTAATGGTTTTGCAGGGAGGGCTTTGGCTTTTGGTTGCAAATGATGTAAATATTAATGTTTTACTGCAAGAACCTAGGCTTTTTCATTTTTTAGTTACCCTTCTCCCACTTCTACCCCTTGGCTTGTATCATGTGTTTATTTTAGTAGAGTAGCTACTAATCGCGCTAACTAATGATATCAACTTTATGATATGGCTAATTCTCAAAATTTACCTTGCCTTTGCATAGGAGATTTTAATGTCATTGCATCAGACACAGAAAAATTGGGGGGTAATCCTTATTCTGCTCGACAAAGTCTGATTTTCCTTGACTTCATCAATCAATGTGGTTTCATCGACCTTGGTTTTAATGGCTCCCCTTATACATGGAATAATCGCCGAATGGGGATGGCACGCATAAAGGAACGTCTTGATCGAGTGTTGGGAAATTCGGTTTGGATCAATTTATTCCCATAAGCAAAACTTCAACATTATCCAATTGAGGTGTCCAACCAGCTTCCGATTGTGCTCAAAACTTGAAATCATACCAATCCTGAACATAGACCCTTTCGTTTCGAGGAGATTTGGCTAAGCTATTCGCAGTGTGGTGAGTTTGTGGAAAACGCTTGGTCGCACAACACTATTAGATCTCTACCTTTCCAACCTGGTTGGAGACTACATCATATATACCAAAGTCCATTTACGTAACTGGAATCGTAATTGTGTTGGCAACATCCACCACCAACTTCTCCTTATGAAGAAGAAAATCGAGCAACATCAACTCGTAGCAAACTGGGCAGATGTTACAGATAAAATTTGGGAAAAGCAACTCCAACAAAAGTACCAATTTCTTTTGAGACAACACGAGATTTACTGGCAACAGAAATCTAGGCTACAATGGATAAAGAAAAGGGACCAAAATACTACATTTTTTTACATGAGCACCATTATCCGTCGGTGAAATAATCGAATTGAGCGACTCAAGCTAAATGATGGATCTATGATTTTCGATCGGAACCTAATTGGCGAAGCTTTTACTATACACTTCCAAAATCTCTATCAAAATTCTCATCCCTCTTCTGCAACACCTTTTCTCCAAGTTCACACTCCGCAAGTGAATGGTGAGGAGAATGAGTCTTTAAAACAACACGTTTCTGAGTAGGAAATCCTTTTGGCAGTCATACAGTTAGTCTCCCGAAAGGCACCGGGTCCAGATGATTTTCAAGCTTTATTCTATCAGAAATTTTGGTCGATTGTTAAGCACTCAGTGGTAGGTATTGTACATGATTTCTTCAACATAGGTACATTCTCACACTCTCTTAATAATACCTACCTTATACTAATCCCTAAAGGTGCACATCCTCTAAAAATTGCTAAGTTTATGCAATGTCGCAAACGAGATCATCTCAATAATCCTTGTAAATCGTATGTGACCTATCATGCATAAATTAATAGCTGCATCTCAAAGTGCTTCCATACCTAGCATGCTCATCCAAGATAATATTGCCCTGGCTCATGAAACTAATCACACGATCACTCACAAGTGCAAGGGCAAGATCAACTTGCTCTCCATCAACTTGGACCTGAGTTGTGCTTATGATCAGATTGAGTGGCCTTTCTTGGAAAATGTTTTGTGTTGGAACAGGTTTTCCGAATTTTGGATCCAGCGCATTATGTTCTTTGTCAAATCTGTTTCGATCACTCTATTATTAAATGGATCAAAATTCACCAAGATTCCTATGTTTAGAGGTTTAAGGCAGGGGGACCCACTACCCCTATCTCTTTATATTATGTCAAGATGCCTTAGCTCGGAGATTGATCTCAATCCAAACCAATCATATTTACAATTTTCAAGTAGCGAGGGGCACCACTTTTAACCATCTTATGTTTGCTGATGACATTTTACTGTTTTCTCATGCCAACATACAGTCAGTGACTCAGTTTATGCAAATTCTTCATGATTACTTTGTGATCTCAGGCCCCAACATCAATTACACAAAGTCTTATGTTACCTTCAGCCCTAACATTGCTGCGTCCGAGGCAAGAAATCTTATCTCTACTCTTCATATGAGATGGGAGAAAAAGCCTAAGCATTATCTCAGAGCTCCCATATTTCATGGTAAGCCTTCTAGGAACACTTTTCAACCTCTTATTGATCACTTCAAAGCAACACTTCAAGGATGGAAAGCCAAGTTGCTGACCCAAGCTAGAAGGGTTGTACTCATAAACTCTGATCTATCATGTCTACTAACCTATCTCATGTCCATTTTTAAGTTCCCTAAGCATACCTTAGACCACATTGATCGAATTAGGCAAAACTTTCTTTGGGGACATGATGAGTAAACCAAAAAACTCCACTTGGTTAATTGGCGAACTGTTTGCCAACCGAAAGAGAGTGGAGGACTTAACATTAAGGACCTTAACTGCATGAATCTTGCTCTTCTCGCCAAGCGTGGATGAGCTTCAACCCTTGGTCCCCAATCCTTTTGTGACCAAATCGTCTCTCAGAAATACATCAAAGATGGGAATTTTTTTACTATCAGTGTTAGACCGACTGCCTCTTGGCTTCGAAAAAGTGTCTTGAAGGCCAGACCAGTCCTTTTCCTTGGATCTCGGTGGTCGGTAGGGGATGGCTCAATTATTTAACCTTGGCAAGATCTTTGTATTCCAAGCTCGAGTGCGAATTTATTCCATGGCATGGAGATTACTGATTGGCGGGTTAAGGACTTTATTCTCCCTGATCCAACATCGTGGGATGTTGATCCCTTGCTAGAATTTTTCACACTTGAGTGAGTCCTCTCCATCTTGACCATCCCTTTGAGCCTTTTCCCTACACTTGATCAGTTTATCTAGCATTCGAACTCTGACAGCAAGTTCTCAGTGAAATCGGCTTACAAGATTCAATTCCAACAGCTGGAGCCAATTTCCAATCCTATTTGGACTGATATCTGGAAATTGAATTGCCCGGAAAAGATTAAAATCTTTATTTGAAAAACTAATTTAGAAAAATTGCTGACGTGTGATGGGTTGCTTCATTTTGGTATGCAGCTGGATGCCCTTTGTCCATTGTGCTCTTATATGCCTGAGAGACATAACCATCTCTTCTTTACATGCCAATTGCTAGGTGTGTATGGTTTGGATCACAGTTCAATTTTCGTACTGACACTCTTGATTTTCACCATATAATTGACTGGTCCCAACTTCTTTTCTCCAACAACTCATCTTCATGCCAAGGTAAGTGGTTTAGATCTCTTTATGCCTTTAATTTATGGTCTATCTAGATCGCACGCAATAGAGCACTTTTTGAACAAGATAGACCTCCCGACCAACAGGATTGTATCACACTAACACTTAATTTATGAATTGAAGTCTGGTTGGCAAACGACTTGCAAATTTTAGAGTCCATAGACACCCCCCATATCCGATGGCTCCCTCCCCCTCATCTATGGGTGAAGGGCAACTTTGATTGAGCTGCTAAAGGGAATCCGGGGCCAGCGAGTGGTGGGGGTATTATTTGGGACAGAAATGGGACATTTCTGGTAGCCTCATCTTTTTTACATTGGCGATAATACTAATTCTGTATCTGAAGGCTGCACGTGAGACACTTCTCCTAGCACTATCCAACAACACTGACCACTTGATTCTGGAAGGCGACTCTACGTTTATGATTAACCTTCTCAACAGTGAGGACCCACCTCCTTAGTCAATTGCACATTTAATTCAAGAATGCAGAAAGCTCAAAGCTCAATTTTCACGATGCATAGTTCAACATATTTACTGTGAAGCAAATTCAGTTGCTGATCGTCTGGCTTATGAAGGCTACATAAATAAACAGCAAATTTTCTGTCTGGACAGATTCTGCTCCTGTTTTCCTTTTTGATCTTTTGTTTAATGATCATTCTGGTGTACGCAGCCCAAGGGGTTTTTCTTTCAATAAATAAATTACGTCTTTTACCAAAAAAAAGATTTATTAGAAAAATTTATATTTATAAGCATGTTCCTAATAAAGGCCCGGCTCATAATGGGCTTGATAAAAAATCTCATAGGTATAAGCATGTGCCTAAATAAACGCTTACTTCAATAGTGTACAAGCCCAACATTACCACCCCTTAAAAGAGGAAAGGGCCAGGCCTGTGGGTGATGGGTCGGGTTGTACTTTATGCTGATATCAATGTTTGCGATGTGAGCCAAGCCGCGAGTCAATTGGGAACGGGCGCCAATAGATCCATAAACTGGAGTTTATAATTGCTCTTTTCAGTTCCGTGAGACCATTTACGTGGAGAGAGAGAGAGAAATGCAGAACCCCTTTTAAATTTCCGATTAGTGAAGTTCTTCCCGGCGGTTGTACGGATGCGCGGAAAAACTGCGACGGGAGATTGTCAGGCGTCGTGGGGTTGATACTTCTTCATCGAATCTTCGAGAAAAATCCCATTTTGAGGTACGCTTTCTTCAATGCACTCACTTTTTTCGGTTATGTACTTTGATTGAAGCTCAGATCGAAGAAAATTCATGAAAGTCTTTGCAATTTAGGGTTTTGAAATCTTCTTTCGGCACGGAGCCATGAGAATTAGGTTCTGGGTTAGGGTTTTCTTTGTTGGATGTTTATAGGGAGTTTTGGGTTTCAGAATTAGGACGGAAAAGAGAGAGGCGTGAAAAGCCGGTCACGTCGTCTCCCCATCTCCGAGCCTCCGGAGGTTTGAAATCTTCGTTCGACACGGAACCACGAGAATTAGGTTCCGTGTTAGGGTTTTATTTGTTGGGTGTTTTTAGGGACTTTAGGGTTTCAGAATTAGGGCGGAGAAGAGAAAGGCATGAAAAGCCGGTCGCATCGTCTCCCCATCTCCGAGCCACCGGAGGATTGGGGCGATGGTTCGTGGACGGTGGACTGCAGCTGCGGTGTGAATTTTGACGATGGAGAGGAGATGGTTAACTGCGACGAATGCGGTGTCTGGGTTCACACAAGGTGCTCTCGCTTTATGAAGGGAGATATATCGTTTGTTTGCGACAAGTGCAAGAACAAGAAGAACAGGAACGATACCGAGGAGACAGAGGTTGCTCAATTGCTCGTTGAGCTACCTACTAAGACGATGAAGATGGACAATCCTTATCCTTCGTGTGCTCCTCCTCGACCCGCGTTTAGGCTTTGGACTGATATCCCAATGGAGGAGAGAGTGCATATCCAGGGAATCCCTGGTGGTGACCATTCTCTATTTCAGGGTTTGTCATCGGTCTTCACTCCAGAGCTGTGGAAGTGTACGGGTTATGTGCCTAAGAAGTTTAATTTTCAGTATAGGGAATTTCCTTGCTGGGATGACGAGCAAAAAAAAGATGCCAAATTTAAGGAGGAAAGCCAGAACCCTATTGACACAGGTGCTGATGTTCTGTTCTCATTCTCAAAGGAGATTGTCTCGGTCACCCCGACTGAAGCATTTGGAGCTTTGAGAGCTTCAACTGAAGGAGATGGTTCTGAGAAGAAGCTGTCTTTCAAGGAGACAAAAAGATCAGAGGGCAAGGATTCAAGTGATGATCATCTGCAGAATAGTGTGAAGAGGGAGACAAAACAACTTCGGCATTTAGGTGTTCATCGAGGTAAACAAAAGAAAGAAGACTTGGGAGGTTCCATGGATCGAACTGGAAAGAAGAGGATAAGGATTATTGATAAAGAGGCATATGAGAAAAAGAAAGGTATTTAATGTGCCTACTGCAAATTGAATTTTAATTGTTTGTCTTGTCTAACTATAGCTATGGCCTATTACCTCTATTGTTCCCTTTTTTTTTTGGTTTTTCCAAAGAACTATGCTCTCCCATTTGTTTTCAGACTTACAGAAAGTGGATTTGAACTCTACGTTGTGACCCAAATATTTGTTAAACGTTTAGTTTTATGCTGAGCATTCAATATGCATATCCTGTATTCTTATATTCTTGACGTATCTTTGTATTTAAATTTCCTAGTGTCAACACCTCTCATCGAGGCACAAAAATTAGAATTTCATGGAGATGGAAGCTTCATGGCTGTCAAGATGGATTTTCAGGATGCAGAAAAGAAAGATAGGAGGCACACTGTGCTTCTGGATCCTTCCTTAGATGGTCACCTTGAACCTATCAATAAGTATGACAAGCCCAAGAACATTGTAGCAGAGAAGGCTCACTCTTCTGAAGGTTTTTCCTTCACATCTAGTCATGGTGTTCCTATTGAAACAGTTGTAAAGGAAGAGAAAATAGAACATCAGGTTCTCACAAGCACAGGCAGTTCTTTGAAAAGTGTTACTGATGCAACTTTACTGTTAGAATCAAATGATGTTGGCAGCATTCCTGCAAAAGATGAGGTATGTTTCTATATTTTAATTATCTTTTCTTTGATCTGATGGGTTAATCTGTTATATTGTGAGTTTCTGAATAAATTAAGGCAGTGGAATGCCAGGTTTTTCTGTTCACGTTGTATGTCTACTCCCCTCCCTCCCGCCCTCCCTCTCACTCCCTCCCCCCCGCCCCCCCTCCCTCCCTCCCTCTCTCTCTCTCTCTCTCTCTCTCTCTCTCTCTCTCTCTCTCTCTCTCTCTCTCTCTTATCTACAGTTTTAGTAGCATAAACGTGACAAATATGAAGAGCAAGTTTGCATATCCTCCTCTGGTTACTTTGCAATGTTTTTGATTTTCTCTTATCTACAGTTTTAGTAGCATAAATGTGACAAATATGAAGAGCAAGTTTGCATATCCTCCTCTGGTTACTTTGCAATGTTTTTGATTGTAACTTGTCACTTGCTAAATACCATTGCAAACAGGTCTTAGGACTACCACGATGGAATAAAAATTCCCTCATGGACCAGTGGAAAACCATCAAATAAAGATATCATGGAGTCTCACAAAGAGATATGTAGGTCGACCCTTGCTCATCACAACACACTGCGATGACGAGCTAAACCACCACGTGACACTCGTAAAGTAACATGTTAATTAATGGCAGTGTCTTGATGCTTCTCCAGTGAAAATCTAGCACCCACATGCATGAGCAAAAGGATAGTGGATCATTATTTCTCATCTCAGGTTGTCCGCATGGACCAATCTGATATCATCACAATATTCTTGTGATGATAAAATATAGTAACATGTATGCATTGCGAAGGTGAGATAGAGACCAATTACTAGGGGAGGCAATGGATACCCAATTGGTTGATTAGTCCACGTTTATAGGTTTTGGTCTGACTAATTCATGGAATCAACCAATTTTTGGGGTAGGTGCTTCATGGACTCATTAAGAATCGGGTCCATGATGAGTACTCAATGGGTACCCATCAGGTAGATGGGTAGATACTGTATTTGTTTGATATTTATCAAATATAAGCACAATAAACTACTAATTTTAATTAAATTAGGTATTTAAAGCAGTTCAACATATGATAATATATTAATTAATAGAGTAGTTACTAAATAATAATGATAGATTACAAAATCTTTAAGACGATAATCAAGGATTTTTTTTTTTCCTTTTTTAATCATCGCCAACAGTGGGTTAGTAATAGAGCATAGATAAGCTTTTTCCCCCAAATGCTTGACCTCCTTCCATTTGGACTGTGCTCATGCCAATCTGACTGTGCAGGTGATAGTCACAGATTTAATATCAATGATACAACATAACATCATAGGGTGCGGACTCTTATTTCTATTTTCAAAGTAGATTTTTGCATTGATTTTTTTTGGAGTCCATACCAAAATCCAAAGTCCAAATCCCACAAACCCTACTTCTCTTTGTGGATTTCTTGAAATCCCAATGTCCATACTGCACTTGTCGTGAAAACACTATTTTTGGCACCATTGACATCAAATTCCTTAAAAAATTATTGTTTTCCCTTTTTTAATTTATAAAATCCCTTTTGGTGTTTGCAAGTTTTAAGAGTTTTTTTTTTGGTGTGTGTGTGTGTGTTAGATCATAGAATAGATCAAAGCTACATGTTATTTCAATTCCCAAACTTTTGTGTACATGGTCGGGTACCTAATAGATCGTCCTAAATAGGGGAGAAATCGGTTCAAGAGCCAGATGTCAGACCCCAAATTGCTGCACGATGTAGAAGGCTTCTGATCTCTTAACGAGATCTTGATGTGTATGCGTTGTATAATGGCTGCTGCTTAACAAGACAAGAGTCCTCTTAAACGGCTGGCTCAAATCCAAAAGATGATCATATCCATTTTCAAATATAGTTTGAAGACTTCCCCCAGTATAGGGCGTGGTTTTCTGGATCGGATCGGCCAGGACCGGTCCGATTCTAAGCCACGATACAAACTATTGTATCAAGTGGCTTTGGATCGGACCGATCCAACCGATACTGTTAAGGATCAGCCGATCCGATCCGATCGGTCTGATTCAATTTTTTTTTTTCAATTGGCATTGGATTGGACCGATCCGAGCGATGTCGATACGGATCTGCCGATCTGGACCGATCCAATTTTTTTTCTTTTTGTTTTTGAAGGACGATCCAAAACTTGGATCGGCCCAGGAGCAGTCGATCCAATATCGGATCGGTGATGAATCGGCCCGGACCAGTCCGATCCAAGATCCAAGATCCAAGATCCCGAGAATAAAAACCTTGGTAAAGGGTACTTAAAATGGAAAGACAGGAACATGGGTGTAAATCTGATGATTATGGGCTACCTTTTTCAATTTCTTGTGCTTAGAAGCCATTTTTTAGATACATTTACCAAAATTCATAGTGGGATATGGACTAGCTATATCGTATAGGTTGATTGGGAGTTCATTTGATTGTCTTTGTGGATTTTGTTACTGACTTGAATTTATTATTGATGTTATGCATCCCTCAAATCCTACCAAAAAAAGAAAAAACCAAAAATTTGCAACAATATTAGGGAAAGAGGGAGGATGCAACCAAAAATTATTAGCAATTGAAATTTCAAATTATGAAAATTTTATCTCCTCATTGATGATTTTTTTTTATGAACCTCGTTGGTGAATGGTGATTGCTCATACTACTGCCTTGGTGACATGATGTTAGTGATGGTTTCGAATGTCAGCTAGTAAGTATAGCTTTTATAAAGGAAGTAATGGTGTTGGTGATACAATATTATTCTTCATGGTTTTGGTTTATGCTTTTTACGTATTGGTTTCAGCGTGGGCTCCGAAGCCCAATCCAAAATCGATACTTAAAATATTGGTGCGAGCGCTTTCTATGATTGAGGCCATTCTGGGATCAAGTTCTACGAGTGCTAGCCTCGGTTGGAGCCAACCATCTGGGGCCCTGTTTCATGGCTGGACTCATACACTAACACCCATGATTTGAACTTCCCCAAAATTCGATGCGAATTCTCCCTTGCATCAACGTTTTCTGTGTCGTCAAAATCTGTATGCGAAATATTACAAATTGCAAAATTTCCGTTGAACATTCACCCCAATATTTTCCTCAAAATCGAAATTTAAAACCTTGGGGACCCCCCCCCCCAAAAAAAAAAAAAAAAAAAAAAAATTA
>JAUPMG010000020.1:14802053-14812245 GCA_031762675.1 Pachysandra terminalis
TCCGTGTCGATACTCGATACGTATCCGTTTTCGAGCCGACCGATACGCTACCTCGATACGATATTTTGAACCATGGTGTTGACTGAGGATCAAAAAGAGATTGAAGAAGGAATTTCTGGTTTTTTTCTGAATTATGCAGGTCTGAACAACCTCATATCTTCAATTTGCAGTGATTGGATGGGCCAAGGCTGGATGATAAATCAGCTAGAGAGATCGAAAAAGATTTCGAGGAAGATGAAATTAGGAGGGCTATTTGGGATTTGGACAGGAATAAGGCCCCAGGTCCAGATGGTTTTAACTTGGCATTTTTTCAGGAGTGTTGGGAGATTGTAAAAGATGATCTGATGAAGTTCTTCAAAGAATTTCACAAGAATGGGGGGATCAATAAAGCTACTAATGCCACTTTCTTGGTGCTGATTCCCAAAATTGTTGATGTCACTCAGATTAAAGATTTTAGACCCATTAGCTTAGTCACCGGTGTTTTCAAGATTATTGCCAAAGTTTTGGCAAATAGGCTGAGAGAAGTAGTTGGTCAAGTGGTGTCAAAAAACTAGAGCGTGTTCATCAAAGGAAGGCAAATTTTGAATAGTATTGCAAATGAGTGTGTTGAGGAAAAAATGAGAACTAAGGAATCAGGCTTTGCATTCAAGGTCGACTGGGAAAAGGCATACGATCGGGTCGAATGGGAGTATGTGGAGTTAGTCCTAAGATGGAAAGGATTTCCAGACCAGTGGTGTCGATGGATTAGAGGCTGTATTTGAAATGTGAGCGTCTTGTTTTGTCTCAACGGAGGTATTGTCGAGTTTTTGCCTGCGTCTAGGGGTTTACGCCAAGGAGACCCATTATCCCCTTATTTGTTCACCCTAGTGAGTGACCTATTGAGTTGTTTCCTTAGGAAAGCCGAGGACCTGGGGAAGATTTGTGGTTTTGCCATAGGCCAGAACAAGGTACCAATCTCCCATTTGCAATTTGCTAACGATACTATACTATTCCTGGAGGCTTCTAAGAATATTGTGTTTTGGACGAACAGTATTCTTAGATGCTTTGAAATGATCTCATTGCTTAAAGTGAGTTTGGAGAAAAGCAAGTTGTATGGCATTAATGTGGGGGAGGACCTTAGAGAGGAATGTGCGGAGATGTTGGGGTGTGAGTTAGGGGAGTGACCTATGAAATATCTTGGGGTGGAAGTGAACAGTACCCATAGAGGGACACGGGGTATGGAATCCCATCATTGAAAAAATGGAGAGGAAATTGGGCACTTGGAAGAGGAACTACCTTTCTCTAGGAAAGAGAATTACTCTAATCCAGGCTTCCTCAGGGAATCTCCCAGCTTATGCCATGTCCATATTCAAGATGCCGAAATCAGTTAGTGATAGGATTGAGAAGTTGCAAAGAGATTTCCTTTGGGAAGGTGGTAGGGGAGGAAAACAGAAAGATCATTTAGTTAAATGGGTTGATGTGTGCAAGTCTAAGGAAGAGGGGGGTCTTAATTTGGGAAATATCCAATCTAGGAACAAGGCTCTCTTGGGCAAGTGGCTCTGGAGATTCAGTGTGGAGAGAGAGGCGCTGTGGAGATCTATCATTGCAAGCAAATATAGTATCCATGCTAATGGATGGGACATTAATCACAAGGCAAAGATCCGATCAGCTAGCCCCTGGAAGGTCATGGCTGGCATATCTTCAAGAGGTTCGTGAGATTTTTTGTTGGGTCGGGATCATCCATTCGTTTTTGGTTAGACCTTTGGTGGGGGGACTCTACTTTGGCTTCTACATTCCCTAGAACTTTCCGTCTATCAGTCAATAAAGAGTCTTTAGTCTGTGAGGTCCTCAGCTAGTCCATATCTGATCTTTCCTGGAATTTGCCCTTCCTTCGAGATCCTAGGTTGGAAGATATCGACGAGTTAGCATCTCTGTTTTCGTTCCTTAAAAATGTGATTATCTATGATAGCCTTTCTGACTCCAGGATATGGACCTTAGAGTCGGGAGGCAAGTTCTCTACTAAACCCTTTCGGTTTTTCTTGGTTTCGGATCCCAGATCTAGCCGTCCTCCTTTTTCTACGTCCTTGCTTTGGGGATCCAGGATCCCCCCTAAAGTCAAAGCTTTTGTTTGGTCTACCCTTCTTTACATAATCAAAACTGCAGACTTGATGCAAAGGAGGAGGCCATTCATGGCTCTTTCTCTCCAGATTTGCCATTTGTGTATGAGTTGTGGGAAATCTGTGGACCATCTATTCATGAGATGCAGGTGGGCGAACCAGATTTGGGGTTTCTTCCTTAATTTGGTTGGAGTTGACTGGGCGGCCCCTTATTCTATCAGGGATATGCTTGACCAGTGGTGATTCCCCTCCATTGGGAAGAGGGGTCAAATATTGTACAAATTTGTATTCTTTGCCATCTTGTGGAGTTTTTGGGGCGAGAGGAATAGTAGAATTTTTGAAGATAAAGAAAAGAGCATGGGGAAGCTTATTGACTCTATCATGAGAATGGCGACGGCCTGGGCAGCGGTTCTTCCGGAATTTACAGATGTGTCGTCGTCAGACATCACAAGATGCTGGGAATTAGGAGTGTTCTTGTAACTATGACGCTAGGGGTTGTTTGCTTGTGAGGAAGTGTTGGAGTTTCCGGAGTGTCTAGGCTCTTTCTAGTGGTGGAGACTTTCTCCCCATTGTAATCAGTTTTTATGTTTCTTTCACGTTCTCTTCTTTGGTTCTCCCCTCTTGGAGGATCGTTTTCTTTTTTCTTTTTCTTTCTATCACTGTTGTACCTTTTCTCTTCTTCCTTTGCAATAAAACTTTTCGTTATCAATCAAAAAAAGGTCTTGCCCCCTCAGCTTTATCTAGCCCCTCAATCCCTTTCAGTTACTCACTTTTCCTAATATGAATCATTCCAAAGGTGTTGACATCCAATTTTTACAATTTTGCTCAAGGCCCTCTCAAGTTCTGCATGAATTTAAACCCTACCCACCCCACACTATTTCCTCTAACTTCTTGCCAAAATCCTTTGACCAAGTCTCTAAATGATGGATGCGTTAACCATATATTTTTGAACCGGAAGGGGATGGCCCCTTTCACCCTCTTCTATGGATAACACAATTGGAAAATAGTTAAAAATGGGTTCATGAAGCAATTTTTGAACAAATATTTTCAGCATCCCAATGGGGTGATGCTAGAAATCTGTCAAACCTACACATCATTGGGTTATCTCTCCATTTTGACCAAGTGAAAAGCCCATTATGGAGAGGGTAATCTATTAAATCAAAGTATCTAATGAAATCCGAAAAATTGTGCATGCTCCTGACCACCCCCCCCCCTTTTTTTTCTCCTTAGGGAATCTGATCACACTGAAGTCCCCAAAAAGAGCAAATGGATCCTCCATCTCACAAACAATACCCCTCAATTCTTCCAAAACGAATCTCCACTTTTAGCTCTATACAGGGAATGCAATATCGGCGACGTGTCGCCATTTCCCCAGTTGGCGACACGAAATATTGGTATTATGTCGTTTTGCGGCGACATGAGCGACATCGGCGACATGTCAGCAACAGGTCAGCGACATGGAGGAAAATTTCAGTTTTTTCGAATTTTTTTTAAAAATTAAAAAAATTTTAAAACATTTGTTTTTGCATTTTTTGATGTATTATGATGTATTTAGACACTACTTAGGGTTGTTTAAAACTTGGGGGGGAAACCATCAAAAATCTTACATTTTCCCAGATTTCCCCATCATTTCCCCCCATATTTCCCTTTTCCCCCTCATAGATATGACACTTGATTTCTAGTTTATATATCTTTAAATCGACTTACATTCACGTTTAGTGTAGCTTAATTAGATGTAGCATATTTCTTTACAGCTTACAGACCCGACAACGTGTAAGTTGACCCCCTCAAGTAATGATTTTTAATGTGTAAGCATTGTTTTGCATTTTTTTTTGATGTATTTGGATGCATTTAGGTTTTAATTAGACATGTTTAAAGTTTGGGGCCAAACATCCATCAAAAACCCATAATTTCCCCACATTTTCCCTGTTTTCACCATGTCGCCGAAGTCACCTGGCAACATCGACATCGTAAACCTTGGTTTCTGTTGCGAGCTTTGGTCAGCTCAATTCAGCTGCTTCAGGTCCTCGTTCGAGAGAAACTCGTATTCTTATCTGGGTTGGTTCTCTCCCTTCTCCATTTATCTTCTAACAATTTTTTTTTGGGTAAAAGGACTACAATAAAAATCAAAAACTAGTTTAGGTTACGGGAAGGGATACAATTTTGGGTGTGGTGCGTCCAGTAGGTCCTCATTTAGTGTTTTACCCAGAAAAGTTGGAGGGGTTGAGATCCGAACAGCAAGAGAAATTATCAAGGCCGTGGTTAGCAAGACAGTCAGCAACTTGATTCCCTTCTCTAAATGTGTGCATGGTGATCACATTAGATCAGCATCTGATAATGTTTTGGACTTCAGTAATGATCCCACCAATGGATCATGGGATTGAATCAGGTGGTGCTTTGATGCAATTGATGATACAAGACGATTCTCCTTCAATGATCAGGTGCATAGATTTAAGAAAACTCGCTAGTCTAACCCCTTCCAGTTGGCCAGTAGCCTCGGCAACCAGTGCACTTGTGGCTCCAATGTAAATAGCAGTAGCTCCAAGAAATTCTCCTGCAGCATTCCGGCAAACAGGACCAGCGGCAGCGGAAGTGTTTTGCATCTCTAGCAGCGCCGCCAAAATTAAGCTTGACATAATCTCCCCAAGGGAAGGTCCAGCGAACAAGTATCTCTTCAAAAATCCTCTACTGTGAGTCTTCATTTTAATACCAGCAATGCAACCCGAGTCTTTCTGCAACATTGAAAAAATAGCAAGTGAGGAATTAATATTTACAACTTTAGATTCGAATAATACCTGGTTTCTTGTAGTCCAAAGCAGCCACATGTAATTTTCACAAGTGGCGAGCAAAGGTGCGCCGCCAGCTGTTGTGGATCTCCATTTCCTAATGTGAAAGGCCAATCTTTAACATTGGCGGTTGGGCCTAGGTCCTCGGTTCTCCCACCCACTCCTGCAAGCCAGATGACCCTAGAGAAAGGGCAGTGAAAGAACAAGTGTGCGGGGTCCTCATGAGAGCCATTACATAGGACACACTCTTCCAGAGGAGCATTAATTCTTCTATGAAGCAAGTCATTGGTCAGATTTGCATTGTGAGTGCACTTCCAAAGGAAGAATCTTATCTTTTGGGGGCATGGTATGTGCCAGAGATTCTTATCTAGATTGATTGGCTCCATGTCATGGTGTATCAAGTTATACGCAAAAGCATATGAAAAAACTCCATTGTCAGTCTTACACCATATAAGTTGATCATGGCCCAGCTGAGGAGAAATGGGTATAGAAACAATTTTCTTAACGATCTCAGTAGGCCATAAATCCTCAAGTGAAGGGATATTCCAGGTGTAGCCGCTTTGATCGATTAAATCTTTGACCAAAGAAATCTCAGTATGCCCAAAAGGAACAGGGGGAGGGTCTAATTTGGGTCCCTATTAGGGATCCAATTATCATTAAAAATGCTCACAGATTGTCCATTAGCAATCAACCACAATATCCCATTTTGAATCAGATCTTTGGATTTACAGATCTGTTTCCAGAGCCAAGAATCAGAAGCCTTAGGCTGAGAGGTAAGAAAATTTCCAGTCATGCAATACTTGGATCTAACAAGATTGGCCCAAATAGAAGAATGATCCTTAAGAACTGCCCATGCCCTCTTAGCAAAGATAGCCTCATTGAAGCAGATGGGATTTTTAATATTGAGCCCCCAACTCTTTTGGGTTGGCAATCTTCTCCCAACTCAAGGTGTGCATAATTTTTTTCCTTGTTAGGTTTAGCCCAAAGGAAAGATCTGACATTCTGGTCCAAACACTTGAGGATAGCTTTTGGCAATTTTAAGCATGCCATCAGGTGCTGGGGTTGTCCAGCTAGTACAATATTTATGAGAGTAGCCCTCCCAGCCTGATTAAGGAATTTGGTCTTCCACCCATCAAGCCTTTTACCAACTCAACATATAAAGTCAGCGAAATGGTGTTTAGTGATTCAACCGGAAACTAAAGGCACACTCAAATAGTTTTTTATTTGTTTTGTATAACTGGCCGGAAGCCAACAAAGGATATCGTGCTTGTCCTTGCCACGAATATTCGAGCTAAGGAGGATAGACGATTTGCCGGTATTTATATCTGGACCAGCCTCTTTACAATAGGTTGCGATAATCTTCAATGTATTGAGGCAATCCTTCCTTGATGTACTCCCGAAAACGAAAAGGTCATCTGCGTACATCAAGTGTGAAATTGGGGGGCAATTTCTGCCAATTTTGACCCCAATGATATCATTAGCATTTTCAGCAGCAAGGAGAGCAAGGGACAAAACTTGTTGGCAAATGACAAAAAGATACAGGGACAGGGGGTCCCCTTGTCTTATACCCTTGCCAGGTTTTATGAGGTCATTAGGGGTACCATTAATAAGTATGCTATATGAAACAGTCCTAACACAATTCATGATCAGAAGAACTCAATGTTTATCAAACCCCAGATGAGTAAGCGTTTTTTCAAGGAAATTCCAACCGATTTTATCATAAGCCTTAGATAAATCAAGTTTCATAGCAAACAGGCCATTCCTATCCTTTTTCTTTCTATTTAAAGTATGGATAACCTCTTGGGCCACCATAATATTATCATGTATGGATCTGTTCGGGACAGAGGCGCTTTGGTTAGGGGAAATGATTTTAGATAAGAGGGGACGCATCCTTTTGACCAAAATCGTAGTGATAACCTTGTACAAGAAATTGCACAAGCTCATGGGTCTAAAATCAGATACACTCCTGGGATTTTCCACTTTTGGTATGAAGGAGATAAAGGTGTGGTTAAGGCTTGGGTTCAGTAACCCAGTGCAAAAAAAGTCTTTAACACAATTAATCACATCAGGCCCAACGACATCCCAGAATTTCCTATAAAAGATGCCTTGGAATCCATCTGGATCCGGGCACTTAAAAGGGCCCAGGTCCGAGGCGGCATTCCAAATATCCTCATCTGACACAAGTTTTAACAGATCATAAGTATCCTCGTGGCTAATAACCGGCTGAACCAAAGACATAAGGCCCAAGTCACGAGAATCATTAGGATCAAAGAAGATTTTTGTATAGTGATTCACAAACACGTCATCAATAGCTTTAGGGTCGGTTATCTCCTCATTATCTAAATCCTTAATAGATGTTATCAAGTTTTTCTTTCTACGGTTTAGGGTTGAAAGATGGAAGAACTTAGTGTTTAGGTCCCCATCTTTCAGCCACCGGATTCTAGACTTTTGATACCAATGAGTTTCTTGTTGTTTGAGGATCCTATAATAATGTTCTTTAAGGTACTTCTCCTCCCTAAAGAGGTCAGGATCACCATTGGTATTAAGCATGTCCTGAATAGTAGCAATCCTATTAGTCAACATATCAATTCGAGTAGAGAGATTCCCCACAGCCTCCTTATTCCATTTCCTAAGGTCCTTGGCTAACAAATTAAGTCTGGTATTGATGATGAGCCAATTTGAAAATTGATTCCCTTAAATCATAGCATGACATCTGGCAAGGTAGTTATGTAAATATACATTCTAAAGAGCGTATATTTGAAAATCTGAATATTTTCTCTAAAAGTTCATTCTTAATAGAAAGATATTTCTAGAAATAGTATATCTCGAAAATGTCTATTTCATGAGAATCATTTCGAGATATCCATAAGATAGGTTAACCACCTCGAGAGGGCCAATTCGTCATCTATAGGTTAGCCACCTCGAGAGGGCCTATTCGTCAACTATAGGTTAGCCACCTCGAGAGGGCCAATTCGTCATCACAAGCTAAATCTCATATGAGGTTATTAACATAACGCTTGTATTTCGTAACAGTTTTTAGTTGGGCGATATTTCGAAATGACCAACTTATTATTCCAAAATCATATTTTTTTATATTATATTTCAGGATAATCATATGAATAGTTCGAAATCAACTTTCGAATTAGCTACTCGAAATGATCATTATGAAAACATAATGTTATGAATTATAAGGGAACATTTCCTGACATTTGTTACTCATCGAAATTAGTGAATTCGAGGTTATTCATTTAAAGCATAGGGGGAAATAAATCTTAGACTTTCAGGAATGGAGGGCCAGAGAGATAAGTCCTATCAAGATCTTCGAAGATCTTGAAGCATTTAAGGACTTGAATCATTACAGAACAGTAACGTATCATTAACTTTGTAATCCCATATTCATTACTAATCTGAACGTTGTAAAAGCATTTATTGAAACGTTGTGTATTGAATTAGACGTTTTGCATATTGAATATTCAAATCAAAACACCTCTTCAATCAAGCGTTTTCAATCTGTTCATGAAACGTTGCAAACGGTTAAGTAATGAGTCTGAGGCTATAAAATGGCAACAATACATCAGAAAGGGGGATGATTCTGGAATATTGGACATTCTCTGAGAATTTGCAGAGCTTTGTCTTGGGAATCCTCTTTTCTGAAATCAGTATAAGTTTTGTAGTGTCTTTCTGAACATTCCTGACTGATCTTACCTATTTCTCTCTTTGCTATCATCTTCCAAAAGGAAACCTTTCACTGGAACGATTTTTCTCTGATTTAGGCAAGTGAAAGCAAATATTCGAGTCCACCGTTGTGCAAACCAATTTGGTTAATTGACATTTTGGATCATTTACCGGTTTGTGCATCACCAATTTCAAGAAATCTCCTACTATTGGACAACCAGGAACTCAAAATAGTGTTCCTACAGGATGGTTCAGCAGTTGGGTTTTAGTACGATACTAGTCTCCGTGGGTTGTTTTCTCGTCATTTGTTTCTCTAGGGTTTGAATCTTGCTGTTTGATTTACAAGTTAGAAGTATCTATTTGTTTCTGTATTTAATGTTTGTTCTTGTTTCACTTTTCAATGGTTTACACGGAGATATTGGATTAGGTTCTTACGTGTTTTGTAATTAGATCATCACAAATTTTCTCATAATGTTTAATCATGGAGCAAAGATCAAGACCTGTAACAATGCCTGGTGATGTATATGAACTCTCTAGTCGGTAGAACTGACAAGAAATCAAGTCCTTGTAGCGTTTCTATTTTTATGGAATACAACTTGCGAATATTGTTTGATTTATTTTTTAGAACAGCTTGCTGCTGAGATAGTATCTATTTTAACTCGTCATTTTTGAAAGATAATTAGTTTTGTGTGTGTGTGTGTGTGTGTGTATAGTTGCGAATATTGTTTGATTTATTTTTTTGTGTGTGTGATACAAATTTGAGCGTTCTTCATCTGATCATTGATTTGGGTAAGGTAGCTTGCTATTTTCATGAAACATTTCGATTTTCTCAAGGTTATTTGGTTGAAAAAACATCAAGGAGTATTTTTAGGATCATTGCCTTCCTTCTGTTGTCTCTGGAGGATCCCCATTAGGCCATTACAGCTGCATTTCAATCTTCGGTGATCTGCGTTTTTTTTTTTTTTCCTTTTTCCTCATCAAATATTTGCTAGGCTCAAGTAAAAGAAAGAATTGCTATTGGACTTGTTATCTTCAATTTGGGTAGTGGATCATTCTTTCCGATCACTCCTTTTACAAACTAGATAAAAGTTTTATTTTCTTCATTCGCCTTTTCGAAAATAATTTGCAATATGAACTTCAATTAGAAGTCTTTTGGGTTCTGTTCTTTATTGCGCTCGTTCTTGATCTCTTCAGGTGTAGTTGTACAGTTCAGTTTAGGTTCTGATAGTCTTATTTGTGAATCATTCATGTATTAACTTACTATATAAGTGAATACAGAGTCATTTGTCTTACTGTCTTGACTCTTTTATTGGGCCCTATCACTTGATTCTGATTCTACATAAATATATAATAAATGGGAAACTAAGGCATGTAGTACATTATTTTCAGGTCTCTTTTTCTTCAGTGCAGTTGTGAAGAAATCTGTCAAGGTAAATGCATATATCTATTGCCACCTTGTTGCGCATCATTACTCGGACACCTTCTTTATGATTGATGAAAAGGCGCTTGGACAAATAGGAGCCTTGCAACTATACATAGGGATGTAGAAAGGGAGTGGGAGAAATCGGGATGGAGGTGTGGGTATTTTGATAATGGAGGTTCTTGCTTACGCTCAAGAGATCTTCTGTAACTCTG